>OX451397.1:18984972-19347032 GCA_949629135.1 Eremobia ochroleuca | reverse complement strand
ATCGTCTGTTAGTAAATCCATTGATATGTCGTCTTCCATTTTTTTCGTCGCTCCTTGCGTCCGTCCGCCTCAAACCGCGCGGGTCAACTGAACAGGCTATGTTAAGCCCGAGGGCGTACAAATGTTTTTGACTTAGCAATCAAGCCAGATAAGTCTATAATGAATTCTAATTAAAGAAGAAGAAGTCTAAAGGTGTGTAATTTTCGTTCCAGAATGTGAACGTAAATCAACATTAACTGAATAATGTAAGTTTTACCTGTCAGATCGCAGCAGTTTAGCAGCACGAGAGACAGCGGCTCTGGCGGACGTGGCTCCACCACCCACCACTCGCTTCACCACCACCACGGCCTCGCACACCACCCACTCTGTTTACAACAATATCCATTTTGAACAGACTTACAAAAAAAACACTTCAAAATTAAAAATAACTTTAATTTCGGAAGTCGGTATGTAGCAAAAACGAAAATACAAAACCAAAAACCCTGACTTTCGAAGTTATTTTTCACTAAGGGCTGATTTTTTCATCGACAGATAACTTTTATTCTAGGAATAAAACTGACGTTTGACAGTTTTTGTATAAAATATCTGTCAAAATTTCAAAATTATTCCTCGAATAAAATTATCAGATGACTGAGAAATCAGCCCTTACTTAGGGCATTTTTTTTTTTAGAATTCGGTTATATTTTTGTATAAATGTATTTTATTATAACCTATATGCTTTCAAAGAGCTACTAGGCATGTAGTATTCTTAGGGCCGATTTTAATAAAATCAGATCGCACCTACGGTGCAACAACGTCACTTATGCAATTTAGGAGGGTTGTAAATTATAAAGTTTACATTATTTTATTACAAAAATTGTGAGATGTTCGCTTTAACTTTAATATGAAGTTCAAAGTTGTAGTTTATTACCAGTTAATTTCTTTAGTCAAGAAGAGGAAGAAGAACATTATAATAGGATGGCGAATTTTTAAACGCTTCTCCTGAAATATTACATCATTTGCATAAGTGACGTTATTGCACCGTAGGTGCGAGATATCATTTATCCGTGGAATAAAATTGACGTCTGACAGTTTTTGTATGGGAAATCTGTAAAAAACATGAAATTTTTCCTCCAATAGGGCTGATTTCACCAACGCCAAATATCTTTGTCTAGCGTTATTGAAAACAAAAGCCATTTATAGAAAAATTACGCTAATCCTTTCGCATAATTCTTAAGAGGAAGCCGAATCCAACGCTTTTCTCAACATACAACGTGACACTGACCTACAAATTGCAAAAAACGTAAGAAAAATTGAATTGCGCGGACTACAGCTGCGGATTCGCCTTAAGTCATTTGTTTAAAAGTATGTAGGCATATCATGTAAGGTTCTCTGGACCTCTTAAATACCTAATTTATTTATGTTGTTTCCTAAACTAAACCTGAACTAAATAAAACAATACACATAGATACTTAAGACCTGGAAAGTACGGTCCAAACGACTATGACTTGTCCAAGGGCAAATTTAGTTTAGAAAAAGAAACACAAAATTGATTATCGGATAGGCGGCTTAAGCGGGCCTCACGGATCTCAAATAGTTACCTAGTAATAAAAAATATCATTTAATTTAAAATTGCGTGGCGCCATAGGCTTGTATACAATAAAAAAGGCCACTAATAATAAATCCTTATGTCAAGGCCAGCTACGTATCCAACTAGTTCATTAAAAGTTTCATAAATGTCGCCGTTCTTAAGTTCTATTTAGTATGTTTCTTGGAAATTTAGCGGTACAATATCAATTACAAGTAATATCAATTATTGCGGTATAACATTTGCGGTATTTACATTTAAAGTAAATAAGTTATTGATAAAAGACTCAAAAGTACATACTATTCACACATAGCTTATTTTTGGCAACCCTAGTAACACGTATTTGCACCCGGTAGGCGGGTGCTGGGCATGGTCACATGCTACATACTGGATGTTTTTTATACAGGCTCCAAATTTTTACAGGGTGTTCTACTCATGAATATGAACAACTTTCACTATGGGACCAACTCTGAGATCATGAAAAAAAAAAACAGCTGTTTCATACATTTTGGTCAAGTAGGTATTGAACTTTTATATTAAACAGCTGATTTTGTTTTCGTAATTTCAGAGTTGGTCTCATAATGAAAGTTGTTCATATTCATGAGTAGAACACCCTGTAAAAATTTGGAGCCTGTTAAAAAAGACATCCGGTATATCTATTTATATGTACGACGCGGGAGGCGAGTTCTGGGCACGCGAACCAATTATCTTTCTACCCGGGTGCCGGGTGCTGGGCACAGAAAGTGTTAAGTTACTACAACTCACCATCTTTGCTAGAAAGCAGATGTAACAACCCATTCAAACAAGTTTCAGTCTCTGAATGTATAGCCACAGCCAATCTTCCTATAGCCTGTATCGTGGCCCCGGCGAAAGCCTTGTCACTGCACGTCACATATGTCTGGAACTCCCTCAGTATGACGCCGGCAGTGGCTTCCGTTGCTAAGTTGGTGAGGATCTCCAGCTTGAGTAGCTTAATGTGAGTCGGGTCTGAGTTACGTACGAAGAACGATTTGAGGAATGGTTCGAAGAGTGTCTGTGGAGGAAAAATTTGTTGGATTATGACATCCACAATCACCCCCGCCGCGTCTGTCTGTCTGTCTAAACACGATAAACTCAAAAAGGAACAAGCGAAATCCGTATATCAAAGGGTTTTTACCAATGAACGGCGTGATTCACGAGAAAGGTTTAGGTGTATAATTCATTAAAGTTCTGTGTAAATTGGCTGTAATATGACGATAATTGTTGAAGATGTCATAATCAGCCTATATCGTTCCCACTGCTGGGACAGGGGACTCTCGGTGAGAATTGCGAGTTGGTCAGTTGAGCATAGATTTATGAAATGTAACTTACCCTTCTAGTGACAGTGAGTGACGCAATAGAGTTCAATACAACGCTTTGTACTTCGAGTGGAGCGCGCAGGAGACGAACCATTGCTTTCGCGACTGGAGGCAGCTCTTGAGCTAAAATAATAAATTTTAATTATAATAATGTAAACTAATATTATAAAGAGATTTTCTTTTTTTTTGCCAATGTTTCTTACGCATTAACCCTGAAGCGTGATGTTATTTGGGTGAAATTCGGCACATGAGTCGGCCATGTGCTGAATTTCATGGGTTAGGCCTAATACCCATGACCTGAATTAGGATACCTATAGCATACTTTTTATCCCGATATTCCCACGGAATCGAGACCTATGCGGGTAAAACCACGTGGCCCAGCTAGTGCTATAATCAATGAAGTTGTAAAGTATTATTATAACAAAATAAACTCGAAATTTTATTTTTTTAAAGATTATCGAGTAATAAAAGGCGAACCGAAGCATAGCCCGAAGAATTACCAAACTTAAGTGGCAGTCGGCAGGGCACATTGCTCGCAGAACAGATGGCCGATGGGGCCGAAAGGTTCTGGAGTGCGACCGCGTACCGGAAGACGTAGCGTTGGAATGCCTCCCACAAGGTGGAACAACGACCTTGTGAAGGCCTTAGGAACCCGCTGAATGCGGGAAGCACAGAACCGGTCGAAGTGGCGGTGCTTCGGGGAGGCCTATGTCTAGCAGTGGACGTATTTTGGCTGAAATGATGATGATGATGAAAAGAGGTTCGTCTTTTCACACAAATCTAAAAACGTAAATTAAATTTTCTCAAAATTGCTCCAAAAGCTCCCCCTGGACACAGAATGTAAGACACATTGACGCGCAGACAGTTTTTGAATTCAGCACATGATTGGAAGGTTTGTTGAAATGAAATCATCATCATCACTGCTGGTTATGGGCCTCCCCTTTCTTCTGCCATACTTCCCAGTTCCGTGCGATCCCCATCCAGGTGTTTCCCGCGACTGGACGATTTCCTACTAATAATATTATAAACGCGAAATTTTGTGAGGATGGATGGATGTTTGTTACTCTTTCATGCAAAAACTACGGAACAGATTATGATATTTGGCACACAGATAGTTTATAACCTGGATTAACACATAGGATACTTTTTATCCCGGTAGTACATTTCCGTGGGATAATTTCCAACTCCCACGCGGTCAAATCCGCTGGCAAAGGCTAGTCATATGTATCGTTACCTGGTCCACAATGATAGAACAGTTGCGCCACAGCCAGCACGACGCCCGAGTTCCTACTCTGCAGCAGCGGCTTGGCGGCGCGGAGCAGCAGGCGATGGTCGGCGTCCAGACTGGGAGATGTAGACGAGTGCTTGCGCGGAGTGCCGCCCTCGCTCGACGACTCGTAGAACGGCTTGTCTGTATCGCTGTCACTGGAGTATGTCTGGGAAATGTTGTTTTGTCACTTAAAACCTGAACTATAAAAAATAATAATAATATTCCACAACTTTCACACAACGCCATCTAGTTCCAAACTAAGCAGAGCTTGTGCTATGAGTACTAGACAACTGATAAACATACATATACAACGTGTAACGTTAAATGCACATAAACTGAAAATAGTTTGACCAGAATAACGAGCAGAATTAATTGAAACACTTTTTTATATAGGTCACATTTTTCAAAACGTTGCCGTGTCTATTTATTAATAGGTGAAGCAAGCCAATGTCAGCGCGGCGCAGCGGCCCGGTGACGAATCTTCCTCCGATTGAGAGTCGTCGCAGACGCAAGAAACGATCAGAATGGCCAGTAAAACTAAAACCGCACATAAAACCTTTACAATTTTTTTAATTACTTATTTTCTCTCTGAAATAGATCAATTGAATTAAAAATCAGTTGGGGTGTCTGAGGTTCGCGCATTTAACGTTACACGTTGCATATTTCTAAGTACATATATATTATAGATAAATTACACCCAGACAAAGAACAAATGGTCGTGCTCATCACATCACACAAACATTTGTCCTGGGTGGGAATCGAACCCACGACTTTGCGTATAGTAGTCAGGGCCACTGACCACTAGACCAACAGGCCTGACTAATTATGTAGTTTAAAAAAAAAACTAAAAAAACACGCTTATCCTATCTATTAGACTCGTTAAAACAAATCATATGAGCCTAAACTCGAGTGGTTCGCTAGTAGTCACTGAAGAGCTCCACTATCCTCCTCCTGGCTCCATCATCAGATCAGCTCCAAGATACAAAATTATAATAGTGTCATCCAAACTACATATACTATACAAAGTCTTATTTCGATACGACAATTAGAAGTAGGTAAAAATTGACTTCTAAGATTTTATTTAATTTTTTGTTAGTTAATTAGTTACAAGTAAAGTAACAAAAGCGTGTTAAAATAGGACAGCCACGTTGGAGAAAGACAGTGATTCATGAGATTCGATGTCGAGCAATGTGTTGTTGGGATTTCCGTCAGGGACTTCTCAGTAACAGCGCGGAGTATGGATTTGTGCCCGGTTGGTGGGTATGGGCTCACCCCCTGTTCATCACCATTTCAGTCGAAAGACGTTGACTGCTAGACATGGGCCTCCCCCACACGGAGAGAAAATTCTTAGAAAAATGACTGTGCTCGTCACTGTAAAGTGAGTGCAAGTGACATCTACAGAAAATTTTCTGAGCGAGATTGGGAAAAAATCACTATTTGTCCAATAAATTTTACTGTACAGCATTGTAATTTTTCCATTACCGCACTCAGATTATTGGACAGCACAGTAATTTTTCTAAGATTTTTCGCTCCGTACAAGCACCGCCACTTCAACTGGTTCTGTGCTGCCCTCATCCAGCGGATTCCTGATTCCTTGTGAAGGCCACTCCCTATTATACGGACTTAATCATGACGGGCGAAATATGGTTGTACTATAGGTAAACCTCTGCCTAGCCCCATCGGAGATAAGAGGCCGCGATGTTGTTATGTCATAAAACAGGTATCGAAACGCCTGCCTTTTTTTTTTTGGGTGGGAAGTTATCAAATAACTTCTCCCGCTCTGGGCGAGGCGGGGGGCATGTCAGACTTTTACTGACTAAAACCCACCCGTATTCCATCAGTTGCCTGTGACAGGGGCCACGGTAACTCTTTCGAAAAACCCGCGACGCTGGCAGGCATCAGACCTAGCGGACCTCGTTATTCAGTGCTGACATCTCTCGTTCTTCGTTCGTTCTCGTTCTCGTTCATTCTCTCGTCGCCCCGGGCCTGGTCCTTACCGGACGGCGAGCTGCCCATTGCTCGCCGTCCGCTCGAAAAAACTCCTGCCTCGGCCCGTTTTCACTTCTGTAGCATTATTTGGAACGAAGTTCCTTAAGAGTCCTCTTTCACTTCTTTACGGAGCGTGATTCTTTTTTGTTTATAAAATAAAAGTACAATATATTTCACTGTGTCGGCGATGCGCGCTCGCCCTGGCTGGAGGCCTTAATTTATTGAGGCATCCACAGGCAAGCCCAGCTAAGCAGACGACAGCCTCATAGGTTGAACTGCGATATGCCATATATAAAAAACTTGAATATTAAAGTTGTGCATTTTTGATATTTTGGAATGGTTAGGGAATATTTTTGCACGAATTGCTTTAATTAATCAGTATAAAAGTACTATCATTTAAGTCGTAGAATACAATATTTATTTATTGCGCTGTCGTACACAAACATGACAATTTATATTACATTAAAAAGTTTATCTCTCAGAAAAATCAACTTCCATCCATAATTTCGACGACTTTTTCACCATCATTATTACCAGAACCATTATTCTATTAATTTATTTTTTCCCGTCCACCGGAGGTGTGCCATATGTTCCACCAGTTATATGTAGTTCCCAAATTGCAAATTTACTGTCGAGAGATGTACCTTCAAGTCTATCAATACATTCTAACTACAATTTTAATTAATTCATTTAAGTTAGGTATATTTCTGTAACATAAACACACACGAACATTCGCGCAAGCACCCTGCGCCGCCTAAACGAAACAACAGGCGCAGGCATACATTTTCGCCGCGTCGTAGAAAGAGAAGGGGATACTTCCTCGCCTACGCCGCGCCGTCGGCTGTCTACTCACCATCAGTCTTACGAATTTTCGATCAGGGTCACGTGTCCTGACGCGAGTTTAACATTTTTTACCCGTTACAAAAAAAGTGTACAACGCCGCTAAAGAAGTTTTCACTTCAAAAAAAGATACGCACTCAGTACCGAAATGTACCGAGGGCTCTTAAACGGAGGAGAGAAAATACGGTATAGTTACGATAGTTATGCTTACCTCAATGTTTGGATCCACGAAGCACGTCTTAGCATACACTGTGAGCACGTTGAGCAAAGTGAGCTGACCCCACTCATCCACATCGGCTAGCAGTGAGCATAGTTTCCTGTGGACACATTGTAACATGAAATGAAATGAGCTTATGGCTGAGTAATAACAGCCGCGCGGGTCGATCGATCGGGTTAAGTTACGCTTGCCGCGGTTGGTCCATGGATGGGTGACGATCTGTACGTAACAAACCCGTCCATGTCTCGGAAAGCATGTAAAGCCGTTGATCCCGGCTGTCATTCGTGGAACTTTGACAGTCGTTAAAGGTCGTCAGAGGCCCGAAAGCCTGACAACTAGTCTTATCAAAGGGTATCGTATTACCCAGTAACTGGGTTGTGGAGGTCAGATAGGCAGTCGCTCCATGTAAAATACTGGTATTCAGCTGCATCCGGTTAAACTGGAAGCTGACCCCAACATAGTCGGGAAAAGGCTAGGCAGATGACGATGATGACATTGTAACATAAAATGGCAGGCACACCCCCCTATTAATACATGCAGAGTAAAGATATGCCATACTTAGACCTAGAAAAATTTATGGTTATACTGAAGTTATTAATCACCTAGACCATTGGTTCTTAACCTTTTAGACATGAGGGACCATTTGACAAAATTTCTGTCTCGCCACGGACCACCTAGTAACTAGCTAGGTGGTCCGTGGCAAGACAGAAATTCTATCTATAAATAAAACACGCATTATATTATTCAAAGCCCACTATTTATTTATTATTTTACGATAAATGCACATTATAGCTACAAATTTTAATAATTTAATGATTAATTCGCGACCCGCAATCGTTGTGTCACTTATATAATTGACGGCATGGTTGGCGCAGTGGTCAAGCGATTGACTGCTGCGCTGCGTGTCGCGGGTTCGATTCCCGCACGGAACAAATATTTGTATGACCTACAAGTAGTTGTTCCGGGTCTGGCTGTTTGTGTATGTGAGTTTAAATGTTTGTAAACGCACCCACAATACAGGAGAAATTCCTAGTGTGGGGAAATGTTTTTGAAAAAAAAAAAAAATATATATATTACTAGGGATGCTTCCAGGGACCACCAGTGGTCCGCGGACCACCGGTTAAGAACCACTGACCTAGACCATCTAGCTGGGGGGCGTCCCACACTACGCAGGCTTCTTATAAGTATATTACGAATATTTAATTACCTGTAACTCCTATGTATAAGACTCATCCGTTCACCACACACTTCAGAGAAAGCCATGGCCGCCGAACCAACTACAAGCGGTGCCTTGTCGGATAACAACTTGTCTATGATTGATACTAGTTCTTCTTTCTGTTCCGGGTCCAAGCTGTGGGAAAAAATTACCAGAAACATACATGAAAATGGAATGGCACAGTATTATTAGAAAGAAATAAAAATAGGTTTATTTGTCGGAGAAACACGTAGGTACATACAGGAGGGGCTCATAGCTAAATAATAACAATCGCACGGGTCGATTGAAGGTCGTGACCATTCATTAAATATCGAGACCCCTCCGTGCCTCGAAAAGCACGTAAAGCCATTGGTCCTGGCTGTCATTTGTATATCTTTGACAGTCTTTACGGGTAATCAGAAGCTCAAATGTCTGACAACCAGTCTTACCATGGAGTATCGTATTACCCAGTAACGGGGTTGTGGAGTATTCAGCTGCATCCGATTAGGCTGTAATCCAATCTCAACTTAGTTGGGGTAAGACGAAGAGCGTCGAGTACTGCGTGCATTTAGTATAAAAATAATAGAATTTGTAGCTGTGGCAAATGTCTGATACAAGTTGATTTACTTCTTCACATAGTAAATGAAAGTTATGAAATTGGCAGAACTGCAGATACTTTAGCTTGTACAGACGCCAGCACATCAAGCTACCCGAAACTGTCACATTTTCCCAATCAACTTTGAACCTTATGCTTTAGCGATAAAGTTGAAAATCTATTAAAGAAATTTGACAGATTGTAGTAGCTTGATGTGCTGGCGTCTGTACATTGAATTTTTACATTAAAAAAAAATACTACATACTGGCGCCGATTCCCTTGTTCACAAATTACTAAATTTAAGTTCAGTGCATCTTTTTCTTTCTATTTCATAAAGAAAAGGACAGAAGATAAATATTAGTTTAGTCCTGTCAAATTAAGATACTCCATAGACAAGTTTAAACGTGATTAAAAAAAAATCTACTAAAAATACGTCAATTTACGTCTGGTTCTGACTAATTTGACAGGACTTAACTAATATTTATCTTCTGTCCTTTTCTTAATGAAATAGAAAGAAAAAGATGCACGGAACTTAAATTTAGTTTAGTTTGTGAACAATCGGCACCACTGTTAAATTAAATAAATAATATCAAAATATGATAAAATAAAAACAAAATGAATTCATTCTTTTGGTTCAAAACTGCTTCTCAAAAAATCAGTTCTCTTTTCTTTTATAATTTCAGTTTCGTTAGATAATTTCATTTGATCCTGTATAGAAAACTGTACGTGCAAATACATTTTTGCTATGTTTATTTACTACAACATTTTTCAAAATCATAGCTATTCAATAAAACTACTAAGCTGCGGGGTAATTGCGTAACACACTTATCAGTAGCAATGGCTTTCATTTTGACAGTTCAACAACATTCATTGCGTTATTTACGTAGTTGAGCTGACAAATTTTTCGAACATATGAAGCAATGGATTAGCAATATCCTTCAAAATGATTCAGATCGAGATTAATAGCCTGTTTACGCAATTAGGACCCATTGACAATAACAGCTTACCTGTACAACTTCGGTATAGCATGAGCTGCGGTTTTCCTTACATACGGACTCATGTCACTGGCCGAGTCTCTGATGGCTAACATCACAATTGGCACTATCATTGGCACGCGGATGGAGGAGAGGACTCGGAGAGCGCTCGCACGGATCAACTGGTTAGGGTCCTGGGAAAAAGAAGGTGAATAGATTCGTTTTGTTATCAGTTGCAGTTTGTTAGCACCAGTAACTCAAGGAAGGTACTGTCATGATAGGCGGTGAATCTGATTGATAGTTGTGTGGGTCCATTGTACATTAAAAAACCTTTGACTGCAAGCAATTTCAACAAAGAAGTGAAGATATTATTGGACAAATGAGACCTTGCTCATTTGTCCAATAATATCTTCACTCAAGAATAATATTTATAATTCTGTCTGTAGGGACATAATACAGTCGTACACTCGCACGCTCGCACGCTCGCACCCTCGCACGCTCGCACACTCGCTCACTCGCACACTCGCTAACTCGCACACTCGCACACTCGCTCACTCACACACTCGCACACTCATTCACTCGCATACTTGCACACTCGCACGCTCGCTCTCTCGCTCACTCGCACACTCGCTCACTCGCTCACTCGCACCCTCGCTCACTCGCACACTCGCTCACTCGCACACTCGATCACTCGCACACTCGTTCTCTCGCACACTCGCTCACTGGCACACTCGCTCAATCGCTCACTCGCACACTCGCTCACTCGCACACTCGCTCACTCGCACACTCGCTCACTCGCACACTCTCTAACTCTCATACTCGCTCACTCGCTCACTTGCACACTCACCCACTCGCACACTCGCCCACTCGCACACTAGCCCACTCGCACACTCACACACTCGCCCACACGCACACTCGCACACTCGCCCATTCACACACACACACACACACACACACCATATTTACAAGCACACAAGAGTGTGCGCGACACAGGTGTAATCTCTGTTCTCAACGCTAAGCGGGGTGAGGGGTACTGCGCAGCAAGTAGCACATTTCAGAGCGCCCATAAACTTTGAATAGGGCTGTATTATTATACCCCACAGTCTTGTTTGAAGCAACCCGCAACAACCTCAAGAAAACTATATGGAAGCCAAGTAAGTACATAATAGTTACCTTCAAAGCTCTTTGGAAGGTGCTGATGGACAGCAAAGCCAAGTCCTGTTGCTCCTCAGCGTACCTCACAAGGTACACATACACCAGCTTCTTCACCTCGATGTTCTTTGATACAACATTCTTGACAACTGCTGGAAACCTATGAAACAAAGAAACTAATGTCAAAATTATCAGGGCATTTGATATATACAAAAAAAAAATCGAAGTATCTGTTTGTAATTTCAATGACAAAGGAGGGGTATCGATAAGCTAACAAAATTGACCCCAATATGACAAAAATTTAACTAGATTTTTTTTACATATTTTCATTATTTTAGGAAAATACAGGATTCTAACTTAATCAAACAACGTGTAACGTTAAATGCGCAAAACCTGAAAATAGTTTGATCAGAACAACGAGCAGAATTAATTGAATCACTATAGGTCACATTTATCAAAAAATCTTCATTAAAAACGTTGCTCTGTCTATTTATTAATAGGTCAAGCAAGCCAATGTCCGTACGGCGCAGCGGCCCGGTGACGACTCCTCCCTCGATAAAGCGTCGTCGCAGACGCAAGAAACGATCAGAATGGCCAGTAAAACTAAAACAGCACATAAAAAAACCACAATTTTTAATGACTTATTTTCTCTATGAAATAGGTCAATTGAATTAAAAATCAGTTGGGGTGTCTGATGTTTTGCGTATTTAACGTTACATGTTGTATATTATAAAAGAAAGTGTACAATGTGCGTGCCGCTAAAACTCAGAAATGAGTACCGGTACGATGAAGGGAGTTATATGGTGTGGTAACCGTCTGTCTCCTGTCCATGAAGAAGGTTCCCGTTTTTACCTGAAGGTCATGCTTTTGAAGATATAAGAGCTGGATTTTTCGCCCTCTAGAAATTTCTAGAACAGTCCAGTACATTCGAGAGTATTCGAGAGAAGTGTGTTTGTGTCACGTGAGTGTCAGGTGTATATGTGAGTGTCACGTGTGTATGTCACGTCCGTAAGAGTGTGCGTCACGTGTATGTGTGAGAGTTACGTGTGGATGTGTGTGTGTCACGTTTGTATGCGTTTTTGTCACGTATGTGTTTGGTTCATTAGTGTATGTGTGACACACACACACATACACACGTGACCCTCACACATACACGTGACACACACTTACACACGTGACACATACACACGTGACGCAAACACACGAGGCACACATATACACCTGATACTCACGTGACACACACGCATTTCCACGTGACACACACGTACACACGTGACATACACACGTAACGCACTCACGTGACACACATATACACCAGACACACACATACGCGTGACACATACGAATATACACGTAACACACACACACAGACACACGCGTGGCAAACGGACATATACACGTGACACACACGTGACTCACACACACACATAACACATACGCGTAAATGATAAATCATTTACCATTATCATTATTATTATTTATGATTTATCATTTATCATTTACGCATACCCACGTGACACACACGTACACACACATGCACACGTGACACACATGCATACCCACGTGACACACACGTACGCACGTGAAACATAAACTTACACACGTATCACACACACGTGACAAATACACAGGTGATACACACACACGTGACAAATACACACGTGACGCATACACACGTGACAACAGATATTTACAAATACTGTTACACACGTACACACGTGACACACACACGTAAACACATTATTCACACACATACACACATCACACACACGCATATCACGTGACACACACACGCACACACCCGTGACACACACATCCACACGGGAGACACACACGTGACCCACAAACACACGTACACACACGCATATACAGGTGACGCACACACATACGCACGTGACACACACGCATGTACAGGAGGCGCACGTGACCCACACACATATTTACGCGACACACGCACTTACACACGTGACTCAAACACACACACACGTGACACACGCACATCCACACGTGAAACACAAACATGGCCCACAAACATATACACACGTGACACACGCATATACACGTGTCACACATGTGACCCACACCCATATTCATGTGACACAACTACATGCACACGTGACTCACACGCATATACACGTGTCATACATGTGACCTTGACACTGTATGGTTTAATATTGACATATTATTGTTCTAATACTCTTAATTTTAATTCTTTGAAATATTTGTATGCTGGAAACAGCAGAATATTATGGATTTCATATTACGTGTAACACCTTGTAAAAACAATATTCTAACAATTACCTAAATAAATTTATTATTATTAAGTATGCATTTTGTAATTTTTAATTTAACAAAACTTTGATAAACAACTGCCGCTTTAAATCATTCCCATATTAAATTAACTAGCTCCTGCCCTCCTTGCCTCATATAGCCTACCCGTGATAGTTACTTTGTTTACGCTTAGCCTTCTTTCTTAGTCTTTTTCTTTTTGTTTGGCTCCTAAGAGTCCGAGCATGGTTTTAAATTGCTAACAGCCAGAAATTGGGCTATCAAATCCAATAAGAATTTTTTAAATCTGCCTCAAATCAATCAAATCAAATCAAAAGTCATTTATTCAAACTAGGCTGAGAATCAGCACTTTTCGAACGTCAAAATTACAAAAGACAGTCCCCCCAAAACGCCCGCCCTTCACCACTTCCTAGTGCTTTCGCTGGGAAGAAGAAGTGGCGCAACAAACTCCCCAGCAGCACAGCTGTCTGTTCAGTTAGAAAATACTTGACTGAATACAATACAAGGTATGCAAAGTAATTACAAGACACAGGACACTAAATTTAATTATTTGCCATATGTCAGCTAGCAACGCCAATATACCAAGAAATACAATAAAACACTATACATAGGTACTCAAGCAAAAATTAATAAATGAATATTAAATAAAAGCCTCCAGGTATAAAGGGCGTGTCCGCTAACATATTTATGATGCAATGCTGGGTTCTGTTTACATAGCTGTCGCTTGAAGTCACAAATGATAAACTAGGACCATCGAAGGAAACTAAATAAACAAGTTATTACTAATTATAACAATAATAAAACCATGGTCAGCAAGACGACCAGTCACCACAAGCAGCACCCGTTCACGAGCATAACGCAAAGATCAGCCATTACCCCCCTCGCCATATTTAAGGGAAGGAGGCAACCCGACCCCCGACGCTACCGCAAGCAGTGACATCTGAGGGAGCATGACGAACTTGCTGCTGGTTGCTCAGGTAAGAATAATATGATCAATCGTCGAGGTCACTAGCTAACCACATATTGCAATCAACTCATTAGAAAACATTTAAATGGGTTGATTATGTCAATAATATAATAAAAATAAAACTAAACTGATTTGACTTATACAGCCCAATAAAAACAATTGTATAATGAGCTCATATAACCTATCAGTAATCTAATTCTGGAGAAAGAACATAAACATTGTCTTGAGTTAATCAGGGCGACCAACTATTCTTATCGTTTAAGTAGTTGTTGATGGAGTAGTATGATAAGTAGCCTGATAAGTAGTTCCAGAGATTAGTGTGTACAACTATGTGTGTGCAATTACTGTGTACAGCTTTATTATTAGTATAAATATTGTGTTACTTTTAATATGGAACACAAAGTTGGTGTGATGTTATGCTGTTGTGTACAAAACAAAACACTACTGAAAGTTCTACCTCCACCATTGATCTACTGACTATTACTGACAAACGTAAAACTATGTTTATTGATACTGCAACAAAATAAATACTTACAGATCAGAAGCATCCCTTCCCTTGGCAATCATGCCAATGATCCTCTTCATAGCCTCTAGTTTCAGGGAGTCTTTGGACCCATCTAACATGAGTTTTAAGTCTTCATTCCTACAAAGTACAAACAATTTTAAAACAGTGGTGTTTGTGTAATGATAGGAATGTGTGCCATAAAATTTGATAAGGAATATTGTACGGTTGTGTATGTGAATTATGTGTGGCTTTTGATAAATAAGAACATCTTGAAAGTATCCAAAGATTTTCGAGTTTATTCTCCGGAAACCAGAACATTGCAAAAATACATTATTAAGTACTTGAAATTACTCGATTGAGTCTTGGAATGATTTGAGGATGGTTTTATACAGCTATTGACACATAAAATATTCATTTACTTCTTATAATCTGGTTGGAAAAACGCCCCAGAAGCTGGATCGCTTGCCGGGTATTCCACTTCACCCATCACCACTTTATCATTATTATAGGATGTCGTAGCCGACATTTTGGATGAAATAACGTTTTAAAACTTCACTGGATAGTTATTCTTATTTAGATATTTGTGCCCAAACTTTTCTAATCAGTGAAATCGCATTTCATTTTGACATTTACTTGTTGACGTTGGACTTGACAAGAACAAGCAACGTTATGTCAAAATTGCGTTTTGTTACTGCAGTACACATTTTAATTAATGAATGATCTGATCTCTGTTATTACGGAGATGATAATTTCTCGTTTAAAAATAATCCTTTTTTGTGGTATACCTTTGTTTATCTATCATTTTATTTATCATTGCTTAGCATTTTAGTTTTAATTATTTAACATAATATATTTAATATTTTTTAGTTTTATGCTTTGTTCAGTGCTTTTTAAGTTTTATTTCTTAAATTGCACTGAACAAATGTTTTTTTTTTAATAATTTAAGTTTTAAGTTTTACTTTCACTTTAATCTCAATATTTAATTTAGTTATATATAATCTTTTACTATTACTTAATAACCTATTGTTACATAAACTGCAGTGGTAAATAGGATTATGTATCACAACTCTGGTCCCCAAGATACAGGTACCACCTCGTTTAGTTGTTGTAGATATTGACTTCAGTGTTAATAACACTGAAGTCAATATCTACAACATGTAACGTCAAATGCGCAAAACCTCAGACACCCCAACTGATTTTTAATTCAATTGACTTATTTCAGAAAGAAAATAAGTCATTAAAAAAATGTAACGGCCTGGCCACGACTTCGGTCTTAGCGGCGCGCGGCGCGGCGAGCGGCAAGCGGTGCGTTTTGCACGCCACGTACCCTCAGTAGCGGTTAGTTATAGTTGCAGCAGCCGCGGTGGACGTATTTAGGTAGTCAAAACGTGCTCAAAATCATGGCGTTATCAAAATTATCCCTTTTCTGTTTAGAAAGCAGTACATTTTTAAAAAAGATATTCTTAATATGAGAGAAGGAGTGCACGAACTGAATAAAAATCGGTATTTAAATGGCGAATTTCGTGACCTTTATGAAGATTACAGAATATATATATATATATATATATATATATATTAAATATATAAATATTTATATATATAGGCGGTCGATTTAAAATTTCATTGATAAATGCCTCGGTATCCATTTCCGCCACAAAATCATCTACAGGAGTCTAGCGAGTTTGCGTAGGAAAATGCCCCTCCTCCGACAAATACGCCCTCTAGCCTGAATAAACTAGAATGTGTATTGATACTATATCAAAAAGAATTATAAGTACTCCTAAGTTGACGGGAACATGTCCTAAAATGGTCTAGAAGTTACATTGAATCCTATGGGGATGGGGAAACTGATTTGTTGACTGTTATAGCCAACGGAACCTTGCAATCGCAAATGTCTCAGCATAGCTTCATAGAAGTATATGGTAGTTATTATATTCAGAAAAGATTTATTTCCGGTAACGTTTGAATCACCCAAAAATCGAGTTCAAATAGTCAAACTTCGGATGACCTAATTACACGTAATCTGGTTAACCTTGAAAAATTCCTCCCCCTCTGACTCTACAGCTTTTCCCCTTTTTTTGTTTCCCCCCTGACCTTGACCTTCACCTTCTGACCTTTTAACCTTCAAAAATATCTCATCAAAATTTATACTTTAGAACTGTATGATGGTGACATCTATCGGAGGGGCACATTTCGCTGAAGTCCTTTTTTGTTTATAACTACGCCACTGAGTACGTCACTGCTACACTGCTGTCCGCGCCGCTCTGTTTCGTGGCGTCGCACTTATTCACTTGTACTTTTGTTCCTGCCGCTCGCCGCACCGCGCGCCGCTGTAGCGATTCGCTCGGAAAAAACCGCGTGCGTTTTCGCTGTGAGCGGCGTCTCGTGGCGTGCTTCAAACATTTTCATGCTTTTGATCTTACCGCTTGCCACCCCCGCGCTTAGCTGTCGCTCACAGCGGCAAGGTCGTGAACGGGCTGTAAAGGTTTTATGTGCTGTTTTAGTTTTACTGGCCATTCTGATCGTTTCTTAATATTTTACTGGTTTTTTTGGTTGGTTGCAGGCTCTCGGTGTATTAGGTTTTGAGTTACCACGTAAAACAGTAATGTGATTTCAGATTTTATTTGTTAAAAAAAACGAAAATGTGGTTCTTTCTTGAGCACGTTTACTACATAAGTGATTTGGGCAATTTTTTGAAGTAATTATTCTTATTTATCTGTGACTAGATGAAGGCAATCAAAATATTAATATTTCTCTATGTATGTAAAGACGCCAGCACATCAAGCTACTACAATCTGTCAGATTTATTTTTCAAGGTTCAAAGTTGATTGGGAAAATCTGACAGTTTCGGGTACCATGATGTGCTGGCGTCTGTACACACCTACATCAATTCACGTCTGATTATAGATAGACTCGATTATCAAATCCTAACATAGATTTTTTTTATTACCTGGCAGCACCAACTGCATCATCTGTCAACAACGAGTCAACGACAACGAAAGAGCCTGCCCCATGTGTACTTGTGTAGAGATGTAAGTGCTGTATTATACCGTTTGTATTGAAACGTATAAAACGAAAAATACCGTATAATACGGTATTATACCATTTGCTACGGTATTTTATGTATAAATCGATTGTTTCTGTATTTTTTAAGTAAATTATCTGAGCAATAATTAAAATACTGAAAATACGGTGGAAATGCACAGATATAAAACATGAAATGGTATTTTGAAGTGAAAACTTCTTTAGCATCGTTGTGATTTGAAAATCAATGAAACGAAAAAGCGACGGTAAAAAGAAATAAACACACATCTATAGGATTTAACGTGCGACAGAATGAGATAGAAGTAGTTATGAGCAAAATCCAAGACCAAGACCATGATCAAGACTCGAAGTATTTGAGCAAGACCAAGACTATCTATACACTAGCAAGACCAACACCAAGACCGAACAAGCAAGACCAAGACCAAGACTGAGTAAGCAACACGAAGACCAATACAAAGACTGTCCCAGTCTTGGTCTTGGTCTTGCTTTGCTCATCACTAGATGACGATGACGATGACGATGATGACGATGACGATCACGATGACGATGACGATCACGATGACGATGACGATCACGCTCACAATCACGATCACGATCACGATGGCGATGACGATGACGATCACGATGACGATGTTGATCACGATCACGATGAAGATGACGATCACGATGACGATCGCGATGACGATGACGATCACGATCACGATGACGATGACGATCACGCGGTAAATCGTACCTACTGTGCGGTTTAAATATTTAACAAACACAATAATTAAAAATAGACGGAAATATAATAGTGTAATAATATCTGTGAAGTTTAATTACTAAGTAATCATTAAATTAGATTAGAATTAGTCATTCTAAAATATAGAATACAATCGAAACTTCAAATATATTTTATTTATTAAACTACAAGTCTTCGTAATAACGCAGGATCTTAAAAAGTGAATCACAATATAAAATATACCAATAATACCGTAAGTTGTGTTAGTCTAATACCTAGCCTTTTGGTATTATACGGTATTTTTACAACCATACACATGTGCCCTTTGGGCGAACTAATAATAAAAAAAAAAGAGTCAACGACAAAACCATTCGCCCATTACAGTATAATGTATATTAGAATGTACTCTGTGCTATTCGCTTTGGCTTCGGTGTTGCGAATGTTGTCTTGTGTTGTTTTTTTTTCGAGCGTTTGTTTGTTTTTGTTATAATGGACTCCGATACCGCACCTTACGAAGACCCGGCCTTACTTTTGGACACTGAATCTGCTGAAGAACTGCGATGTGTTAATTGTGGCATCGATATTACGCATCGCAGAAGACGCACTCTGAACCTCGTTGAAATACAATCAACTATTCGACAATGGACTGCTCCTCAAATCGTAAGTCTATTTTCAAAACTCAAACATGTCTACAAATAGGTTTCCTCAAACTATTACTATTTCAGTAGGTACTTATATAAAAAAAAATCATCCATACTAGAAAGTCGGACATTTCTTAACTAAATGACTGCTTGAGAAGCATCTGAAACAAACTCAGTTGTCTTGTTTAATATAATTTCTGTTTCTGAATGTTTTTGAGTCAGCATTATGTCTATTGTAACAAATTATAAATGCTTATCTTATTTACAGGTTACAGCCCATAGCTTGATCTGTCATTCATGCTGGATGTTGGCACTTAATTGCTCATCGGACCAAGAAAATGAACAAAGCACAAGTAGTGGTCATCGTAGAAAACTATGTGTCAACTGTCATTGTTCTGTGTTACGTACCAGGTCCCATGTTCTGCATACAAATACAGAAAGAGAAATGCACATAACAAATGTTATTAGCGAGTGGATAGCACCACGGCAGGTGAGCACAGATTAACTTTTATATATTATGGATAGGTTATATTATTTAGGGCTTGTGGCTAAGTAATCACATCCTCGATTCGACACGGGTCGATCGATCAGGTTAAGCTGCGCTTGCCGCGGTTGGTCCGTAGATGGGTGACCGTCTTTACATTCCAAGACCCCTCTGTGCCTTGGAAAGCATGTTAAGCCATTGGTTGTGGCTGTAATTTGTGGATCTTTTACAGTAATTACAGGTCATCAGAAACCTGAGTCTGACAACCAGTCTTACCAAGGGATATTGTATTACCCAGTAACTGGATTGTGGAGGTCAGATATGCAGTTGTTCCATGTAAAACGGGTATTGAGCTACATCCGGTTCCACTGGATTCCAACTCCAACATAGTTCGGAAAAGGCTATGCTGATGATGGATAGGATATATTATTTGAAATGAACTTAATTATGTGTATAGAAAGAAGTAATTAATGTATTGAAATGCCACTAACTTAGAATTATTATGTTTAGGTTCATGGATCAGATCGCATCTGCCATCCGTGTTGGCAGCGAGCTGACAGAGTTCCGGTTCTTGCTCCAGTAGCTGTTAATGTACCAGCAGCAGCATCAACAGAAACAATTAACCTACCGGATTATTCACGAGCACCGGATACACAAGGCCATTGTTTTTGTCCAGATTGTGCATCACCGCAGCGATTGACTGTCCCAACATGGCTCAGGGTGAAGTTATTCACAGATTTTAATTTTTATGTTCCGAAAAACTGCAGAATATGCAGTTTTCATTTATCTAATAATGATTGGGATGAACTGTTATCAAATATTTCAAATCCTAACCACACCTTTACAGTAGAACATGTTCAGGATTTTGCTACATTTGTCAAAGAAAGAAATCGATTTTAACCCTAGAACTATAAACCCATTTTTTTGTCTGTAAACTACAAACCGGGGTAATTATTTACCCCACAGGTTTTTTGCTCATAAAATTGTTGTGAAAGCAGTAATGTGACCTATAAGTTATCATTTTTTTCAGCTTTTTATGCTACAGAGAATAGTGACAAGCAAATTAAATTTTATTAAGGTTTAGTTGATGAAAAATTCATTTAAATAGCTAAAAGGGCTGAAAAACGGTTAAAGCATCATTTAACAAACAAAAATTTATAACTTTTTTTCTAAACAATCGATTTTCAAATTTCCAACTGGATTTTAAAGAGAATCCATAAGGCTTTAAGAAAAAAAAAATACCATCACAATGTTCTGCCAAAAAAGTCTATTTATGGGTGAGGCTCACAGAAAATGTACCATCACACATGTGAACGTGTAACGCACAATCACACACTGGAAATAGGTAACACACTGGAAATATTGTTAAGATTAGTTCACACGAGACAAGATTATTTATTATAATGGAATTTAAAATATGTAAAACACTATATAGACAAATGTATTAATATTAAACTCAAAAGCTTCGCTAACAAAGTTGCATAGCATTACTTATTATTTCTTAAAGACTAATCATTCAAATATTGAGATCAAGATTTGTACTTAAAAATGCTTAGAAAATAACTAATTTTATACAATCCAACAATTTTTTTTGTTTGTTATACCTATACTTGCACATAAATATCGTACTCAAAATAAACCTCGTCGCTAGTAGCAGCTAAAAAGTATTCTTTTGGCTGTTCAATGTTTTGTGTAATCTTAATCTGTTTTACGATTAAATCATCAGTGATTGTGTCTTGATCTTTTTTTTTTTGATCAACAAACTTTAGTACTGGTTTTTTTACAGTTTTCAAAAACCTTATGGTAAAATAACTTTTCCCTTCTTCAATGCGAATATCTTCAATAAAACCGATGTAGTATTTCCATCATGAGCCTCTTTGGTAGTATTGGTAGTATCTTACTAGTACTGTGTCTTTGAAACAGCCTCCATATATCTGATTGATTTTCTGATGTCACTTCCGAGTCGCTAATTAAGCTGTCAAAGTCTTTTAAATCATTCTGCTGAGTCGTAGCCAACACCGATCCTCCCTTTGTTTTTATTATTCCCTCATTTTCATTAGATATAAGACTTACTTCTGTCACTTTCCTAGAAGTGTAAATATTTTTTTCATCTTCATAACTTGACTGTTCTTTTTCTTTCCATCTTATTAGGGTCTGTTTCTTTTCTTAAATCTGATTTCATCTTCTGCTCTTTTATTTGACAATTTTTACCATCAAAATAATATTCATTATCTGTAATGTGACAATCTTCAATCGGAAGAATCATGCAAAGAATACAAGTCTTCGTCTGTACTGCTCTCATATTCTTTCCTAATTTTCTTAGTAATTGTTCTAAGGTTCATGTCAATAACTTTTCTCTTTTTCGGATTGTTCCTTTTTGTATTGACATTGTCAACAGATGGCGAAACATTTGCTTTTGAAGTTGTGGCAACTATTATTGTTTTCGGGTCAACTTCTTTCAAACTAAATGGGCCATATTGAGTCAAATCAAAGTAAGACTTTTTTTGCTCAGTATTCTTTATGTCTGATAATATTCTTATCATCTTTTCGGGCGCAATTGTTTTTTCACTTTTCACTGCTGTTTGTTTTAGTAAGTCCGCAGATTTCAAATACAATCGCAAAAACCTGGTCTACTCTTTTGGCAGAAACAAATTAGATAACGGTAGAAAATAGAGTAAGCTGAGTCAGCGTTGTTAACAATTTGATGTATTTTCATGGAGTTTGGGACTGGTACAAGATCAACTGATTCATTCAATATGGCATCTTCAGGGATATAAAAAAGTTGTAACTTGGTTTCAGGTGCCTGGAGAAGTTCGTAAGCTGTTTTAGCGTTAGGAACATCCGAACCATAAGCGACAAATGAATCTAGTTTACGCTTTATAGCTCCCCCAACGCCATCAGCGGCTCCTTTGCCGTGAGAGGCTTCGAAAAAGTTCCATGTTGAAAATGGAAAACCGAGTTCCGTCGTTAGTTTTGAGAAATAGTAAAAGTTTTACTTTTGGCGGTACTGAACAGTAGGACAATCTGAATAAAAATGAATCCCATTTACCTTAGGTAATTTCTGTTTGATCAATTCTAGTACTGGTAAGAGATGAGCCCAAATGGCATCTGGACCATGTTCTTTGCTTGGAGACATAGATGCAAAGGATTGATTACCTTTAGCGGTATACAAAATACCAGTATGAAGACTAATCTGTTGCCTTGATCCATCAAAATGCATCGCTTGTATTTCAGTGCTTAATTTACAGGCATAATTTTCCGAAAAATCTATGTGTAATGCTACAGTGCGGTCATCCAAATTGTTCGTGCATCGTCGATATTCTTTGTATTGATGGATGATATTGTAAGAATGGGTCTTGAAATTTTGCAATTCTTCTTGTAACGCCTCTAGGAGCATTCTCAACGAACCAGTCTTTTTTTCTTTATCGATTTTCTTCGTAGTCTTCGTCACATCACTATTTCTATTTTTTTTTTTTTTTTTTTCTTTTCGGTTTGTATTCAAGAGACTTCAAAACCATTCATCCCATGAAATGTTATCATTTAGATTTTTGTCACCCATGGTAAAGTCAATATATTTACTTTTGCATAACTCACATTCTCCATAAGAACATTTTTTAGATTTTAAATCACAAACAACCATACACAATAATTCGTCAAGATCTTTTGTTGCTATTAATCCAATCGACTGCAGTACCATGGCTTTCATTTGCAAATTTTCATGTCTTTTGCAAGCGCAAGTATCTCGTTTTTCGGCTTTTGGTGGTAATACATAAAAGGTCCTGTATCTTTTGAATGTAGCAAATGACAACTTCCCTCCTTCTTGTCTGTATTTTTTATATAGTTTATGTAGAGTTCCGAGCAAATACCTTCTCTGTTTTTTCTGTTTCTTCTGTGTTTTTTCTGTTTCTTCTGTGTTTTTATTTCATTTTTGCCTGCCGTCATTCTGCTTACATCGTCCCTCTCATAAAAATCTCTCAACTGGGTCTGTATGAAATAACTTTTATTTTTTTGTAGCGTATGACGAAATTTTCCTTTTAAGCCTAAATAAGTAGCTATTTTGGTTTTCACACAGTATCTATTTATGGTATAATTTTGGTTGAAAACGTTTTTTATTATGTGTTTTTCTTGAGTGTTGTTACTTTTGTAACTTTCCACAATGACGTGATGTTCAAGCAGTGTTTTTTTGACTCTTTCCTTTTCTTCAGGACGTATATTAGGTAAATTCGTCTTTCTTTTTTATCATTTCTAGTTGCTCATTATTTTTACGTACACATCTGTTTAATTTTTGCCTCATATTTTTTAAAGATTGTTTAAATTTTCTTAATAGGTCTTTTAATTTTATGTTTTCAGTCTTCAGTTTATAAATCCCTCTTCTACTTTGATTCCTCTTCTGCTTTAAAATCTGTGCATTGTCTACCGAAGGCACTTCTTCAGGTTTCGGCTCTTCTTTGCTTTTCTTCTTTCTCTCTCTCCACTGCTTTCTAATATTTTCCTGCATAGAAGAAGAATATTCTGCTATTTTCTTTATATTTCGTTTTGTCCTCTCAGCATTTTTTCTTTTCTGTGTTAAGAACTTTTCAGGATTTTTTTCTTTCAGCCTTTCTCGATAGAGCTTCTGTCTTTCAGCAGGTGTTAGCGACATCTGCAAAAAAAGTTATTGCTGGAAGAAAACATGCTATTTAAGCGTAGTGTGTGTTGGCATTCCGCTACGTGAACCGCCCAACATATTGGATACCGCTCTGATAATACAATACTGTTGTTACTCAAAATGCGCCTTTTTCGGAATCGACGAAAAATTTATTATTCACTTGATAAACATTATAAAAACAATATTTTATTAGGTTAGGGTTTAGGTTTGTTAATATAATTAACGCAATTGTCATTTACCAATTATTCTAAAAATTACAGTTAATATATTGTTATCTAGACATGTTCTGAGTTAATTACAGCAGTATTGTACTATCAGTGCGATATGGAAGTTACGGGTAGGCGTTGCATGCAGCTGGCTCAGGACTGCGTGTTATGGGAAAAAAACTTGGGAGGCCTTTGTCCAGTAGTGTACAGTATCTCACGCTGTTGATGAAAATATTGCAATGTGCACTAAGATTTACACTTTTCACGTGTGTAACATAACACACGCAACACACGTAAACAAACACGTGAATAATATAACCTAAAAGTCATGTAGCATATCTAAATGCAATGCAAAGTAGTGAAAAACTACATTATTCAATAATATACATATCTGGCAGTTTCCTGAGGACTTTTTGGGGGTTGAATGGAACGATGCCCGTAGCTTTAAAACCTGATTTAATGTTATCTTTATTACTCATTCTGATTTCTGCTAGTAACTCCTTCAGCAATGTAGGAAAGTGAGTTTTATTTATTTGAGCCTCTGATGGATTTTTTATTTTATAGTCTGTCAGGATTCGTCGCCAGATTTTTTTCAGAGGTCCAAAATAGGCTACATCTAATGGCTGTGTGATGTGTGTACTGTTCGGTGGTAAAAAAGCAAATCGTATATCGTGCTCCTCACAAAGTCTTAAAATAGTCACATTCAGGTGGCTCGACAAATTGTCGCCAATAACAACTTTGGATCCATCAAGGTTAGTAGCCCATGGAATGACGACACACCTAAACCAATCCTCAAAAACGGTGGCGTCGAACCACCCTGACTTAGTTCTATTAAATCTAGCCTCTGGTGGTCCACCTTAGCACCATGCAGACCACAAATGTTCGGATTTGTATACTGTGTAAAGAGGTAATAAAGATCCGTCTGCACTTGCAGCGAACATTTTTGAAATATTTCCTTTAGAGTGATTTAATATTCTTTCAGGGTATTTAACTTTGCGTTTTAAAATGCATTTTGTTGATCCCGGGTTGTCGGACAAGTTGGTTTCATCGTAATTTAATATATTTTGTGGAGGGACGCCTATTAAAGTGCGCTCAAGATTACTGAAGTAATCCGTAAATTCATCAACAGTTTTCTCTGCTCGTGCTTTCTTAATGTTCTGCACTGCTCGCTCCGTCAGTGCATGCTTGTGTCTATTTAAAAAATGTCTTACCCAACATTTACCTGGTATTTTACGGGAAAATAGGCAAGAGCGATGATTTTTATGCAGATATTCAAAGATCAGTATACGTAGATCTAGTCGAGATAATGGGGAACCAAAATCTGCAGCGGCTATCAAAACATCCACGATGTCCTTTTCCTCGGAATCGCCAAGGCGCAACTGAGCACCAGGAGGTTTCATATGGAGTCCCTTCACTTTATTCTCTATTGTACGTCGAGGTATGAAAAATCTTTTTTCAGCTTCCAATGACGTTATGTTCGTTTTTTTTTACTAGATCTGCTGCTAAGTCTAGCATTTCCTGGGTGTAATTTTTATAGGTTCTTGATCCTAGTTTTCGGCGACTACGGCGACCCATCTCCTAAAAAGTAAAAAAGTACATATGTACCTACAACTGCTAAAATCCTCATGTTTATATTGATGATTATTATGAGAAGGTACTATGAACTACATAGGCAGGTACTTAAGTTAAACTAATTAAATCAAAGTTTAAAAAGTCTCTTATAAAAATATTATTTTTATTTTCTGTTTCTGTCAACCCTAGGCCGCTACAAAACATGGCAAAGTCGCCCTCCCATATTGACCGGCATGGTCTGGTAAATTTGCCAACAACATTATGAGACACAATTCAAACACTACGGCATTTACAAGTTAATCAATCCGTTCCTTACCATAAAAATAACATTATATCTAAAATTTACGTACCTGGATCCGACTTTTACATTCGAAAATATTAAAAGTTCTTGAGCACTGAGTTCTAAGGTTATGTGAGCGACGAGTTTTGAATTTGAAATGGTAGAAAATGGCTGCCCTGGTGTTACCTTATTCAAAATAGTGTTGCCCATTGATAACCGTATGTTTCCCTAAAAATAGTCACAACACTGAAAAATATACGTAGTCTGAGGTATGAAAGGATTAATAGCCCTAACAGACGTTCGAATTTGGTACGCTCCGTACCGTGAATTTGGTTTGGTCCGGACCATATTCGATGGTATGTTGAGCGGTCCGCCGCACATTATTATTATTATTGACGGTGCGCTCGGTTCGATGATTTTTCCACAGGATTTGGTGCGGTCCGCACCTAGTTCGATCGTGTGGCCGAACCACCGCACCGTTTAGCGCTTTAGTCGCAATTCTACCTCCGACTTCCGAGTGCGACACAAATTTTCAATGGCGTCAAATCAAGAAGCCGTGAATATCACGGAAAAAAGATTAATTCGTTAGTTAGTATAGTTCGAGCAATTCAGCAAATGAATCGGAACTCATGCGAAGATATATACGAAAATCTTCATCATCGAGGTCTTTTATAAGTCGCATATGACTGTACGACTCTCTGTCTTTTAAATAGAATTTTGCCCATTCTTTTCTTTTTTTTTTCTTTTCTTCGATATGTGTAGTAGCTAAGAGGGTTGCCGCAACTAACGCGATTTTAGACTGTTTGGATAAAGTCGGAGGCATGTCGACGTGATCACTATCTAGTAGCGAGCAAAGCACTGGACCGTCTTTGGTGCGGTGCGGTGGTGTGGCGTGTCGAGCGCACCGTACCGGTCCGTCGGTCCGGACGCACCATATTCGAACGTCTGTTAATACTATAATATAAGCGCTCTTCTCGTGGCAAAGTTAGTAACCCTTGGTAAAGTTGCCAGATTTGACGGTAAGCAGTTTGTTGTACCGGTTTATTTTTGGTTAAATTCAAATAAATTAACAATTTAAATGACCCGATATGAACAAGTGAATAATATCCAACACAGGAAAAAAATCGATTTATTTATTCAGAACTTCCGAAATATTTTATCTTTACTCAAATTTCGGCTTATGAAAAATATGGCTAAAGTACATTTTTTGTGAGCCTAACCCTTATATGGCTCTGAAAATAAAAAAAATGGGAATCTAATCTATGGAAAAGTCAAATAAAAATATTGATTATAAAAAACATATTTCGTTTTCTGTCATGCAAAATACAAAAAATAAGAGAAAATTGATACATATGATTTTTTTTAAGTAAAGTTTCTACTGCAATAGATTATTCTCTGGTCTTTCACAGGTCGGTCGCTTACAGTTTGTGCAAAATATTGACGGTTGGCGATCCTCGGATCGGGGCCACAAGCAGCATCGAGCTGGTTTTTTTGGTGACTCTTAAGCTGGTGTAAATTTTTCATTAAGAGGAGTTAGGATGTTGTTTTGTAATTTTTTTTTTTTGGTTTTTAATAATGAATACATATACAACGTGTCCCAGAAATCAACGTCAAGCCGAAAACGGGCAATAGGCCAAGTCGTGACAGCTATTAGAAAAATATAAAAAAAAATCTTGGTCATGTACTTTTCGAATTATAAGCATTCAAAAATAAATCTCAAAAAGTGACACCCTGTGATGGTTTTTCAAGTCCTGTGACTACATTATTAACATTTCGGTAGTTTTTTTCTCTGTGATGTAACCATGAATAACCCTTCTGTAAATTACAGTTAAAAGTAAAACGTAACTGCCTCAGTTCTAAATTAAATGTTAGATTTTTGCCCAATATTGAATTCAAAATAATGACATCACCCAACTTTAACCGACTGTACTGAAAAAAAAATCTACTACACTATTTTGGCAAGTAACTTTAAAAGATGGCGCGTTTAGTCAGGATTCCAAAATGGTATAACACATACTAATTGCTACTTCTTAATTGAGAAAAAACATTTTTTTTTTATGAAGCCGTATTTCATAAAAGTTCGATTGAGACGAAGAGTGACGTTATTTTGACTAGTGTGAGCGAGAAAGATTCATTTTAGCTAATGTGAGGTGACGCTACTTTGACAAGTGGGAGCGAGATAGATAGTGACGCTACTTTTATCTAACTAAGAGGGAGACGGATTGACACATCATTTCATATGTGTGAGTGAAACAGATAGAGACGCTACTCTGGCTAAACAGGGATGCGTCGGCAAATTGTGCAATACTGCAGTACGTTACGCTCTTTCGTTGACTGCACATCTTTTTGTATTCGTATTGACTTCGTACTTACAACTGTGGCTTTGTTTATTGGACTTGATTTGCATTGTAATTTGGATTTATCTGCACCGTTTCTGACAACCCCGGACTTGTTTTAATCGCAACCCCGTGTTTGTGTAGTGTTTTATCATGCCATCTCGATACACCGCACAGGAATACGCCAACATGCATCTCATTTATGGAGAATGCTTATGCAACGCCAATGCCGCAGCAAGAGTGTATCGTGAGAGATACCCGAATGCTGAGCGTCATCCCGATCATCGAGTATTTATTAATGTGCATCGGTCATTATCAGAGGGTCGATTTCCTAGCCAAATGGTTAGCGAGGGAAGACCCGTTATGCCCTACGAAGCCGAAGTCTTGCAAGCAGTTGAAGAAGACAGAAGTATCTCAGTACGTGGAATTGAACAGAGCATAGGAGTCCCCAAAAGTACTGCACATCGTATTTTAAAAAAGAACGAGTTTCACCCATACCATGTACGACGAGTACAAAGTCTGCTACCCCGAGACTACCCAGAGAGAGTACGATTTTGTCGAACGATGTTGCAGAGGCACCGAGAGGACCCGCGATTCTTTGAAAAAATTCTATGGTCCGATGAATCAACATTTAAAAAGGACGGTTACATGAACCTCCACAATTTGCACGAATGACACGTGGAAAATCCAAATTTGATGCGGGAAGATAGATCTCAGTACCAGTTTAAAGTAAATATGTGGACGGGAATTTTGAATGGTAAAGTTATTGGTCCAATCGAGCTGCCGGAGAATTTAAATGCCCAGGGTTATTTGAACTTCTTACAGAACCAATTACCAGAATTATTGGAAGAAGTGCCACTGAACATTTACGGCAGCATGTGGTATCAACAAAATGGCTGCCCAGCGCATTATGCTCTCACTGTACGAGAGTTTCTCAATCGAGAATACCCCGATAGGTGGATTGGGCGGGGTGGTACAATTTCGTGGCCTGCCCGTTCACCCGATTTAAACCCCATAGATTTTTTTTACTGGGGTACGATAAAGGATAAAGTGTACTCTAAACCAATTCAAGATTTAGACGAGCTGCGCCAAAGAATTGCAGAAGCCGCTGAATACATCAACTCAAGAAGATACGCCCGTCTTATTACGCGATCATTTTTAAAGAGATGTAGAACTTGCATTGCAGCTGAAGGAAAACAGTTTGAACATTTGTTATAAAACTTCGTAAATCTGATTTAGTAAAAATTATAATAAAAGAAATCCAACGACTGAATTTTATTTCAAATGCACCTAAAACCAACAATGTACTTTTTTTCCTCAATTAAGAAGTAGCAATTAGTATGTGTTATACCATTTTGGAATCCTGACTAAACGCGCCATCTTTTAAAGTTACTTGCCAAAATAGTGTAGTAGATTTTTTTTTCAGTACAGTCGGTTAAAGTTGGGTGATGTCATTATTTTGAATTCAATATTGGGCAAAAATCTAACATTTAATTTAAAACTGAGGCAGTTACGTTTTAACTTTTAACTGTAATTTACAGAAGGGTTATTCATGGTTAGATCACAGAGAAAAAAACTACCGAAATGTTAATAATGTAGTCACAGGACTTGAAAAATCATCACAGGGTGTCACTTTTTGAGATTTATTTTTGAATGCTTATAATTCGAAAAGTACATGACCAAGATTTTTTTTTATATTTTTCTAATAGCTGTCACGACTTGGCCTATTGCCCGTTTTCGGCTTGACGTTGATTTCTGGGACACGTTGTATATTTAATATATATATGTGTAGAAAGATAAAATAAATAAACAAAGAAACAATTAAACTCAAACCATAGAGTTGAAATAAAATTTTCATAATGAAATACAAAGTAAATTACTTTTTGCCGAACATAAATTGTGAAAGTGCTTTTGTATTTTCAATGGGAACGCTCTTACCCTCCTCTTTCCTCTCGTAATTGCAAAGAACTTTTGCATTGTGAGTAGTCATAAGAGTCATCAATTTGAAGTGCTTCTAAATATCTTTGAATTTCCTCATTCGTGTGGCGAACTATCTTCTGCAACAAGCAATTAGGAAAAAGCAAATTCCATGATTCAAAAGGCGTACGGATTTGTTTCGCTGTTCCAACTGGGATCGGCAAGTACGATGTCAGAGGATTTCGTCGGTTGCTGAGATTGTTCGCGTGGTGTCGTATACCATCTATGCCCCTCTACAATCGTTCGCTAAGTCAATTGTTCGCTAAATTTGCTTGGATCTTACTCAAAATATTTTTACAGTTGGATTAATTTGTGGATAACGATGCTGGTTGCGTGATTACTCAAGTGTTTTATAAAATACCTGTACTTAAATATTAAGCATTGCGCAATTGTTTGTTATCCTGAAGAAATAAAATAGAAATAAAATACACCTCTGACAATATTTGGTCTTCGGCCGCGGTTTGAACGTCCAGCACCATGAGTAATTGACTTTTCACGCCTCTGTCTTTTTTCGGGGACTACTTCCTCTAAATCTGAATGTTCAGATTCTGTTTCTTCCGGTGCACATAGGAGTATTTATCTTAAAAAACCGGTCAAAATTATATGACAATCATAATAAAATAAAAACTGCCTTTTATTAATTAGAATGCGTAATCATTCAATATAAACATATTTTTATACCACCTGGTCAACAATGTCTGAGTATATATCATCTAACTCAACCTAAAGTAATTATAGCCCTAATGTATGTATGTAAAAAAAAATAATCAGTTTCACAGTCGGTCTGATCGTCATCATCTGAATCTTCTGCTTCATTAATATCACGACAGTGAATGTGTGAGGACTTGGTAGGTTTGCCAGGAACCAGTAGATCCAGGGCTTCTTTTGAAAACGACATACTTTTCTTTTGTGGTCTGCGTCTACTACTACTCAGGAATGGGTCCGAAGTTAATAATAATCTGTGCAAAGTATCCCAGAGCACCCTAGAAAATTTTCTGGCAAAATCGAGCCTGTATTGCCTGAAACTCTTGTTTCTAGCATCTGCGGCTTCCTCGGAGAGTTGACCGATTGGCAGGATGGCATGTGTAATAACTGCTTTCCATGAACTAATATTTTATGAATTGTGGGCGACATTGGATGCCAGCCATAAATATCAACATACATTTGAGCCGTGGCCCTAGCATATTCGTCGTATTTTTCAGTATTGATATCAAATCCACTCGAAATGACTTCTAGAATCACTTTAAATCTTTTTATTAGGTTCAAATCTAATCCCGTTATCTCAGAGGCAGTTTCTGGGTCGGAAAAAAATCTTCGGGAGGTATTGCCATCGTTTGTGTTACCGGACCTAACCTTTGAGATAGCAACCAAAATTCCCATTTGAATTAACAAATTCTTCATTGTCGGCATCTTTTTCCAACTCCGATCCGCTTATTCTCTCTAAATTATCATCTTCATCGGAAACAGTCGATTGCTAATTCTTTAGCAGTCTCGGACTCCAACAAAGCCTTGACCAGTTCATCGGAGCTTCTCAAATTGTATTTTTTCGCCATAAATACAAATATCAGTTTGTTTTTCTATTCTCAGTGTATGTATATTGAAAATATGAAAATCTTCGTTGAAAATTATAAATCTAATGTTTTACTATAAAATAAGGTTATAATAAATAAACTAAATGTATTTTAGCAAAAAAGAGAGAACTTACTTACCTACAAATAAGACCCTGGAAGATATCGTACATTGGCTTGATGAAAACAACTGATAAATTTACAAAAAACTAGCATAATGCACTACCATCAACGCACAATTTTAAAAGATGTATCTGTAGACTACAATAAAAGAAATATTAACCAAGTTAAAGTAGCAAAATTTTTAGGGATTTACATTGACTGACAACTAAATTGGCAACCACAAGCAGAGGAAATTTGCAAAAGGGTGAATACAGCGGCATATGTCCTTTCAAAGTTGTCCAAAAAAGTTGACATTAAAACTATATTAGTAGCTTATCATGGTCTGGTTGCATCAGTTCTAAGATCTGGGGCAATTGCAGCTCAAGGGATAGGTGCAAAAACGTTGCATTAGAGCGATATGTGGTTTGAAGACCACAGACAGTTGCGAACCAAAGTTTAAGTCCCTAAAAGTGCTTACATTTCCGTCATTGTATATTTTGGAAATGGCCATGTTTGTAAAGACCAATAAAAACCTATTCCCCACGATGTCAGAAACTAGAAAACGACCTGTCAGAATTCTTTACAAAAATGTATTACACATCGAGTCCTGTAACAGCGTTATTGAGGAAAAGTGTTATTTTTATGGGTCCTACAATATACAATAAACTGTCAGATGTAATGAAAAATGATACAATTAAAAACTTTAAAAAGAAATTAGTGGCCTTCCTAATAGACAAATGTTATTATTCTATTAATGACTTTAATGGAGAAAACTTTTTAATCGGTGATGTGTATAGTAAATAATTAATAAAATTAATATTATTTTAACCTAATATGCATTTATTTTTAATCACTACATAGTATAAAACAGAGTCGCTTCCCTGTCTGTCTGTCCCTATATATGCTTAGATCTTTAAAACTACGCAACGGATTTTGATGTGTTTTTTTTAAATAGATAGAGTGATTCAAGAGGAAGGTTTATATGTATAATACATGCATAATATAGTAGCGAAACACAAATAATTTTAGAGGTTTCTAATGTGATGTCGTAAATAAACACATTTTTTTGCGCTTACATTTTAAACGCTGGCTGAACCCGTCGAGATAGATCAAAATAATGTACGACAGTATTGTACACCTTAAAAAGGTCTACAAAAAAATCCGCGATGGTATATGTCTATCTCTTAGGGATAACCCACAATAACCATTTTTTTATCCTATACTTTTTACGAGTAATAATGGCTCTAAAATTATCAGTGTTTCTCCATTGCACCCGTGCGAAGCCGGGGCGGTTCGCTAGTTAAATTCTAAAGTAACATTTTAATTTGACATTTTTGAATATTAATTATTATTAATGTTTGTATAATTTTAACAATTCTAACTGTGACATTTTAATTTGTAATTAATTAATTTTAGATAGCTTCTTCACAAGTTTTATAAATTTTGCGTGCCTATTTCCAGGCAGAATGTACAGACAGCACATCAAGCTACCCGAAACTGTCAGATTTTCCCAATCAACTTTGAACCTTATGCTTTAACGCTTAAGTTGAAAATCTATTAAAGAAATCTGACTGAATGAGAGACTGTATATAAATAACACACTGCTGATTTTGTGATACAGAATAATTTAAATAGAAGACGCACACAGTTTTCAAACATAAATGTAAACATAAATAATGTATCATTTCCAAGATTGACTTACAGTGAACTTATTTTATTTGGTTGTGGAACATACCAGTTGAAATAGGTACGACCATATTATGGAGAACATATTAGGAATGATGGTTCCTACACTATTGAAGTAAGCACGGACAGAGCCAGCAACCTCCCTAGAAGGTTTACCCTTGGCCGGCATCAGCCGGTCGATTCTGTAAAAATCTCACCGTGAAATCATAAGTGAAGTGAGCTTGAAGTGAGCAGTGTCAATAGTGTTAATGACAGCTCACTCCACGCTCACTTCACCCAAGTTTTCACGGTGAGATGGTTACAGAATCGCACGGCTGGTCATTATTAAGAGGCAAAATACAAAGCAGGCACATAAGCCGACAAATATATTTTTTAAAATATTTTATATAATAATAATCAGCAGGGAAGAGAAGCAATCATTCAGTATTGTTGCAATTGCCTTGCAGGCCGAAGAACGGTAGGTTGCTGTGCTCACGATGGTATTTAAGCTGGGCAAGGAACGAGAATAATATTACGCCACCCGCCCAGTTTTTAGATAATATTTTAATAATTTATGTTTCAGATTTATTTGTTTATTAAAACTTTATGCACAATTAAAAAACAAAGTACTGTACAAAGGTGGACTTAATGCCTGATGCATTCAGATTAAAAACATTATAAGAAATAATAGCTGCTTGTTTTATTTTATTCACTAATGTTCCCCTAACTTGGTAACTGTTGCATAAATATGTAAGTTGATATCATTATAATGAACGAGAATAGTAATTTATTATAGAAAAAAAACACTTATTTTTACTATTTTTATTATTAACTTGGAAAATAATAGCTGTTATTAAACATTTCTCAGCAACAAGATCACAATATCTGAAGTTGACATATTTATGTGGAACAGTAAATCTATTTTTAATGTTTGTATGAAGTTTTTTAGTTAAATGTTATGTTGTTGCCTTGCTGCGCGCTTTGGTGTTTACTGTAAGTGCAAAGCGCAATTGCTGCAAGCAATTGCTATAGAAATAAATAAATATAGCATATGCTAAATATGGTACATTTTTTCAAACTTGCTGCAACTCTATTATTATATTTCGTTTCTACTAGGAATTAAATGTGAAAAACCGGCCAAGCGCGAGTCGGATTCGCGCACGAAGTGTTCCGTACCATTATCTATAAAATCGGCAAAAATCATGTCTGTTGTATGGGAGCCCCCTTAAATATTTATTTTATTCTGTTTTTTTTAGTAATTGTTGTTTTAGCGGCGACAGAAATACATCATCTGTGGAAATTTCAACTGTCTAACTATCACGGTTCATGAGATACAGCCTGGTGACAGACGGACGGACAGCGGAGCGGGAGTAATAGAGTTCCTTTTTACCCTTTGGGTACGGAACCCTAAAAACGCAACTTAGTTATTATTATACTTAATGTCCACGTCAAGCCAGAGCACCCTAATAAACTGGTCAATTCCCTTTTAACTAGTGAGCCCAAATGCCCGTGGAGCAGGAAGCATTTTTATCTACGATATAATCATCCACCTTATAATATGCTTGTCTACAATAGTGTGCGTTTCATATTATTTCATCTTATTTCCAATACTGGCAACATAAAGAGCTACCCGTATACTTGAATGAAAATAATAATCTTTTAAATTAAATTCTGCACGGATTTGCCAAGTAACGAAAGTTGTGGTGGGGTTTCAAATATTATGAGTTATTTTTTAATTATTATTAGCTTTTTGTCCCTACTAGGCCAGACAAAACCATGTCCTTTCATTTCACGGATAAAAGATGTCTGACTTTGGTCAAATTAGCCCTTAGGGCTGATTTTTCAATATTCAGATAACTTTTATCTGAGGAATAAATATTGCGGTTTGACAGCTTCTGTATAGAAAATATGTCAAATTGTCATAATCCGCGAGTTGACTAATTTTTTTTTATTATTTAAATTGAAGCTTTTTCACCTCACTAATAGCTTGGTATAAACAGTTTTTTAATATTTTTAAAAATTGAAAAGATATGAGCGTTCAAAACTCTCAATTAGACAGAGAGGGAAATACTGAATTGTGACGTCATAGTTCAGTATCGCCATATAAATTACATGCAAAACTTCGTTTTGCGAGAAAGAGATAGACAAAAAGTTTCTATAAGTTATAAGTTTTTTATTTTTCGACCGATTTCAAATTTGATTTCGAATTCTATTATTGTATTACATGTGTGGATATATTATATACTAGAATATATAGTATTCAATATCATGCAACTACCCAATTATCGTTCTTCAGATACCTAAAAGTTATCCGACTATTGATAAATCAGCCCTTAGGGCCCTTTCCCACGGCAAAATCCCGTTTTTTGCAGGTACTGTTTTTTGTAGGATCCCGTTTAGTAGTGTACGTGTTTAAATATACGTGTTCACACAAGCATCCCGTTTGCAGTATCCGGAAAACAGGATGATTGTGTGAATATGAATATTTAAACACGTACACCACTAAACAGGATCCTGCAAAAACCGTACCTGCAAAAAACGGGATCTTGTCGTGGGAAAGGGCCCTAAGTCAACTAACTTGTACGGAGTTATTCGAACTGGCGCAAAGTCGCGTTACTTCCTAATCATTAACCCTACAGTGCATGATTTTTCTTATCGGCTTAAAAAAATACATTAGCCCGCAAATATAATGCCATTTCTCGAAAAAATCTTTAGAGAAATCATAACTCAATAGAAACGTATGTTTTTGTGCATGGCACATCATGCATTATAATGTTAATATGTGTTACGTAGTATTAATGAAATTACAAGATTACACGTAAAATGAGAAATATGAACATGAACTTACCTCTACTAATTATTTCGACCCTGAAAATTCTATCATTTTAATTTTATAATTTTGTTGCGATTATTATACGCCGCTCGTTAATCGCATTCAAAGTACCCACCGATTTGAAGAAAACATAAATAAATGCTTATCAACAGATCTATCCAAAATAACTATATTCGAAACTCAAATACATAATAGTTAATCTTGTCAACACTAGATCACGCTACTTAGATCGATTTTTTAAAATATAAGACATTTTTCGGTATGTCCCATAGGTGGGACACTATGCACTATAGGGTTAAAAAATAGACGCGCGCAGTCGCGTCCCGCATCCCACACGTTTCGCTTCAGTGTGGCCTTAGTTATATTTATTCAATTCGCATAGAAAATCGAGTAACACAACCAGCCGAGGTGCAGCCAGCCAAACTAAATTCTATTCCCTGCAGCCACACAACTTACTGCCCCGTTTATTTAACCTCTTACTATTTTATCAGCGTACCTATTGTCGACAATGCTTTATTTGGTACCTTACAGACGCATGAACCATTATCAAAATCAAGTCAATTATTCCAATTAGGCTGAGAATCAACACTTTTTGAACGTTAAATTTACATATTGTTATAATAATATATAATTTATATTATTCCTCATAATATCCTTATAATTTGTCATATTATATATTGTAGCTGTTTATTATCCCTCAATAAATAAAATAAAATTAAAATAAGAAAACCACAAAATAAGCCTTCACCACTTCCTAGTGCTGGCAAGAAGTGGCATTACAAACTCCCCAGCACACGCTAATATACAAACAAAAGCATTGAAAATTATAATTAAGCTGAAATAAAAACGTAAAACTAAAAGCCTCGAGGCATAAGGTATTAGTTTGGCGTTAGTTTATAACGGACCCTATGTTGTGCCCCATAGGGTCCATAATTGTTTCAATAATTTTAAGCTTACTGTTTTACCAACATTATGAAATGCAATAAAGAATTGAGAATTTATATCAAACGCTCAACATTAGTGATGATTAATGATTATCTTAAGCTTATTTAATTAAAATATATCCTGTACCTACCGCTTATCTCGGCGGTGATATCAATCTCAATAAACTTAATTATGAATTTAACTTGCAAACACGACCTACCTTCTGATAATGCCTCATACTAGAATAGTTATTTTATTAACGGTATTTTGTGAACAATTTTAATGCCAAACCTGAATAGGCCACTGAAAAAAGAAGTACATACTCAGTCCAGCTAGTCTATCCCGTAAATCACAACTCAAAACACCAAACTAAAATAAAAAAATAATGGCAACATCTCTGTCAGCTTGCTAACATCCTATCTCCACACAACTCGACGTAACGTACCTAACTCGGCATCGGTTCGCGACGTCACGCGTGATGTGCATCCCACTAATGTATGCTCCTCGAGCTCCCTAATTTACTATGACTTAACGATTCCTTACTTGGAAACGACCAGTGGTCTCGAACGTCGTAGAGTGAGATCGGTAGATCGGTAGGTATTTGACAAAAAAATACAATATTCAATCAAATTCGTTTATTTATTAAAAAAAAAAAAAACTTACAGACTGAGCCCATATCGGTAGAAATACCGAAAAATCTGTAGGTTCGAGACCACTGGAAACCACACACAAAATCTACTATTAACGTATTCTCTATGACACAATGGCATGGTTTGAACTGTCAAAATACATGTCCGTACGGTTGACATTTCGATTCCTTGCCTTTAACAAGACACGATATTGACGTAGTTTGCACGTGGTAAGATTTCGCGGGGAATAATACAGAATTGAATTGAAAATTGACGCCCTGAACTCCGTGAAAACAGGTGAAGTGAGTTGTCATTCCACTGGATGTTAGGGATAAACACCATTGACAACTCTCTTCAAGCTCACTTCAACTTCACTTAAGTTTTCACGTTGAGATATTTACAGAATAGATCGGCTGGAATGCGAAACAGCAACCAAAAATCTTACTTTTAAAAAGCATTATTCTACCAAATTCTTTGGCATGATTTCTATTTAATTTCATCCTGAATTAACAATAAAAGCAAATAAAAATATGTACGGGCACGGCCGGGCATAGAAGGAAGCCTAATCAAATGCAAACATAAACATGCCATAAGTGTTATCAAAAATTCAGTAGGTCTACGCCGTAGCTCCGTAGCGGCAGTCGTAGCAGCGTAGCCGCGTAGGCCAGACGCGTTCACGCACGGGCCGAAAGTGAACAAAGTGTTACGAACTTTTCGTGTTAAACTTACTTGAAGTTTTTTTTGTTGTTAGTTAAGTTAAATAAGTATATTGTAGTAGTTAGTTATTTTGATAAAAATATAGTTATCTTCGATAAGTGTCAAATTAAAATTTCAATTTATTACGTAACAATTTTTGTATGTTTAATTTAAAATTAAAACTTCCTAAAGTCTCTAACTAAAATACTTAACAGTTCTGTGTGTGCAAAAGTAAAACAGAAATAAAAAAATAAAAAAAACAAAAACAAAAAGAAACTTTTTCTTAACTTTGTTGAAAAACTAACATGTAAACAACAATGCCGAATATGATATCAAACAACTACGATTATGAGGAAGAGGTTCCTCTGCTCACCACGTCAGAGATTGACAAGAAGTTCTGGGACTACTTTGATGGAGCCACTACAGCAAGCTCGAACATAACGGAGACTGTCCTTCGAGACCAGGGTCCAGTGCTGGTCATCTATGGCATCCTGTTGGCTGTGGGGGGAGTGGGCAACGTGGCTGTGCTATGTAGCCTGGCCAGGTCTAGGAGGAGGAAGTCCAGGGTCGACCTGATGATGACCCACCTGGCCCTCGCTGATGTCTGTGTCACTTGTGGAGTTATTCCGTTGGAGGTAAGTTTTTTTAAAGTAAAACTTTTTTAGTATTTATTTATTTAAGGAATTTTCGTACACACACAGTGCTTTCCAAAAGTTAGTTGACATTGTTTCACTTCAGCTGTAATGTAACATAATGATTTAAAATTCTAGTTTGAAATGTCTGTACACTATTTTTATTGACTAATGAAAACCAACCAATACATGTTTTTTTTTTTAATATTTACAGGGTAGTAAAATTATTTGAATAATATTTTTAGTAGAATATCATTATTTTTTAAATTAGATTCAGCAATTGCCAAGGCTTTAAACTTTATTCTGAAAAATAATGGCTTTGAGGTGAAAGTTAACCATAGTATGAACACGAGAATCTAAAAAAAAAATAGTGCAGTAAGATTGTTTTTTTTTTTAAATCAGTCTGATATAAGCTTTTTCGTAGCTTATGTCAATCCAATACATTTTCATGCGTATATGTCTGTTGTTCTGTGAGAGAAAGTATGCAATGGAGTCCACTGTTCTTTGTTAGTTTGAATACAACATAATTATTGTCAATGTAATAATTGTCTCTATGTGAATTCATGTAATGGTTGTTGTAATGTTTTAATTAACAATAAATAAATACATTTTTGACTTTTCCATCATCGTTACCGCTGATAGAATGTCACTTTGTCTAAGACCTTGTCGATACATCTACGGGTTTTCTTCAGGTCGATGGTGAAGTCGCACATCTAGGTTAAGTGATTGTCTTTCGTGCTGCTTTAGACTGTTGTTAATGCTCCAGGACTTGTCTAGTCATGTGATCTTCGGATCTTTTCATCACATGACAGTACCACCTCGGGCATGTTTCGGAAAGTGTCTCTTCAATTGAGCAGATCTTGGATTACTGTGTTTAAACGAACTTTAAAAAACGAAAGCGAAAAGTAAATGTAAGTGAATGTAAGGCATCATTCACTTTTATCAAGACCCGCAGCTAACGTGCTTTCCAAAGCGCGGAGCAGTCTCGATATGTAATGAATGGTCCCCCATCTACGAACCGACCGCGGTAAGCGTAGCTTAGTGTTCGATCACCCCGTGCAGTTGTTAATATTTAGCCACGAGCCGGCCCTACAATTTCGACCAAAGTTTCGATAAACGTAGATACATAAAACTCTTAAAAAGTTAACCGTTTCCTAATACCAACGTATCACACCAGACAAGTCTGTCTAAAAATAAAGTGGATATTTATGTTTGGCCTTAATTTAGCGTTCCTTAAGAGGGTTCATCCGTTAGAGCCATGTTGGAGTAATAATTGATGATTTCCGACGGACAATAAAACCATAATGTGTTTAATATATAGATGAGATATTGACGTCATATTATTGGGAATTTTATAATCTAGTGCATGGCTGAAAAACATTTTCAATTTTTCGTATACAGGTTGAAATTGAAAACATGCGACAAATCGAAATGAGAGATCATACTCATCATGGTGAACAACTTTTACTATGAGATAAAACCTGAAATCGCGAAAAAAAAATCAGCTGTTCTCTACATTTATGTTCGCATAACTCGTCAAAATGTTGGGAACAGCTGATTTTTTTTTTGCAATTTCAGGTTTGGTCCCATGGTAAAAGTTGTTCATAATAATGAGTACAATCTCCCATTTCGATTTGTCGCATGTTTTCAATTTCACCCTGTAGTTTTCTCATCAGAACCGTTTTTATGCAAGCCTTTTTTTAAACTAGCGATCGACGGTCTAAGCAGATGCGAGATATTAGTAAAACCATATACGACAAACTTATAACAACATTACTTTATAAAAAATAATAACATTTATTAGTGCATGGCTGAAAAAAAAACACGATTACTGTAAGTTTTGATTCAAGAAAAGTATATTCAAAAGTGTCAATTGTAGCCACTTTTCGAGATATTAAACGTGTTAAACGTGTTGTTTAGGATGAAATCTGAAATATTTATATTTTCTTTTAGACCTAGTAAATTAAGACATTTATGTTCTAAAACATGGTTCAAATATTTTTTTAATAACTTACATGTTTATTTTACTATGAATTATTTAGTATTGCTATATAATCGGCGCGGATTCACGCCTCCGCTCAGCGCGCCGCTCTGGAGTAACGCTCTTAAGGCGAAAGCAGCAGGATAGCTCGCGAAATCAATTTTTTTTTTCGTTAAGTATACAACGTGTAACGGAAGGGGGGTATCAACCCTGAAGGAGGTGAATGTGCTCATGAAACTCAACAACTTTCCCCAAAGAACATAGGTCGAAATATGAAAAAAAAATTTGGCCCTCCCATAGTAAATCAATCAGCTGGTAGTCAGTTTTGTAAGGGAGGGCCAAATTTTTTTTTCATATTTCGACCTATGTTCTTTGGGGAAAGTTGTTGAGTTTCATGAGCACATTCACCTCCTTCAGGGTTGATACCCCCCTTCCGTTACACGCTGTATAAATTTTTATATAACGAAAAAAAAATTGTTGATTGATCAAGTTCATATTACCCTATTGAATGACTAATTCATGAAATCATGACATTTAAGGCGTAATTAAAACTAGGGAAAACTAGACACTTGGAGCTAGAATTTGCTTTTTTTTTTGCTGTACGATAATTTTCCTCGGAGTTACAGCTTGTTGAAAATCACCTAAAAATTTGTATTTTTTTTGTATCCCTTAATTTTTGTGACCAGTGTATTTTGCGGCCGGTAAAATAATACTGTGCTTTCGTGAATATTCATCCAACCTACGGAACCCTTCACTGTGCATGGCGTACGACCCGCACTTAGCCGGTTTATTTACGTACTTGGTAGTGTAATTTTAGTGGCCATTTCCGGAAGGGTTTCCTTTCCCGAAAAAGGTCACCACGAAAAACGTTTATTATTCGACGTAGATTTACGAGGGACAGCACATTTTCATTAAAGCTCAAGAGCTCTGCATGTTCTTCTTTAGTACGTAAATACTCGAAAAGTATATTGAAGTGTGTGTGGACCTTGTAAAGGCAAAAAAAGACTGAAATGTAAACACTTTATCTACCTCACAGCTGTCAGTGATACGAACTACAGTCCGTTCGCATTTGTTTTACTTATGACAGCAGAAAATTAACAGAAACCTTATTGTAACGAGAATTAAGAACACAATGATTTTAACGGACTCGTCAATGGCAGCAACCCAACACCAACCTTATTAGAATGAGAACAAAGATCACAGTAATTTGGACATTGATGCAAAATCAGAGGTAAAAAAAATTGAACGGACTGTAACCTTCGTATCCTTGAAGGATAGCTTTTTAAGATTGATAGCTTATAATAAAAGAGCTATTTTAAAATACTGTCTCATTGGTCTAGTAGCTAGCAAGCGCTACTGTTGAGTATGAGGCCCAGGATTTGATTTCCGGGTCGGGCAAAGTAATATCGGGTTACATATTCATATATTTATTTGTTGTGGAATGTGGGTATGCTAAAAGTACCCCTCTTACTCACCCTTCGGGGAATATTGGCTTGTTATGTTGTTATTTTAAAAGTAATAAATAATAATAATAAATAATTTATTTCCGTAAGTAATGTACAAAGTAGGTGCAAAGTGGGCAGTCCTTGTCACAAAAACACTGTCAAGTTCATCATCATCTGCCTAGCCTTTTCCCAACCATATTGGGGTCGGCTTCCAGTCTATCCGGATGAAGCTGAATACCAGTATTTTACATGGAGCGACCGCCTATCTGACCTCCACAACCCAGTTACTGGGTTATACGATACCCCTTGCTAAGACTGGTTGTCAGACTTTCGGGTTTCTGACGACTCGTAACGACTGTCAAAGATCCACAAATGACAGCCGGGACCAACGGCTTAACGTGCTTTCCGAGGCACGGAGGGATCTTGATATATGGAGATGGACCAACCAACCGCGGCTAGCGTAGCTTAACCTGATCGATGGACCCGTACGGCTGTTATTACTTAGCCAGAAGCCCCTCCTGTCAAGTTACTATAATTATCTTCCCTCTCACTTCATTTATATGAAAATGACACGTGGATGGTTTATTAAAATGTGCGGAATTATTTATTAAATGGGAATTCGGTCTTGTGCTGCCTTGAATAATTTATTTCATTTATCGGCGTTATGTCAAAGGATTTTTTTAAAATTGTTATATTGTTCCATTGCTGGGCAAATGCCTACCTTAATTCTACCAGGAAATCTTTTCCAACGCCACCTCTAACCAGCCCTCGCGGTACGCGTCCAGCACCCTAATTGCGTAACACATTATTACTCTCAATTTGAATCATTTTGAAGCATATTGCTAATCCATTGCTCCTTATGTTCTAAAAATGTGTCTGCTCAACAACGTAAATAACGCAACGAATGTTGTTGAACTGTCAAAGTGAAACCCATTGCTACTGATAGTGTGTTACGCAATTAACCTGCTGGTCATCTCGCAATCTCTTTCTGGACCGGCCTCGGCGGTATCCATCTTCAGGCACCCATTGTCAAAGGAGTATGGTAGTTTCTTGTCTGTGTCGAACTATTTAAGAATCGCTCAAACTGCGTTTGGAATATGGGAAATATTGAACTGATCCTCTAAAAACTCAATGACTTTCTAATCTTGCGCACTTTTTTAAAATAATGTAACTAAGCAACCAACCAACTAAGCTGCTAACCCCGACCAAACCGTATACAGTAAAATCTTATCTATCGGGGAAAAGTTTAATTCGTCAATCACAGTTGTCAATACTGTGAACGAATGAAACTTTTTGTATCGGGACTTTTTTCGATTATTCCCGATCAACCCTGTCGTTAACACTGTTGACAATCGGTAAAATAACAAATAGTCCCGATCTCTAATACTCGTACCCTGTCGGTAACACTGCTGACAATAAAAAAAAAGAACCATTCGTTCACAGTGTTGACAAACGGAACATTTTTTTCCGTTGCTTAGTTCAAGAGTCAAGGTTAATTGAAAGATGCCACGGATTTTTAAAATGCTTTAACTGAAAAATGCAAAACCTGTTATGGTTCTGCTTTGAAAGTAGTAATTAGTAGAAAAGTGGTTTCATTTCAGGATGACACGGATTTTTGAAATGCTTTAATTAACACTTTTAAAGCAAAACATTAATATTTCGTTTCATTTCGTGCCTTAAATTATGAGGCAGTTGACGCGGTAATGGGCACTTTAGTAGAAAACATCTACTCATTCCTTTGACGTCATCACTTTGTCATCGCTTAGCGTCTTGTGATATTTAATTTTGAGGAAAATGTGCTGCATTTTACCGAGTATAACAGACGTTTATCCTCACTTTGCTAACACTGCGTTTGAACCCAAAACCCCTAAATCGTTTACGATACATCTTTGTTCCCGAAATTGTGCTAAACAAAGCTATTGTGCTAAAGACTTAAGATAAATGGGGTATAAGAGCCTTTGGAGGCTTTAAACAATCTCCCGACAATTAACCTTCACGCTAATTGGCGATTACGACCAAAAAGCGGAAAATCTTGAATATGTCTATGATTTATCTGGCATACCTACTACTAGATCTACTATAGCTACACTTCTGCCTAACCCTATCACGCGGGCCCAGTGTGGGTTGGTAGATGTCATAATTCTTCGAATTTATGGTTCTAAGAAATTTCCTTACGATGTTTTCCTTCACCGTTTTGAGAGCAGTGGCGATGAATTTATTTACACAAAGTAAACCGGCTGCCTGGGTTCGAACACTCGACCCACAACTCGTAAGTCGGGGTACCACACTGGGCCACCACTGGTCAAGTTTGAAGGAGGAAATTTAATTAAATGCTGATAACACATTATGTTCAATGTTTTTTTTTTTCTTATAAATCCATTAATGTTTCGGGTGGTTACGTGGGTCCGCACCATTTAATTTTATTTATACCTCTCTCCCGCCTCAGCGTACAAAAGTGAAATACTTTCTTAGCATAGTAATAGATTTTTCCTCGAAAATAACGTTTTAAAACCTTATCACGTAAAAATATTTTTTTACGAAAGTAGATAAGATTCGCGAACATTGATTTTTTTCGTTTTATTCTATTCATTTTATTTTCGGTTGTAGAACATCAAAGGTGACGGAACATTTTCGAAAGAAATTTAATTACTTAATGACAAAATAAAATTATATTCTGGCCTCTTGAGTGGTTTAACCCTTTAACCGCCCGACTTCATATCAGTTGGCGTGCACCCAGCGCCCGGCACAGTGAATCGAAAAATAAATACCTAAAACAAAGAGGGATGTGCAATACTTAACTTTTCGATGTCGATATTTCGTTTTAATAACGACATTTGCATTTGAATTGAAATTTGCAATTCAACACGCTTTTATTTATAAAATCGGGACTGTGATAAAAACGGGAAGATTTAATAATTAAGGTGTAAAGTTTTAGTGTTAAAAATATATACTTAGGTACGATATGGAATTATTTTGTCGTAGACGAAGAAGCTTAATTATCGTTAAAGGTTACAATGAACTTATAAAGTGTTATATTTCTTTTTAGAATTAATTTATTTTTAACTTTTTAGTTCATTTTACTAACAAATAATAAAAGCTTGTTTTTAAAAAATGCTTTTTTTTTCTTTAATTTTATTTTTAACTTTTTAGTATTTTTAATTCGAGATTTACTAAGAGGTAGTTCGTAGCGCGTAGCAGCGATTTTCCTTTATTTATTTAATTCTGTTACTTTTTAGCCTGGCCAAGTGTTCTTCTTGTAATTCATTTTTCCTTCTCTCATGTGTATGTATTCTATCGACATCTTGCCTACGCATGCTTTGTTACCTTCTCTCTTGTGTGTGTATTCTATTGATATCTTGCCTATTTGTGCGTTGTTCTAAAGATTCGTTTTTCCTTCTCTCTTGTGTATGCATTCTTTCAATATCTTGCCTATTAGTACGTTGTTCTAAAGATTCGTTTTTCTTTGTCTCTTGTGTATGTATTCTATCGGTTTCTTGCCTATTTGTGCGTTGTTCTAACGATTCGTTTTCTCTATGTTTAGCTACTGCTAAACTTATTTTTTCTAAGCGTTGCCGCTTGTGGACATCACTTTCATTAGCAATCTTCTCCTGTCGCTTCAATTTCGCCTTCTCTAAACGTCGTTTTCTTTGTGTAGTAGTTTCTTTTTTGTTTATGTTGTTCCCACGAGTATATGACAAAAACGGTCCATCCCCCCAGAGGTCCATTGTAGAGGGATAAGGGCTTTAGTACAACAGGGTTCGCCCTGGTACCCTCAGGCGCAACGTTAGCGATATAAAATGTTTATACACCCTCATACCATTCAGCCCTCGGCACGTGCTCACCTTGGCATTCGGTCATCCATCTAATCAATCAGACATATTCCACATTCATAACAAACTGAACGAACTTTTTTCCCAAAATTTGTTGGAGTTGCATATTCACGCCAACCAAGATACTCGTCAAGACGAATCAAACGAGCCCAAACTCGATGGGGTTGCGTCGTTTAATTACGGAGTTCCTATGGCCACCTTACAGCTCCATCATCAGACCCTGGTTACCATGTAGTATCAAAGTACTCGTCAAGAAGAATCAAACGAGCCCAAACTCGATGGGGTTGAGTCGTTCAATTACGGAGTTCCTATGGCCACCTTCCAGCTCCATCATCAGACCCTGGTTACCATGTAGTATCAAAGTACTCGTCAAGACGAATTAAACGAGCCCAAACTCGATGGGGTTGCGTCGTTTAATTACGGAGTTCCTATAGCCACCTTCCAGCTCCATCATCAGACCCTGGTTACCATGTAGTATCAAAGTACTCGTCAAGAAGAATCAAACGAGCCCAAACTCGATGGGGTTGAGTCGTTCAATTACGGAGTTCCTATGGCCACCTTCCAGCTCCATCATCAGACCCTGGTTACCATGTAGTATCAAAGTACTCGTCAAGACGAATTAAACGAGCCCAAACTCGATGGGGTTGCGTCGTTTAATTACGGAGTTCCTATAGCCACCTTCCAGCTCCATCATCAGACCCTGGTTACCATGTAGTATCAAAGTACTCGTCAAGAAGAATCAAACGAGCCCAAACTCGATGGGAATGCGTCGTTTAATTACGGAGTTGCTATGGCCACCTTCCAGCTCCATCATCAGATCCTAATTACCATATAGTATCAAAGTACTCGTCAAGAAAAATCAAACGAGCCCAAACTCGATGGGGTTGCATCGTTTAATTACGGAGTTCCTATGGCCACCTTCCAGCTCCATCATCAGCTCTATGTCATAATAATATTGCATTGTCATCCGATTTATGCGTGCATGCAAAATTTCAGCTCAATCGGACACCGGGAAATGGATCAAATTTAACTTGCAAGATATGATTACAGACAGACAGACAGACAAATAACGGGACAGGTGAAACTAAACAAAACCTTGTAAAAATAAAAAAATTACTTGGACGACGTCAATAACAGTTTACCTATTGACTTAGATGGTAACGATATTCGAACGATACATCAATGTCAAACTCTTCGTCTAATAAAAATTCTTCATTTTCATCGCCTTCTAGAATTCGTATTAACTCTCCAGTAGTCGTCATGATAAATTTCTGTCATGTACAGACGCCAGCACATCAAGCTACTACAATCTGTCAGATTTCTTTAATAGATTTTCAACTTTATCGCTAAAGCATAAGGCTCAAAGTTGATTGGGAATATCTGACAGTTTCGGGTAGCTTGATGTGCTGGCGTCTGTACATTTATCGACATACGAACGTAAAACTACATTCACAAGCACAACACTGATGGAAAATTCCAGAAGTCGGCACTCGTTTATGACGTAAGAAGCGGTCGTATTTATCCGACCCTGGCGCTGGGCGTCCTAACAAAGTAAGTTTCGGAACATGTAGGCTAGGGATGGGAACCATCAATTCAGTCGCTGACATTTCACAAGTAAATACTCACAAATATTTGTAAGAAAATGTTTTATTAGCAAATATTTCTCGTTATACTGACTAATTAACTTTAAAACAAATATTGCTGTATTTGTTTTAAAGTTAATTAGTCAGTATAACGAGAAATATTTTGATTTATGTTTATTTTTGTATCGGAAATCTTGGCATATGTCCCGTCCCTCGTGTCGGATTTTTCCGTCATGGGCGTTGGACATCAATACAATTTGCTAAAAATAATATTAGTAATTCATCTAACTTTGGACATTATTTTTAGGACTTCTTATTATGAAACTAAAGTGTATTAACTTGTAAATGATTGCTTAATTAACTCTATTTACCTAATATAAACATATTTTTGATAGAATACAGCGTAATTAAATAAAAAGGCAGATTAAACGAGCTGTGGTTTTTGGTCGGATATATACGACTCTGGCGAAATGGGCCCGATAATTTTTGTCGGATTAATCCGACGTAGGCGGTTAAAAGGTTAAAGGCTTGTTCTTATATTATCAGGAAAAGAAACGAAGAATAAAATGTCGTTCAAATAATTTGATTTGCCAAGCTTTTAGCAAAAAAACAAACATTTTTGTTAAAAATTAAATGAAACCCGGCGCGCCCCTACAGTACTTTTATCTCACGATGCGACGCGCGCTTTACTTGTGGTTACCAAGTTTACAAACACGCTGTGAATGTGTGCGCAAGAACTCTTGGTACCGTCCGAAACAATGGCGAAGTCGGATGTGTGTATGTGTCAGTGTGTCTGTTACTTGCTGACGCTACTCGTCTTCACGCACACATTCACAGCGTTGTTATATACTTTGTAACCACAAAAAAAGCGCACATCGCTTCATGAGATAAAAATAGACGGCATTTTTTAAGCAAATGAGGGAATATGGGTGTTAAAGGTGCTTCAAGGAGAACTAATGTTTTATCACCTAGGAGCTTAATAAATAAATACCTGTTGATCTTAAACTCGTGGCTTATAAATATGAAATAGTCCCAGTTAGTTACGGTCTTCAAAAACCAGTTAGTCACGAAAGTACCCATAATAAATATCCAACATAGATCATGGGTTTCATGTCACAGCCAGAATATGTGCTTGCACCTTGCTCTGTATTCTACACAATAGGTGTAGGTACCTTACATACGCCATATGAAGTTTGTTCTCGATCGGTTTACTCGTGTGGTCCATTCAGCAAGTCAAGTTATATTACTGCTATCAAACTTGTAATGTGTTCGTTGACCAGTTAACCAGTAGTTTCATTGTTCGCGAAGTTGGCTGTGCCCACGATCCGTGCGATTCTGTAACAATCTCACCGTGAAGGCTTGGGTGAAGTGAGCGTGGAGTGAGCTCTCATTCGCTAGGGATTAACACTATTAAGTGCTCACTTCACTTATGATTTCACGGTGAGATTTTTACAGAATCGACTGGCAGTTCTGATAATTTGCGGCATTAACTTCTAAATATTATGAAGTTAATAGAATGGACTTAGAAATAGCTTTGATTGAGTAATGTTTATTAAGTTAGAATGCTTCACTGAGAATTTCTAGGAAATGTTCACAAAGAACACGTGTACTAAGTCAAGTCTACGTACTTATTTTCAGTTCGTAATTGATTATAGTTCTGTTTATTTTAACAAAACTTCGGAGTTCGCATGGCTGAATATCGGGTTAAACATAATATTATATTAGAACTTTCACAACTTTCTTATTTAAATGATAAATGATTTTATTTCTCTAAGTAGGTTGGATAAACATTTTACACATCATATTTTTAAAACTAGATGAGGTCGGTGTTTCCTATCTGACTACTCTGAGAAGAAAGGCCGAAACAAACTCAGAGGTCACAGACTCTTTTAAAGCCCAGACATAATCTTGGTCAGATCATGTGAAGGCCATGTAGATTGATGTCTGAAATTGTCTTTTGAGGAGATAACCACGCAGACTGAATGGACCTGTCCAGTCAGTGCAAGAATTTGTCAGTAATCGTCCAGTCAACTCAAAACTTAAGGAACTCATCGATTCGATGAGCAAATACCAAAGAAAGGACATTTGGGTAGGCCACATAAATGAATGAAATTGCCACCATGACAAAAACTAACACAACAGAGGGAGAAAAAAAATACAATGACCCACACAGTCTTCACTTTCACTATAATTAAAATAATAATACTTTATAAAGTAAGCAAATGCTATTATATATACTGCATGTTTTTTTTTTACCGGCTCCAAATTTTTACAGGATGTTCCACCCATGAATATGAATAACTTTCACTATGGAACCAACTCTGAGATAACGAAGAAAAAAATAAGCTGTTTCATACATTTTGGACAATTAGGTATTGAACTTTTGTATTAAACAGCTGATTTTGTTTTCGTGATTTCAGAGTTGGTCCCATAGTGAAAGTTGTTCATATTCATGAGTAGAAAACCCTGTAAAAATTTGGAGCCTGAAAAAAAATCATTCAGTATAAAAATCATTAATGACAATGTGTGTATAAAAATGTATAAAAACATTCAGTAGGTATGTAAAAATTGGAAGCAGCTCAATCCCAAGCCTTTTTGTGCTCAATATAATCTTTAACGGTACCTATAAAAGGCTTTCTGGCACAACTTGCGTTTAATGAATGATTTGAATTTATTAAGGCTTAGATGTTGAACGTGGCTTGGAAGTTTATCAAATACAAAATACAAATACAAAATGTTTATTTCTGTACCAACTAGTTTACGTTAGTTTATGATTGGAGCTTCCTTTTAAGAGCATGATGACGCCTGTATTAGGAGACTCCGCACTTCCATAGCTTTGGATGTTTGTACAACTTACAAAATTATTTTATTTTTAGTTTCTTGAGTCACACTTTTATAAGTAGGTACATTAATGTGGGTGTGTTGGGTGTGCGGAGTGTATGATGTGTGAGGTGTGTGTGGTGTGTGATGTGTTTGATGTGTGCGAGGTGTGATAGGTGTGTGGTTGGTGTGGATGTGTGTATGATAGAATGTGCGTGTGGGTGTGGCGGTGCCAGTTAACTAATTTCCACTTATTGTAACAATAATTCAATATCTGCATAGGTGCGTGATTTTAACCATTCTATTAGCATTTTCCTACCTTTATGAAGAAGTTCTATATGTCTTTATTAATTTTATTATATAACCGTGCTGAGTGTTATATTGTGAAGCAGCAAAATTGGTTTTAGATTGTGGCACTTATCATAAAAGCGTATACGCGTATAAGCGTATAAATAAGAAACAAGAAAGGACCAAGAATTGAGCCCTGTGGGAATCCCATTGTTCAGGAAGATCACCAGGAAGATCTTTTTCTACTAGCGTTCACACTCTGAATCCTTTTACTCAAGTGTGAAGTAAGAATATTCAGAGCAGTGTTCCGGATCCCGTAGTGTCGGAGTTTCTTGATTAACGTTTTAATGGAGAACGCAATCGAATGCCTTGGACAAATCACAAAAGATGCCCAAGGCATCGCATTTTGCCATCGATACGCAAAGAAGAAGAACAGAACAGAACCAATATACAGGGTCAATTTAACTATCTACCGAAACTCTGCAGACGTCATGGTATCGACATCAAAATACGATAAAATAAAAAGATTTGTTTTTTTTTTTTTTTTGATGTGCATGACGGCTGGTAGTGTTGTTAATTGAAGTATGAATTGAGGAAATCTGTTGTCTTTTGTTTTATCGTGATTAAATATTGATTCTTCTGTGAAGCATACACAAAAAACCTAATTAAACCTGATGTTTCAAGTGACTACAGTAACAGGTTAACGGTCGATAACCCCACAAAGAAAAGAAATGTAATTAACTTATTTATTCTTTTATTATGTTTAGATATCGATACTCATCTCATCTACGGACTTTCGCTAGCTAGTTTAATTTGAGCCTGCATACCTATTTCTGCTAACAAGCAAAATTGTTGTATTTTGCGGTGTTATCACAGGCTGCCGGTGGTTTTGTTTTCTGTCTGTGTTTGATAATACTTACATTACTGAGAACCATTTCCGTAACGGCTTCCGCACCCACTTACACCAAACCACTAAAACGAGACGGTATCTCGTTACAGATTGCTTTTGCCGAAAGATTGGAGGCTACCGAATTTCGCATGGGCATTTTTTAACGCCATGTTTTTTTTACTGCGCACTGGATCTGAACGCCCGGCTTAGCGCTGAGAGATAAAAATCCACATTACTCTTTTTTAATGTGTTGGGGATGCGCTCTGGATTCTCAACGTCAAGAGCTGAAAATTGCGTCCGTGCGTAGGATTAAGCCAAATCCACACACTTGGTAAGCGCCACGCTTAGTCAGTAGCGTAGTTCGAACAAGTGCAACATATACAGTAAGGAATCGCCGCGCCATTAGTGTCTAGAGACTGCAGATCTAGTAAAATTCTTGGCACTGAAAGTGCGTTGAGCGCACAACTTCTGTGGTGACCACCATTCAAATCCGGCAGTTTATTAATTTATATACAACGTGTAACGTTAAGTGCGCTAAACCTGAAAATAGTTTGATCAGAATAACGAGCAGAATTAATTGAACCACTTTTTAATATACTTATGTCATATTTTTCAAAAAATCTTCATTAAAAAACATTGCCGTGTCTATTTATTAATAGGTCAAGCAACCCAATGTCAGCGCGGCGCAGCGGCCCGGTGACGACTCCTCCCTCGATAAAGCGTCGTCGCAGACGCAAGAAATGATCAGAATGGCCAGTAAAACTAAAACAGCACATAAAACCTATACGATTTTTTTAATGATTTATTTTCTCTTTGAAATAAGTCAATTGAATTAAAAATCAGTTGGGGTGTCTGAGGTTCTGCGCATTTAACGTTACACGTTGTATACTTTATTGTACACTACAAAAATACATTAAAAAAAATAGATGGAACACTATAAAGTATACAATATTGCTTTCTGTGATCTCTTCCAGGCAACCTTTGAATGGATAGTGATTTGCCTGGACATAAAATGGGGATGTCACATAAGGCATGTGTGTTGTGCGAGTAAACGGTGACACGATTGGTTTGTATGGAATGTGTTGACCACGTCGCCTCTACCAGCAACCGCCACCGCCAAGCAGTCTCCGTTGGCAACGTAGCATCAGTCTGGCATGACTGCTGAAATGGTTTTTTTTTGGCACAGCCGTGAGGTACGCACACCCACACTATGTGTATACAGAGTCAAATTAAATAAGCTAGCCAAAATCCGCAGACGTGATGGGTACACTGTACACACACGATAAAACCAAAAATAAATTAATTTGACGATATTTTTTGTGGTCATCGACCGCAGTTATTGTAGTCACTTGAAATATTAGTTTGAAAAATCCGTTATTTTTTTATGTAAACTTCATAGACCTGATGGGTATCGATATCTAAACAGGATTGAACAAAACAAAAAGATTTTCTGGAGTCTACAAGCGGAAGTTGATTGGCCAAAAAAATATGAAATCTTTTTTGTTTTTATGTTATCTTGTTTAAATATCAGTACTCATAAAGTCTGTAGATCTTCGCTAACTAATTTAATTTTACCGTGTATACAAAGCATGATTCATAAAACATTTCCAAATAAATCTTATTATTTCTTTCTTTCCAAAACGAAGCATCGAACTGTGAGGCTTCAACCGACACGTTATTGATGTCGGCCAACGTAGGGTGCCTTTATTATTCTACTCTGTTATAATTTAATGAAGCCTCAAGTATTGCTAAGCATTCATGAATGCCTTGAGGAAAACAAAATATGTGACGAGAACAATCGACACGCGTTTGATTTTCAAAAGGTCTGACAGATATTAATTTACATTACATTTCCTTATAAAGCTCCTATATTGTGAACGAATTTTTGACCAAAAACTCAACAAATATTTACCATCGAACAACCACCTTATTCGCCATATATGGCTCCAGCCGACTTCTTCCTTTTTCTATCCTTCTTCCGTTTAAAAAATGTTCTGATGATTGGATTATTCGTTGGCGTAAGTGTATGGTTTCTGAAGGTCATAAAATAAATTTGGATGAATAACTAACATTTTATTTATTATTAATCTTTTCCCGGTACTTTCTTGACAGAGTAGTATATACACTGTTTTTAGACAATATTGCTATTCCAAATAGAACATTAGAACGCTATTAATTAAAAACTGAATTAAACATTTATTACAATACAAAATAATCTATAACAATAGTACTGTCAAATTATTGATTATTTAAGGAATAAAGCAAATTTATTTATGTATCGCGATTTATTGTAAATGACGTCTTCTCAGTTAGTTGGCCGCATCCACAGTCTTGTCGAGGTAGGGCTGCTCCATCATCGAAGCCGAATGACTTGGCTGTTGGTTTAAATTTATGCCTTGTGCCACGAATGCACATGCTAGTGGCACATATTATTGAGATGATGATTCCTGATCTTAGTCAACCCATCACTACACTACGCTAAAAGATCTATTCCAGCGGTCAGCGATTGCGGCTCCAAGATGATTTACGGAGGCAGACATTTGTGGGGCGAAGACTCCGTCAACAGATGCAACAAGGGGGGTGCATGTCGCATGTCGCATTTCAGAAGAGTTCTTATTTTTTCTTCTTTGGCGGATTTTAGTACAGAGGCGACAGGGCGTGCAATATAAGAGGGAGACGGATATCAAGTAACGCCTCCCTCTGAGCATCCCAAACGCCACGGCAAGAAAGATCTCCACGTAGTCCGCAGTCTCCTTCGGAGATGATGGGTTCTTTGACTACGTTTCCCCATGCGTTGACATAAGTCGCAGAATAAATCTCTAATTTATAAATGACGACGTATAAGCTGGATTTTGGAATTTGTTTTAATTTTTGTCGAAATCGATCGTGCAATCGCTCTTTTCTTGAGAGTTTGGGCAAGACGGTATCAAAAATAAAAACTAATTAAAAACTCTTTTTTACTAATGTGAAAATTAGAACATTATTTTAATAGTAAGCTGTTTATAATTTTTTTTTATATTTACTATATTTTTTATTTTTATTTATTTTATATACTTTATCATCATCATCATCATCTGCCTAGCCTTTTCCCAACTATGTTAGGGTCGGCTTCCAGTCTAACCGGATGCAGCTGAATGCCAGTATTTTTTGTTTTGTTTTTGTTTTGGTTTTGTCTGCCTATCTGACCTCCACAACCCAGTTACTGGTAAGACTGTATTAAATAACGATATACATAATTAAATATAATTATATTTCTATCACTCGTATAAAGTTGAGAGAAAGAAAGTGAACTGTTTGATAATATAGCGTAAACAAGTAATATTTGTAGTTTGAGCGATCCTTGACGATTTTTATTTTCGGATGATAAAAATTGTTCGTACAAAAACAAAATTGTCGAAAAGGCCTTTGATTTTATGCGACTACTTACATTGTTGTGTTTGTTTTAAACAAAAAAAAAAAAACTATTTTCATTCATGAAAATGTTCAATTGCCGAAATAACGCACTCGTTATTTCAGCCACTGAATTGAATATTTTTCATTATTTCCCTTGTGGCAAATATTAAATTCAAAAACCACAATACCTATATTGTGATTGTGAAAGTTATATTTAAAAAATATTGGGGCCGTATAGCGGGAATATGGACACATATTTACAATATTCTATTTGAAGTGGGTATAATGAAGTCTGTATAAATAAAAACGCCAATGTGCCTTGCTCTTTAAAGTCTATATACAACATTATTTCTAGTATATTGCAAACCAGAATATAGTTTGTTCAGAATAAGTAACTGAATCGATTCCAATAATTTTTACATCATGTTATATTTTGTCCCAAAACTATTTAAAAAAGGTAACAAGTTGGACACCGAGCGACACTAAGTACATATCCGCAATCATATGCGCACAACACAGGTCACAGTCGGTCGGCCGGCGGTGCCTGTTAAGTGGTAACCAACTTATTGTACGGATATTCAGGTAACATAACAAGCTGATAACGTTGTGAATTTCATGATACAGTTTTGAAATTTTGTACATAGATTCTTTACAGAAAAATACTAGAGACGTGTTCCGGGGGGTATAACGTTGTATATAAAATTCAAAGTCCTGACTGACTGATATATCAACGCACAGCCTTACCCGCTGGTCCTAGAGTCATGAAGTTTGGAGGGTGTGTTCTTTGTGAAGAGTAGGTATCCTCTAAGAAAGAGTTTTTCGAAATTCCACCCCTAAGAGGGTGAAATGGGGGCTTGAATTTTCTGTGAATAATTTCCGACCTCCACGCGGGTGCGAAGCCGCAACAAAAACTAGTCTATATACATAAAATGACACCTGCAATGACACCTGTAATTCCCGAAGGGTGAGGCAGAGGTGTACCATATTTGCGGCTAAAATTGAATATTTACACACAAATACACACATACAAAGAATATTTTTAAATGAAAGAGCAGTTAACATAGACGGCTAGTTATGAAGTGGAAAAAAAATGATTATAATATACTAGCTTTTGCCCAGGACTTCGTTTGCGTGTAAGTCGTAAGTCACCACAATTTACTAAAATAACAGCAATGCTGCCAGTGTTCTGAGCACGCTTCCGGATGACAGCGATGCGGACGAGTACTTCGACGCGTACCTGAATATTCTTTTGTTTTGTATTTTTTTTTATATATGTAGTTAGTTAGTCCTTTAATTTAGTACCCAGTGTAAATACTTAGTTAAGAGATCAATGAAAATAACATGTTTAAATAAATATAATAACAAACATACCAAAAATAACAGCCACATTTTTATAAAAATTTCCTGCCGTGTGATTCTGTAACCATCTCACCGTGAAAGCTTGGGTGAAGTGAGCGTGGAGTGAGCTGTTTTTTCGCTAGATATTAACACTATTAAGTGCTCACTTCACTTGTGATTTCACGGTGGAATTTTTATAGAATCGACGGGCTGTACTACGTTTGTTGTTTTGATCTCAGCATTTAGTTGCTGAGATCAAAACAGAAAACGTAGTACAGAGGGTTAATTGGGTAACACACTATCAATAGCAATGGGTTTCATTTTGACAGTTCACCAATATTCATTGCGTTATTTACGTTGTTGAATGGACAAATTTTTCGAACTTATGAAGCAATGGATTAGCAATATCCTTCAAAATGATTTAGATTGTAATTGATAGTGTATTATGCAATTAGAGTACAGCCGGTCGATTGTAAAAATCTCACCGTGAAATCATAAGTGAAGTGAGCTTGAAGTGAGCAGTGTCAATAGTGTTAATAACCAGGCCCCGAAGACTGGCTGGAAGATATAAAGTGTTCTATATGGATTTGGTCGTTTCTACACGCCCTAAATGATTCCTCATCAAAAAATTCCTGAAAAAACACTGAAATGTCTGAAAAAAAAAGTGGGAAAACGTATTCCGTTGCCTGGTAAAGGACTACCTTATAATGGATAACTATATAAGATATTGCGTTCAGTTTGTTATTTTTTTTATATTTTAGTAATTTTTTTTTTTCAATTTATCTACAGGTAAAACAAAAATGTACTTATGAATGATTTATTATAAATGTTACTATGAAACAATGTTATGCCTCAGAAAGAGCTTGGTGGAACGACTTCATACATGGATCAACGCATAATGTTACAGTACAAATTTCACAAATGTATTTATTTTGTAACGTTTTTCTTGCTTTATTTTCGTTGATCAGTTGTCGCTCTTCCGGAGTTCGAGCTTTTTGAACACTCAAATCTTTGGGTAGACCTTTACGTTGCATTCGTACAGTTGCAATCGCGAAAATTCCTCTGTTATAAAGGTATTCCATAAGAGCTACGGAAGAAAAAAGTTATCAAATACCAATAGTGTATTTCTTGGTAGCCCAAGACTTAATTGTTTTATAACTCTAAAACCCAGCCCTTCTTCATTAGGTTTCTTATCTTTGCCTGCATATATATCGCACTGATATAGATATCCTGTGCATATTTTCCAGTAGAAACCAGAGTTTATCAAAAAATCACAGGTAAAGTAGGGTGCAATAGCTAGTATATGAAAAAAATGTGATTCGAACAGGCAAAGGATATATAGCTCCCACAAATAACGTCGACTAAACAGGCTGTGGTCATATGTTTCCCACGTTATATTTTGCTATATTTCAGACAATTTAGACAAGAAATCGACTAGAAATTATGTAAACCCAATAGAAAAACTCAAAATCTACAACATATCAAAAAATTGCACGACTTACGTTTCTTTGTTTCGCCATAATCGAACAAAAACTTCCGCACTTAACGAAAAAGGCCTGTTCAACGGGTAGTCAAAATTCGAATGGCTGTCAGTGACAAATACTTTCGGATACACGAAGTTTGCGAATTTGGAATCACAGAGTATACATTCAAGAATTAATTTTGATAGCTTCTGTGCTTTTTAAAATCAACACCTGGGTAGAGCATTGAAAAATCTATGTGGGATGTATATATCCGGGGCCTGGTAAAAGGATACCTAATGACAGCTCACTTCACCTAACTTTTCACGGTGAGATTTTTACAGAATAGCACTGCTGTAACAAGATATTCCTTCGTTTCCAGCCGTGACCGAGTAAAATAACCATTCTTGTATAAATGACATGTCGATATGTAACTACCTACGTAAGATGGATGGGTATTCTCCATCGATTTCGTCTCGATTGTTTCCAGAGAAAATATCGAATGAATGTACCGTGGAATTAGAACAAAGGAAATTATTAGAGATTTATAAATATTATACTTATGTTTTTACGCGGTATTGGATACGTATGTGTTAGTACAGTCTATTGCTCTTTTTTGGCAATTGGATGAAAAGTTTATATTGACAGTACGAAAAAAGTGTGCAATTTATGTAACATTCTCGTATTTGTTAAAATTGTTGTATCAACATTTATGTATATTATTTTTTTGATATCAGATAGCAGCGAACGTCGTCTTGATGCTATGTTGTAATAATTATGATAAATGTAGATCATGTTTGACATAGCATTCGAGCCGTATTTGTCAACATTACCATACTACTAACCATGTCATGCCATGGTGGGAACAGAATCACAATCAAACAATGTTCCACTTTGGTCCCTAGGACCGGACACAATATCTTCATGTACGCGACTACCTAACGCATCCTCGTTAAGTACAAATGCTAAAGTAAGGTTTGACCAGTACTCAACTTCAAATTCTCAATTCAGAAACCGAGTGTTAGTCCTACTTAAAACTAAATAGAAACTGGAAAAATTAGGAGATATAAAATAACTCCCGAAATATTACCAACCAAGAAACAATATTTACATCAAGAAAGAGGGAAGATTGAGTTTCTTAATAAACTCAACTTGGAAGCAAAATATTGCTGACAGAATATTACTTCCCACTGGAAAATTATAAACTACCTTCATTCAAGTCCATGTCAAAAGACCACTATAGTTTACTGGCAATCCATATCAGAAAAATATAACTTCTAGATAAGTAGATTTTTCACAGACTTTGTAACTTTGGTTAACTTTGTCTCACGCCAAGACTTTTAAATTGAAGTTCTTTGAAAGGAAGTGTTGCCAGGCAGAACAAATAAATAAAAAGAAATAATAAACTAATAATAAAATCGAAGCCAAGGCGTGACTTTTAAACATCCATACAGCTGTTTTAATTAGAAGTTCGTGGAATATCTGTTGTTCACTACATTATTGTAATTTTAACATACAATATTAAATTGTTTAGCTCGGTTTTTGTTTACTTCAAATTACTTGATGAAACTTCACAGAATAAGTTCTGAGGTGTCAATATCTCACTATTGTTCTATATTGTTTTAATATTATCATACAAAGTTAAATTGTAGCTTTGGCAACATAACTTTATTTTAAATTACTTGGTGAAACATCAAAGACTTGATAGGTGTCAGATATCAATATCTAATCAAAATTACTTAGCATAATTTTATTAATAGCATAAGCATAATGAGCCTTTTATGTTCGCACTGCTTGGTCACAGGCCTCTCTTCAAGGGGGAATGGGCTGTAATCCACCATGCGGGCCCAGTGCGGGGTGGTAGATATCACATGTCTTCGAATTTTTGTTCCCGACATGTCGGTTTTCTCACGATGTTTTCCTTCACCGTTTTAAGAGCAATGGTGATGAAATTTAAAACCTGGCTGGGTTCGCTCCCACGACTTACGACTCAGGGCTGTTACGGTGTTACCACTGGGTCACCACTGCTCCTAATCAAAACTACTTGGGACTTATGAAACAACTGGTGACGTGTCACATTCTCCTCTACCCGTCCTTTCGGGCAATACAGGCGCGATTTTAAGTAAGTGAAACCACCAGTGGTACGAACTCGTAACTTGATCTACATGAAGTGTGATTGCCTTCTGACCCTGTTAACGCTGCCCTGATACAAGATTCATACGAGTTTATTTGTCCCCTGAGAGGACCCGGAAAAAAGCACATGCCGTGCTATTACTGCGCCAATTTGTACCTATTTATTATTCTGCACGCAACCTCAGTGTCAACTGAAAGGATCGGATTCCTAATGTAACATTCTGTTAGGTCAGCTTTACGAGAAACATAAAAATACACATACATTTTTGTGTTTTGGACGAATCCCAATATTGCATGGCATATAAACGGCTTATACAGATTTTTCTGCAAAAAGGCAAACAATTATTTGAGCTCGTTTTAATATTACGAGTAGCTTAGACGTAGGTATTTTCAGTCATCACTTGTGGCAGATAGATTGTACAGCCGGTCGATTCTGGAAAAATCTCACCGTGAGAACGAAGGTGAAGTCAGCTTAGAGTGAGCTGTGAGTCATGCTGATGCTAGGGATTGACACTATGGACGACTCACTCCACGCTTACTTCACCCAAGTTTTCACGGTGAGATGGTTACAGAATCGCACGGCAGTACAACAAAGTGTTTGCTGTTTTTAAACAAATGATATTGGCGCTACAACACTTATTCGATGTCCCTGAATGTTCTTAAAAGTTTTTTGCAACTCACGATTAATCGTTACTATATCCTTCTCTTGTGTTTATTATTTTTTTTGTGAATGTATTTTAATGACAGCCTCGTTGGTCTAGAAGTCGCAAGCGCTACAGCCGAGCATGAGGTCTTGGGTTCGATTCCTAGGTCAGGCAAATTGTTCTCGTGTTTTTCCATCAGAAATTTCTCAGCAGCAGCGCGGGGTTTGAATTTGTGCCCGATTTATGGCAATAAGAGCCATCAACCGCGCCCTACTACATGGGACTTACACCTATCTGGCGAAATGTGGGTGTGGTCCACCTCTGCTTAACCCTTTGGAGAATACATGCGTGTTGTCTTGTCATGTATTTTAATGATGCCTATATTTTTTGTACCTTTAGCAAACTGCACCCTAATTTCGCAACACACAATCAATACAGCAGTGCTATTCTGTAAAAATCTCACCGAGTGAGAACTTAGGTGAAGTGAGCGGGAAGTGAGCTGTCATTAGGTATTAACACTATTGACACTGCTCACTTCATGCTCACTTCACTTATGATTTCACGGTGAGATTTTTACAGGTTCGACCGGCTGCACTCTAATTGCATAACACACTATCAATTACAATCTAAATAATTTTGAAGGATATTGCTAATCCACTGCTTCATCTGCCGTGTGATTCTGTAACCACCTCACCGTGAAGCTTGAGTGAAGTGAGCGTGGAGTGAGCTGTCATTCGCTAGGGATTAACACTATTAAGTGCTCACTTCACTTATGATTTCACGGTGAGATTTTTACAGAATCGACCGGCTGTTCGAAAAATGTATCTGCTCATTAACGTTAATAACGCAATGAATGTTGTTGAACTGTCAAAATGAAAGCCATTGCTACTGATAGTGTGTTACACAATTTCCCCGCCGATCTGACATCAATCAGTATACAATTTTATAACGTTAAACTTTTTAATTTGTAATCTGTGATTCAATTCTTTTTATTTATTTTCTTTTGACTGGGTTCTTAGTATTATCGTGTATAATTTTCGAAATGTGCGTTATATTAATAAAGAACAAACTATTTTCATTGTTTCTTACTTTTAGGGTTCCTTACCAAAATGGTAAAAAGAACTCTTATGGTGCGACTCAGTCTGTCTGTCTGTCTGTCCGTCTGTCACAGCTGGATATCTCAAGAACTACTAATGCTATAAACATGAAATTTGGAATAGTTTTAGATGACGTTTGCCCAACTCCCAACTATATTGTAAATAAGAAAGATTTTTTTTATTATGCAACAGTGACTGGTGTGTCTTAAAAATTCGAAGTGGGGCCACAAGGGCATGTGGTATCATATGAAAGAGTGCTGTTTTGCACATTCTCAAACATTTTTTTTTTTAGGCCGCATAGTGTTCGACTTTTGATGAAAAATGTAAAAAAAAAAACACCGTTCTCCCTTACCACCGAAGTTTGCATAGAGAAAAATCTGAAAATATTCTATGTGATAAGTTTAATCTGACTGCACACCTCAGGATTTTATAGAATGAACTTTTGTTCCTTAGTTACCTAAATTATTTTCAAAGTAAATTAGAAACAACAGAAGATTTAATAGTTACCATGTTTAATGATATCACGCTGTAATAATTGTCCCCCTAAAGGGTAAAGACTTCTTAAAGGTAGTCGTATCCACACAATATCTTTGGACCACAATCTTGCCTGATGGTGTGAAGATGTGGTTAACGTTATTGCACGCTCATGAGTTTCGCCAGAAATCCAAAAAAATCCACATCGTGTATGGCAGTTATGACCTCAAGCCCCCGCATAACCCTGTGTCCCAAACGAAAGTGACTTTCGTGCGAATACCTACGCGATTAAGAGAACGTTTACGTGAATTTATGACGTGCAAACGCGATTTGATTGATCTCGTGAGTACGCTATTTTCATATACCTAAACGAGCGACCCAAAACGACTATATTATAATATTACCGTGACTATACCGACGATTTGGCTGCGTCCTAACCAAAACGGTAGTCCCGCAAACACGCGGCGCGACCGTCGCATTAATTTTGGTCAGCGACCCAAGTGCGTGTTCGCGTCGACAGTGAACGCCTTTCGGTTTTCCGGACAAAAAGTGACATTCGAACGCGAATGTCAAAACAGGGAAAATAATTTCCCTGTTTTAGTCCCTTGAGACATACCTAAGTAACGTCTAATGACAGGGATAACGACGGGCAGCTTTAATTAACTCATCTCATTAATATTACTCTCAGCTAACTTTTTGCTCTTTACCAAAGGGTATTGTGGTATCCACTAGGGAAAGCCTTAACTATAATTTCCACATGCTTTTGTTAGAATCTTTATTTGTATAAATTATGGTCATTTCATTTATGAGCTTAGCCCTTTTTGGTGGCAAAAAATAAACACTTAAAGTTCGTTTTTTAAACTCAACTCAAACTCTACTAAAAAAACTCATCATCATCTGCCTAGCCTTTTCCCAACCATGTTGGGGTCGACTTAAAGTCTAACCGGATGCAGCTGAATACCAGTATTTTATACAGAGTGACTGCCTATCTGACCTCCACAACCCAGTTACTGGGTAATACGATACCCCTTGGTAAGACTGGTTGTCAGACTTTCGGGCTACTGAAGACCCGTAACGACTGTCAAAGATGCACGAATGACAGCCGGGACCAACGGCTTAACGTGCTTTCCGAAGCATGGAGGGCATATTGGTAGGTGAAGATGGTCACCCATCCACGGACAAACCGCGACAAGCGTAGCTTAACCTGATCGATCGACACGTGCGGCTGTTATTACTAAGCCATAAGCCCCTCCGATACCCCTCCCCTCCTCTCTACTAAAAAAACTATACCTACTTAAAAAAAGCACATACACAATGTACATGTAGTGTAGAGAGGGACACAGGCCTCGTCTCAGCGAGAGGGAGCGGGCCGTAATCCACCACGCGGTCACAGTTGGTCAATGGTTGGTTGTCTTAGAAATTTTGGTTTTAGAACATGCTTGCTAACGATGTTTTCCTTCACCGTTTTGAGAGTAGATAGTGATGAGGAAATAATAAACACAAAATACAGCGCCTGTCTGGGTTCCAACCCACGACCTACCTACAATTCGTACCTAAGTCGCGGCTGTTACCAGATACACACGGGTAGATAATACTCGTAATACATTTCACAAAGTAACTTTACTCCAATAAATTACTCGGAGGCGATCAGATAATAAATCGTCTAGAGAAATATCTCCGCTGAGATAAATCATAAAAATGCAAAGGTCATTTCTGTTAGATATCTTTTTTCTTTTTAATACTTCATTTTTAGGGTTCCTTAGTCAACAAGGAATGCTTATAGTTTCGCCATGTCTGTCTGTCTGTCCATCCGTCAGTCTGTCCGTCCGTCCGCCCTTGCGTCCGTCCGTCCGTCCGGCCGTCGGTCCGTCCGCAGCTTAGCTCAGAGACTCTTAGTACTAGAAAGCTATAATTTAGCATGTATATCTTGTATATCTTAATCAAACCGACAAAGTGGTAAAATAAAATCATGAAAAAAAAAATAGTGCAAGTACCTCCTGTACACGTAAAGTGGGGATGATGTTTTTCTGGTCTACCCCATGGTGTGGGTATCGTTGGATAGGTCTTTCAATAATATTCCAGGTTTGTGTAAACTATTTTTCGATTCAGGGATCCGTTTGTGAAATACAGTACACGGTGTTACGTCAATTTGACAGTTGACATATCTTCTAAAAAAAATATTAATCGAAGCGGCCGAACCAATTCTCTCGACGCGCCGTCATATATATTTTATATCAAAACACGGTAGATGTTTTTATTTATTTTTCTGTACGCAGTAGTTGATCAGTTGTTTTCTAGTGGGCCACTCCACTTAATGAAAAGCTGGTTCTTTGAAGATGATATAGTGTCACCTTGGTATTAAAACTGCCGTGCGATTCTGTAACCATCTCACCGTGAAAGCTTGGGTGAAGTGAGCGTGGAGTGAGCTGTCATTCGCTAGGGACACTATTAAGTGGTCACTTCACTTATGACTTCACGGTGAGATTTTTACAGAATCGACCGGCTGTTATAAATAATTTGAAGTTGGATGATATAAAAAACTCATATCCCTTGTGCAATGGCTGTCAACGCAATGACGTGGGACCGAGCTCCCTCGCGCGCCCGCTCTCCTAGGTGACATTGACGGCACGGTTTTCGCAGTGGTCAAGCGATTGACTGCTGCCCTGCGTGTCGCGGGTTCGATTCCCGGACGGAAAAAATGTTTGGTTGACCTACAAGTAGTTGTTCCGGGTCTGGCTGGTTGTGTGTTAAATGTTTGTAAACGCACCCACGATACGGGAGAAATGCCTAGTGTGGGGCAACGTTTAAAAAAAAAAAAAAATTGCTTCAACAGTAGTAGTACAAAAAAAAAAACAATAAACGAGTCAACTGCCATATTATGTCCACTTCTACGCGGGACTTCTTAATAAACTTATATCATTTAAAAAATTTAAACAGATATTAGGTACTATTCTTTTGTGTTTTACAATTTTCATTGATATAATAAGTAAGAGTAGGTACGTCATCATTTTCCTTATTTAACAATTATCTGTAACCCCGACGTGACTTGTTATTGGTATTGCACTAAATAAATAAATAAATGTTCTTTGTTCCTCCTCGACTGCATAAAACATACACTCGTAATTCATTTATACAGCGTGTAACGGAAGGGGGGTATCAACCCTGAAGGAGGTGAATGTGCTCATGAAACTCAACAACTTTCCCCAAAGAACATAGGTCGAAATATGAAAAAAAAAATTTGGCCCAACCATAGTAAATCAATCAGCTGGTAGTCAGTTTTGTAAGGGAGGGCCAAATTTTTTTTTCATATTTAGACCTATGTTCTTTGGGGAAAGTTGTTGAGTTTCATGACCACATTCACCTCCTTCAGGGTTGATACCCCCCTTCCGTTACACGCTGTATACCGTTCCACTAACAATTATAATAGAGAATTTACAGACATAGATCTTTTTAACATTTCTTTTAATAGCCTTAAACAGAAACTTAAAGGTAGATATGTCACATAATTTTTAACTCACTCTATATTTTACTTTGTCTACCTTCAGTTTACTTTGTAAATTAAGTTGCATTGAACATTAGTTCTGATACAAAAATTAATATATTATATGTATTTCTTGCACGTCTTTCCTTGTTAGGAGTTTATTGTACATATTTTTAGAACTATACCACATTGTCGGCACTATAGGTCTTTTGTAAGGAACCAATTCTCTCATAAATAATTTTATTTGTAAGTACATGACTGTTTGTTGCCAAAATAAAATAAAATAAAATAAAATAAACGCAAGTTTAAAAAACGGACGTTAAAACGGCTATTTGACTGATCTCAAAACGGTGAAGGAAAATTGTACCTTTTGAGAGAAATAAAAATTATTATTATTATTTTTTTTTTTTATACATATCTAGGGACCATGAGGTCCCGGTCCTTTGAAAGGCGTACGAGGGACCGAAGCCAACTCGCAGAGGCCCCTTAGGAGATTGTAATGTAATGCGGCACCATCCGGCGATTATCCCTGTATGCACTATGCAAGTCTACCCAAGGACAACCCCCGGTTGGTGTAGAACTATTGCAGGATATGGAAAATTAAAAAGTTCGATTATGGGTTTGGGTGGCTAAAGTGGGTTGGTTACCAAGAACTATGGAAGAACTATGGCCCCTGCCTGATCAATGTTTTATACAACGTGTAACGGAAAGGGGGTATCAACCCTGAAGGAGGTGAATGTGCTCATGAAACTCAACAACTTTCCCCAAAGAACATAGGTCGAAATATGAAAAAAAATTTGGCCCTCTCTTACAAAACTGACTACCAGCTGATTGATTTACTATGGGAGGGCCAAATTTTTTTTTCATATTTCGACCTATGTTCTTTGGGGAAAGTTGTTGAGTTTCATGAGCACATTCACCTCCTTCAGGGTTGATACCCCCTTTCCGTTACACGTTGTATATACACGGATAAAAATGACGGGGGTGACTTGCACACTCAATAATGGGCCCCCGTAAAACTGTCGCTAGCACATAGTGACGTAGCGACAAGGGGGCAACATGTCCTGAGGTGCTTGAGGAGTGGAGAGGTATTCCACGGCTTTCAGAACAATCCCAGAGCCCGGAAGATGGTCAAGATCCCTACGAGCACTTACTGGAATACTTCCTTCCCCGAGCCCGTTTGCTCTTGCGAATCTACACTCAAACCGGCTAATAAAGGCAAGAAAGAGTAGCGAGCTCTGTTCCTCGTCAGCGTTCACTCCAAGGCAAGCCTGAGGTGAGGAACAAGACTACTCACGGAAGACACCCCACGGACCCTCCGTGGGGTCGCTACTGCCCAACAGCTTGCCACATGCTGCCTTGCGGATTTCTGTATCTCTCTTGGTCTGGCTCCTCATCCTAGACTAGTTTCGGCAAGGTAAACTCTTCCGGCACAGGCCTAGAGTTTGGAGCGCGCAAGCCCCACCACGACGTCAACGTAGAGATACAGCGGTGGGGTTATTATTATTATTATTATTATCGTGAGGAAACCGGCATGTCCTAGAACCAAAAATTCGAAGACATGTGACATCTACCAACCCGCACTGGGCCCGCGTGGCGGATTACAGCCCACTCCCTCTCTAAGAGACGAGGCCTGTGTCCCAGCTGTGGGAACATTACAGGCTAATTATATGGCGTTGTACATACGCCAGCACATCAAGCTACCCGAAACTGTAAGATTTTTCCAATCAACTTTGAACCTTATGCTTTAGCGATAAAGTTGAAAATCTATTAAAGAAATCTGACAGATTGTAGTAGCTTGATGTGCTGGCGTCTCAATGACACTCCACGCAAGTTTTCACGGTGACATTTTTACAGAATCGACATGCAGGCACACATGAGCGTACACGCTGTAGCAAAACAAAAATGAAAATTCACCACTAACACGTATAATAAATATAATAGTTTTTTTTTTGTAAATTGCAACAATATATAAAATAAGTTAAAGCTAAATATTATTTAAAAAATTGTTGTGATAATAGTTAGTAATTTGGCTTAAAACGAAAACTGAATAAAAGTTGATGACGATTGGGCTCGCTGCAACGTGTAAGCAGTTCATCATCGCGTTCATGTCACTTTTTGTTCGGTGAACCGGAACGTGTAGTCGTGCCGACAGAGGGCGCCTTCCGGTTTTCCGAACAAAAAGTATCATATAAACGCAACGAGGATAAGCGCCTCTCGCACGAATATCATAATGACCGATTCGAGTGTGACCATGTGCGGCAGACGTTCAGTGGGCTCTTAAATTACAAAATTCACAGAAGCAGCCCGGATCAAAATAATTCAATACTTACATTGTTTTTCAATATTTCATGAAATATCTAAGTCTGCATACACACGAGCGACACGCGTAAACATCAGAGGTAACTATAGCCGTCGACGCCCATCGACGCTTCAGTGAAATCCGTCAACAATGTGGCACACATGTGTTTGAGTACGGTGCTTAAACGAGCACTAAGCGTTAATACTCCTTAGATTTTTTTATAAATATTTTAAATAACAATTGAGATTTAAAATACTAATGTGTTTATCGACTTTTGTTACTGAATTTTCTAACGCTACCTAAAGTAAGTTTCAATTGTTTTCTAATTAATCGCCTGAGCGGCTCTACAATGGTCTGCAGTGGCCCTTATTCATTGGTATACCCAGGCCCTAATCCTTATGTCATAAATTGTTTTAGCTGCGGTCTTTCTGTTCGTTGATCATAAAGTTAAATTACACTTAATGTAATTTATTGTATGTGTAAACTATGTAAACTATGGACTAGAATTATCTGAAATAAATAAATTATATACAACGTGTAACGTTAAATGCGCAAAACCTGAAAATAGTTTGATCAGAATAACGAGCAGAATTAATTGAACCACTTTTTAAAATAGGTCACATTTTTCAAAAAAATCTTCATTAAAAACGTTGCCGTGTCTATTTATAAATAGGTCAAGCAAGCCAATGTCAGCGCGGCGCAGCGGCCCGGTGACGACTCCTCCCTCGATAAAGCGTCGTCGCAGACGCAAGAAACGATCAGAATGGCCAGTAAAACTAAAACAGCACATAAAACCTTTACAATTTTTTTAATGACTTATTTTCTCTCTGAAATAGGTCAATTGAATTAAAAATCAGTTGGGGGGTCTGAGGTTTTGCGCATTTAACGTTACACGTTGTATATTATATATATAATATATTAACTTTGTCCGACGATTAATTTCCATAAAAGTTCTTTTGGTTATTCGATATTTAGGCACTAAGTACGCTTATCCATTAGACAATTCTCAGAAGCAGCGCGGATGTTGGATTTGTGATTATTTATTGGAAGGCTTGACCCTTTCATATTATAATTCTAATATAACGTATAAAACATGAGTTTACTGTGTCTGGGGTTGATACAGTAAACTCATGTTCAGTGGGCTCTTTCATTATAAAATTCTCACAAGCCATTCGGAGTCTACATTTGTGCCTAGTTATTGGAAGGCTGGACCCTGTTAGGGAGGGCGCCCACGAGCAACTTTTGTCTCCGCAACTAATTTGTCTCTCACATTAAGTCTACGGGTTTGTATGAAAGTGCGCGCATGTAGCGACGCGACAGCTGGGAGACATCCTTGTCCGTTAGTTTGGACGCAACTGTCACCCGTCTATTGGTTGCAAAGCAAGTGTGCGCACGGCGACAAATAAGTTCCCGGCGAGCCAGTTGCCGCTCAACCAAAAATTTAACAAAAAAAAGTAGCGTTGTGTCGCTCCCGTGTGCGCATTGTCCCAATCTCGGCGAGGAAAAGCGACAGAGACAAAAAAGTTGCTGGGCAACTAAGTTGCTCGTGGGCGTCCTCCCTTACCCGAGACTACCTAACTATCTTTAAACCTAACTGGTAAAACATGAGTCTCACCCGTTTGAGGAGTTCAGACACGATAATAAGTGTCAATGTATCATAGATTAAAAGTTTAACTTGAAACTCCTTGAAGTAAGTGGACACTCAAAACGAATACTTGTAACAGACATGATTTTTTTTGCCGTTTTTATAGATAATGGCACGGAACCCTTCGTGCGCGAATCCGACTCGCGCTTGACCGTTTTTTTTTACAACTTGTCATATTTTATACTCATCATCATCTACCTACCCTTTTCCCAACTATGTTGGGGTCGGCTTCCAGTCTAACCGGATGCAGCTGAATACCAGTATTTTACATGGAGCGACTGCCTATCTGACCTCCACAACCCAGTTACTGGGTAATACGATACCCCTAGGTAAGACTGGTTGTCAGACTTTCGGGCTTCTGACTACCCGTAACAACTGTCAAAGATCTACGAATGACAGCCGGGACCAACGGCTTAACGTGCTTTCCGAGGCACGGAGGGGTCCACAGACCAACCGCGGCAAGTGTAGCTTAACCTGATCGATCGGCCTGTGCGGCTGTTATTATTTAGCCACGGGCCCCTATTTTATACTGTAGCTGTTTATTATCCCTCAATAAATAAAATAGAACATTTCGTTTAATAGCTAAGTATGCGTACAGCTGCCAAAGCTGTCATCGAAGGGTGTCGACGGCTGCAGATGTCTCTGACATTGATGTGTGTCGCTCGTGTATCAGAACTAAAATTTAATACTCCTCGTTTGTATTAGTTCAGATTTTTTATCAATATTTTGCACAATAATTAATATTAAAAATATTTAGTCAAAACAAACTAAAAACACCCTTTTAGAACGCACTAAAAATTATAAAATAATTAAATTGACTTAAATTGAATTATAAAAGCGTGGAGCGCACTTCTAATTAATTCACAAAGCGCTCCACGCTTTTAGAATTCAATTTAAGTCAACTTTTTTATTTTATTTTTGGACTCGTCTAAACAAATCATACTAGCCCAAACTAGAGGGGTTTCCTAGTAGCCACTAAAGAGTACCACTATTCACCTCCTGGCTCCATCATGTTGGATTTGTGAATACCTAGTTATTGGAAGTCTGGAAAATGAGAACTTACTGTATCTACCCGTTCGGGGACTTCGGCCGCGATAATATGTATTCAAATTGTTAATAGGTAAGTAATTTTTTTGTTTACTTTAGATATTGGAACTCATTGTGCTTCAGGCGTTTTCATTTTACCTCGCGGATTAGACCCGACCCTGTATATTGAATAGGATGAGATCCCGGGAGTCGCTAGACTTTTTTATTTTATTTTCTTCACTTGAATTACTTAATAGGAAAAATACATGATTGATTTTTAGGGTTCCGTACCCAAAGGGTAAAACCGGAACCTTATTACTCCCGCTCCGCTGTCCGTCTGTCCTTCTGTCATCAGGCTGTATCTCATGAGCCGCGATAGTTAGACAGTTGAAATTTTCATAGATGATATATTTCTGTTGCCGCTATAACAACAAATACTAAAAAAACAGAATAAAATAAATATTTAAGGGGCCGTTTTTATAGATGGCACGAAACCCTTCGTGCGCGAATCCGACTCGCGCTTGGCCGGTTTTTTAGTTTTCAGATATATCATAATTACTTTAATATGCTTTCATGTAAATTTATAAATGAATTAAATGTAACTAGGTATGAGTTTGTAGCTAACCTATAAGCTAACCATTTAGTATTTTTAGGACCTCAAGATAGGAATTATTTGAAAATAATTCCTATCTTGAGGTCGGCCATAACTCCCATTTTGCAATCCCAAAATACTAGTGAACACTCTAATATAATAACTGCGCCTCTTTTTGTGATTTACAAATAATTCCTATCTTGGGGTCCTAAAAATACAAAATGGCCAAGTTACTGTGACCAACTTGAACAACCTGCTCCGCTCGCTCGGCTCGCGCGCGGTTCTTGTCTTAGTTCTAACCAAACCTCACTCGTTTAATCGGAGACCCTAGCTTATTTACTGCAACCAACTATGACAAAAGGTCCGAAAGTTAAAGAGGCTCAATTATAAATAGGTGTGCATCATAAGAAGCGCAAAAAGCTTTTAGAGGTTTACCTATTATATTTTAAAAATGTCCATTATTAGAAGGTCACCTAGTTTATAGAGCATCAGTTAAACATTTCTCTAATTTAAATAGCTAACAGACTTAAAATAATAATAATAATAATATGTACAAGTACCTATTTAAAAAGGAGGGCAAATAATCAAAGGGCATCAAAAAATTCGTCCGTAGGAAACGTGCGCTGTCAATAGGAAACGTGCCCAAAAGGGTGGCAGCATTACCACGTCGTCTAGATTTTTATTTCTCTAATAGATTTTTTTTGTTAGCATATATTGTGTCCTAGTGCTGGGCAAAGGACTTCTTTGTCTTGTGGGAGCTCTGGCCATGTTCGCCCTGCAAATGATATAAGATCGTCACACCACCTTTGCCTTGGTATACCTCGGCAAGGCGATGTCCTCCCTCAGGCGTCCAGTGAGTTACGATCTTTGCCCATCGCTCCGGGTGCATTCGTGAATATCCGGCCCACTCCCACTTCAGCCTGGTTGTTTTTTCTCCAACATCCGCTGCTTGAGGTATGGAGCGCAGCCTGGTGTTTCTAACTCGATCTTGAAATTTCATAGGTCTTAGGGCGCTTTCAATTTAGATGGTTGGTGCCGGACTGCAGCAGTCCGACACCAACCGTCTAAATTGAAAGCGCCCTTATAGTTTTAGATGAGTGAAAAGTCTAATGAAAGAATATTGATATCTATTAGCAAAACCACATTACTATAACTGTTTAGTTAGAAGATTAGTCTATACGGACCTCTCAACTTATTTCCTTTTTACCGCATTCCTGAAAGCAGTAACATCAGATAAGCAGCTATCCTCTATTTTTGTTTTCTAAAGTAAACCGTATCTTAATAAAACACACAACCCGGAGATATCATATTGTTTTAGGCAAAGGATGCGAGGACAACTGTGTGTATAGTAACCGGACTTTGAGAATGGTATGTCGGCATAGTGACCCTCGACAGCCTCCTCGCTCTATAAATAATAAAATATGTTGAGAGAAAATGATACAAAAAGGGTTTTCTTTAACTCTTTTATTTTTCTGACGCATAAAACACAAGTAAAACTACGTATCTAACAAATACGACGTATGAACGTGCGTATTTTTGTTTTTTGCAACAACATTTTGAATTTTGCGGGCTTTCTTCACCTTAAGTACTACAGATAGCATAATTTGTCCTGATGGCCCAGTGGCTAAGGCCTCGCCTCTCATGCACGAGTTTGTGGATTCAAATCCGGGCAAGTACAGTATTGTAATCTCACGAATACGCGTTTTACTTGTGGTTACCAAGTGTACAAATGTGAATGTCTCTCGGTACCGTCCGAGACAACGTCGAAGTCGGAAGTGTGCTCACACACTTCCGACTTAGCTTTGTCTCGGCGACTTCGACGTTGTGCACACACGTACACGCATCCTCAGGTGCGTGTAACCACAAGTGAAGCCCGTGTCGCTTCGTGAGATAAAAATACTATATCAATGTGAGTTTTTCAATTTATATTTACAGACGCCAGCACATCAAGCTAGTACAATACAATCTGTCAAATTTCTTTAATAGATTTTAAACTTTATCGCTAAAACATAAGGTTCAAAGTTTATTGGGAAAATTTGACAATTTCAAGTAGCTTGATGTGCTGGCGTCTGTACTTTCTGAGTCTGTCTGATCTTGGGACACTTTGGAAAATATTTTCACTGTCAGAAAGCTACACTATAATTGCCGAGTGCCATAGGGTATGTTTTATAATATAGTTGACTACCACGCGGGTAAAGTCGGGGACGGTGGACTAGTTTACATATTATATTAACAGGGCAGATAGCGATCCGCCCGCGCGCCCGATATTATGAGGCTAGCGAGCCATAGCATATCGTATTTCTAATTAAAATGTCCATCAATATTAGATTCTAGAACGGTGCTTATACATCAGTATAGTGTATAAGTTATTTAATTTTAATTAATTATTTTTTGCTTGAGTACGTACCTATAGTTTTTTATTGTATTTGTTGATATATTGGCTTAGCTAGCTGACGTATGGCAAATAATTTAATTTAGTGTTCTGTGTCTTGTAATGTTAATGACTTTGCATACCTTGTATTGTATTTTCTAACTGAACAGACAGCTGCTGCGCTGCTGAAGCGTTCGATTCGCTACACAACTTGAGCCACCCTGGAAACACAGCTACAGTGCGACTGGTGGCACAGAGATTCGTTTGGCCAGGGATGCGCAAACAATGTAGAGAGTGGTCTCGTAGATGCCTAAAGTGTCAAGGCAGTAAAGTGACACGACATACCTTTGCTCCTCTTTCCCAATTTCCTGTCACAACTTCAAGGTTCTCTCATATCCACCTTGATATCGTCGGCCCCTTACCTATCTCTTATGATTACAGGTATTGCCTCACTGTCATCGACAGATTCACCAGATGGCCTGAGGCGTACCCCATCAAGGACATCACGGCTGAGACCTGCGCCACAGCGCTGGTGTCCGGCTGGATCGCCAGGTTCGGTTGCCCGCTCAAAATAACAACTGATCGCGGCACTCAGTTCCAGTCACACCTCTTCCGAGCCGTCGCTGCCATGGTTGGTGCGCACCACTACAGCACAACCGCCTACCACCCTGCCGCAAATGGCATGGTCGAACGTCTGCACCGACACATGAAAGCAGCCATCATGTGTCACTCTACTCAGCAATGGACCGAAGTTCTTCCACTAGTACTTCTGGGTATACGAAGTGCATGGAAGTCGGACATCGAAGCATCACCAGCGGAGTTGGTCTACGGTGAACAACTACGACTATCAGGGCAGTTCATCGCACCAACTGATGACTACAAGTCATCTGACGTCACTGACCTTGCAACGCGCTTACGAAGGCGCATGGCGAACCTCACACCAAGGCCTGCATCCTGTCACAGAAAAGGGCCATTTTACTTACCACATAGTCTCAGCGAATCATCTCATGTGTTCATGCGGCAGGACTTCGTTCGAAGACCGCTGGAACCACCGTATGCCGGCCCGTACAAGGTCCTTCAGCGCCAACCCAAATATTACAAGCTTGACATACGTGGTAAAGAAGTTACCGTCAGCGTCGATCGGTTGAAGCCGGCCTACGTCATACAGGAAGCAGACGATCAGCCACCATCAGTTCCTGAGCCACCATCTCCACTTCCGGTTCCAGCAAAAGAAGAGGAGAGGAAGACGAGGTCCGGGCGTCGAGTGCACTTCCCAGATTATTACCGCCCGCAGTAGCGGGCTAAGCGGGGGAGTACTGTGGCACCGCCGTGATCTCAGGACGCACCTGCTTCGAGCGCACGTAGCTCGCACCTTTGTCGGCCGCGCGTGGTCTGTACCTCGCTGCTCTGCACCCGCGCACCGGCTACGCCCGCACGCCCCACGCCGCGCGCCGCCGCCGGCGCACGGTCTTTAAACCGCGATCGCTCGGTCATCCGCAACAGTCGTTAGCCTGCTCCGACGGCGGATGCCTGCGCCAATTTACCTAGATCTAGCATTACGTTTCGCGACCTATTTATTTAATCTCAGTTCCTTTCTTTCGCCTAATTCTTGTTACTCTTTCTTCCTAGTGTTTTAACTTAAATTGTAACGTAACTTCTATTAAAACTCTTTTCTTCAACTTTAAAAAACGCCTGTCATTTCTTCTCGCACACCCTCCGAGCAACTACATGCTGCTGGGGAGTTTGTTGCGCCACTTCTTCTTCCTAGCGAAAGCACTAGGAAGTGGTGAAGGGCGTTTTGGGGGACTGTCTTTTGTAATTTTGACGTTCGAAAAGTGCTGATTCTCAGCCTAGTTTGAATAAATTACTTTTGATTTTAAAGTGCTAAAATTAGATTCGAGTTTATATTAGCGTTAAACTTGTGAACTTTGACTTGGATGTCTCACTAACCATCAGTCTCTTATTACTCTCGATAACGCGGCAGCTTGGTCCGAGCATGTTCGATTCTCGTTCATCATCCGAACCGTGCGGCTGTTATTTCTTAGCCACAAGCCCCTCAAGTAAATTATGGTTTATAATTATATTCATTAAGAGGGTTTACATCTTCCATGATCACCATCGTCGTCATTTCAGCCGAAAGACGTCCAATGCCGGATATAGCCTCCCCCCCCCCCCCCAAGCATCGCCACTTCAACCGTGATATTTTGTCGAAATAAAAAGCTTAAAGTAAACTCATGCTCACTGCTTGATAGCTCACTTCACCTATATTAGAAAAAACAAGTTATAATTGTAGGTACAAAAATATTTAATAAAAGAGTAAATTATAAAATAAATAAATAAAAATGTTTATTGCATCATCTTAAATAGGTAACTGATACTATTACAGCGGGGAGAATCCTTTTAATAATAATTTGCTTGCGTTAGGATGCTCCGCCCTTCCCCAGGTTATATATTTGTTATTGAGTCATTGAGACTTTTCATGATACATTGTATACAATATAAAAATATAAACTAAAATAAAAAATAAAAACCAAAACGCGCTAGGGATGCATGTATTATGTGAGTAGGATATGGTGTGGAGGTGAATGTGCGAGTGAGAGGGTGGGTGTGGAGGGTGGTACCTACACAGCAACCTGGTGGGGATTAAATTATTTACAGTAATTTGAAGTAAAATGCAGATGTTTTTTTTTAGAGTTTAAACTGCAACATAGACCTTGAACTCTGCTACTTACCTATTATCATTATGTTTCACAAGCTGCTCACACATTTCGATAATTGTCTACTTACTACGTTATCTACCTATTAGAACTTTTTTTTTAGATATTTTCTTGATGATAATACCATTAATTCTGTGTATCCAGAATTAATATAATTATTATCAGGAGCATGTTAGTATAGTCTTGTTGTTATCTTATTATATTCTGTCAGGTGTATGTCTATGTTTTAGAAACTCATTATGGAGAACCTCAGGATAATACATGTTTAATATATAATTATTTCATGGAATCCATTATTCTTAATTTTATGCGTAAAATATAGGTATAAAATATTATTATATTTCTGGTAAACGATGGTCGACGGGTGGGTTTTTATGTAAAAACATTCTTACAAAGAAAAATCTTGTATCGTGTATGCTTCACGACGAAACATTTTGATGGCTTTGTACGTGTATCATCATCGTCATCACCATTTCAGTTGAAAGACGTCCACTGCTGGACATAAGCCTCCACCAAGCACCGCTTTTTGACCGGGTTCTGTACTTCAGGCATCCAGCGGATTCCTGCGGCCTTCACCAGGTCATCATTGGAAGGCCTCACTAGGTGTACATGTATATCAGGGGCGCAGCCTTCATACAATCCGATTCCTATTGGCTTCCCTTTGAAACAACCGCTCTTCGTAGTGTATACTAATATGGAACGCAGTGCGATTCTGTAACCATCTCACCGTGGAAACTTGGGTGAAGTGAGCGTGGAGTGAGCTGTCAGTGTCATCCCACCTGATACTGGGGATTGACCAAGCATACATTTACAATCATAATCGAGATTTTAATAATATTTTCTATGCTGATTCTCTTGATCATTTTACTTATGTAAGTATATAATTTCAAAGTATAAAATTTAGTATTTTAACTGTCATAACATTACTATTTTGTGCGGTTTTAATCTAAGAAAAAAAAAGAAAAAAAAAACAAAGTTGATATTCTGACTAAGTTTTTGTTTTGCTATTTTATTTCAAAATCCCACAAAATAGTAACGTTTTGAAAACTAAAATACTAGTTTTTAAATTAAGTATATAAAATCATCAATAGAAATAACATGAAAAATATGATTAAAATCTCGATTATGATTGTAAATGTTTCCTTAGTCAATCCACCACCGCCACCACCACCACCACCACCACCAGTGGGATGACACTGACAGCTCCCTCCACGCAAGTTTCCACGCTGAGATTTTTACAGAATCGACCGACAGATATTTAATACCAGTTTAATATACATTATTATTACATTAAAAACATTACAATTTTTTTTTTGTCCGCACTAGGTGCGCCTTATCTTACCCATATGGGACTTAAACCTAACTGTGCAAAATGAGGTGCACGTATCTATTTTATACATCTTTTATATTTATTTATGTATTTATATGTATATACAGCGTGTAACGGAAGGGGGGTATCAACCCTGAAGGAGGTGAATGTGCTCATGAAACTCAACAACTTTCCCCAAAGATCATAGGTCGAAATATGAAAAAAAAATTTGGCCCTCCCTTACAAAACTGACTACCAGATGATTGATTTACTATGGGAGGGCCAAATTTTTTTTTCATATTTCGACCTATGTTCTTTGGGGAAAGTTGTTGAGTTTCATGAGCACATTCACCTCCTTCAGGGTTGATACCCCCCTTCCGTTACACTCTGTATACTTTGTTATTCACCAGAAAATACGTAACAAAAAATATAACACTACAAACATACAACGGGCAGCCTTATCGCTTTCTGCGATCTCTTCAAGGCAACCTTTAAACCTACTTGTCACAACATAAAGATAACAATAAGGTTGCTTGTTACAGGCAAGATTTGAAGCCATGAAGAGGGTTCGTTTCTTTATAAAGTGCCCATAGTGGCCCATAGAGGCCCATAGTGACCCATACAATAATACTAGACGTGCCACCGTGAATACACAGTGGAAACGGCCACTCTATCGGATATACTCGTATTTTGACTCGAATGACCCAGTAACAACGATAAAATAGACGCAGTAGCAGTAGGTTTGATTGCCAGACGAAGGACCTAAATATTTGTAGCGGTCACGGATGCTTTTTAGGGGATTTGTGCTTTCATACGTACGCAAATAAACACCCAACGGCACAGAAGAAATACAAGGTGTTGCAATAATATTTGCCGTTGCTAATCTTTTCCTGGCCTATGTTTTTTTGGGGAAAGCCCAATAAGAATTTATCTCTTAAATTAACCTTTGTCGGCTTATCAAACATCCCACACATAATATGTATCCCTGTCGCAAATCGTACCACAAAGAAACGGTCTACTATAAATAATTCAACTGTTGATATAAATTTTTGACTGCGTAGCATGGTGGCTACGCAAACTGCGACGTAGCATACTCGTTGCGCCGTAGCAGTTGTAGTCAGCAAGCAAATTACGACTGCGCATCATTTAACTTTTTCCAAATAGGTATGTAACGGGTCTACAAACACCACATGCGAACTACGCGTCACATTGACGTCACACTAAATACTGCATCTCGCAAGCAGAGTTTACCGCGCACCTAGCATATATACAACGGACCGACATGATTCATCGGGCAGTTGCCTGCCATGCCGTAAGATTTTTAGTATGAGTGTAAAGACAATACTATTCAAATGTCATTGTCAGTGTAACAGAAACTTGACCATCTTTTGACGCGGTCGGGAGAATCTAATGAATTCAATCTTTGACTTTTTTATCATCAACATAAGGTTTAAATTGTAACGATTGAGGTGTACTTGTGAAATACAACAACTATAGCAAGTTTAGCCAATATTATCCAATGTTCATCGTTTATAAAGCAATGAAGATTGGATTTCTGTGAGCTCAATTACGTGTTTTATTAGATTTTTCCACTACGAATATTGAACCCTTGGTACAAGTGTGGGTTTCAAATTGCCTGATAAATATAAATAGATTTTTTCAATGCCACACTCAACTTAAAGGAACCTTAGTGGTAAGAATATCCTTTTTAATTTGGTTTTTTATAGATTATAATATCAAGAGTATAACGATGCTATTGGTACTTTTTATTGTTTTCCTGTTGGGCTGTTTGCCGTTTAGCTAATGTGTGGTTAAAGACAAAAGAAAGAAAAAAAAGGGTGAGTGCAGTAAAAACTTACGACTGGAGCCAAGTGTACTAGATTCAGCGCTCCGTATACGCGGTTCAGCTTCAGCGGTCGATTGGAGCCGAGTATACCCGATTCAGCATCACCGACCCCGAGCGTGACGGTGCGGTTTCGTTCACGACTCTCAAAGAAAATCTTTTACTGTCATAGAAATACGCGCATACGAAAAAATATAAGTTATTTCGAATACTTAGAAAATACGGACATAAATATAGAAAATAAAATTGTTGAAATAGTGAATAGTTACTAATAATTTCTTGGACTTATAATTGGGTAGTTGCATGATATTGAATACTATATATTCTAGTAGATAATATATCCACACATGTAATACAATAATAGAATTCGAAATCAAATTTGAAATCGGTCGAAAAATAAAAAAACTTATAACTTATAGAAACTTTTTGTCTATCTCTTTCTCGCAAAACGAAGTTTTGCATGTAATTTATATGGCGATACTGAACTATGACGTCACAATTCAGTATTTCCCTCTCTGTCTAATTGAGAGTTTTGAACGCTCATATCTTTTCAATTTTTAAAAATATTAAAAAACTGTTTATACCAAGCTATTAGTGAGGTAAAAAAGCTTCAATTTAAATAATAAAAAAAAATTAGTCAACTCGCGGATTGACAAAAGAATCGAGAACCTTTGCAAAAAAAATTGTAGTCCTGCATTTGCATTGCACTATCTAGCTGCAGTGGTGAATGTAGATACCTTGATTGCGGCCTACTATGGCGTAGCTGCGTCTCACCTAAGATATTGTATCATATTTTGGGAGCATTTTACCGACGCTAACACGGCATTCAAGGCCCAAAAGAGATGCATCTATGTTTGGGCTAAAAACGGTTGATACATGTAAACCATATTTTAAAAGGTACAATATATTAACTCTTCCTTGTCTATATATCCTCAAAATCCCAATATTTGTTAAAACAAACCCCAATCTGTTCTCACGTCTACAGAACGTTGAACCGCGTAAAAGATGGAATATGACTATTCTTCGCGTCTACCCAACAAAATAGGCACTCATACGCAAAAGTATCGTCTGCATGGCAATATTAATGCATTCAAGCGTCAATTAAAAATGTTTCTTTCGCAAAAAGCATATCATAGTGTCTCCAAATTTCTAGCCGAAAAGTTTTTGAATAATTTTATCTTTTTCCTGACACTAATATTAAATTTATATGAATATGGCTGTCATTTTTGATAAAAGTCGTGTAATTTTTGACATTATTCGTGTAATTTTGACATTAATCTTGTAAATTTGACATAAATCTTTTAATTTTGACATACATGTAGTAACTTTGACATTATTCTTGTACTTGATTGACATTAAAGTTTTGCCTTATTTTGAATTATAACATTTAACCATAGAAAAAAATATCTAATTTGTAAAGTTTCTAAATTAATAATTTGTTAAGTGCATTTTCAATTTTTCTTATACGCCGATACTTACGGCTAAACATGATTGGACTCAAACGATGTAATATCTTGCATGCTCTTGTATGTATACAATGCTTAAACAAATAAAGAAATGTTATCTTATCTTACCTATGTACTTACTTAGTAAAACAATACAAATATTTAATAAAAATAAATCCAAACCATTTTAGAGAGAAACTAGACTTTCGTCAATTTTGATTTAAAGACATTTATTTTTCAAAGAACAAATTACAGTTTACTTAAAGACTTAAGTAATGTCTGACCTTTCAATCACCTGACAACTACACCGAGGAATAATTTTGAAATTTTGACAGTTATTTCATACAAAAACTGTCAAACGTCAATTTCATTCCTAGAATAAAAGTTATCCGGCGACGGAAAAATCAGCCCTAAACTAACAATAAATGGCCATCAATTTTGCAATTACGTGATTTTAAAATTTTAACACAATATATATAGGTACTAAATAAAATTTGATAGCACGAGCCAATACACGTTTAATTCGATTTATATAATGTCATATCCGGCACGTGGTAAAAGCCTAGCGAACGATTTTTTTACTAAAAATACGGATTCCCGCATAAAAGCTATTTCACAGTTTTTCCTAGAAAATTTTAAGTACAAGTGCAGGATGTTATTTGCCTCAATATTTTAATATTTTTGAAGCGTCCGCACGAAACGTTGTAATAATTTAGAATTTAAAATCGTCTCAATTTAAATATTTAACAAAAAAAAAAACAACAACCGAGTTCTTAATTAAAGTTGTTTTTAACTTTGCAGTGGTTGTTTTGAAGACGATTTTTTTTATTTTATTTGTCACCTTTTATTGAGGTTCCTACCCCACACATATTCGTATACCACTACTTGCTAAATATGTAAATAACAGTGACAGAAAGTTATTATAACATCATCAACAGATACTAAGTGGAAAACATAGGTACGTGTTACTGAAGCTAACTCAAAAAATTAAAAATTAGAACTGCACCCTAATTGCGTAACATACTATTTCAATTTGAAGCATTTTGAAGCATATTGCTAATCCATTGCTCCTCACGTTCGATAAATGTGTCTGCTCAACAACGTAAATTACGCAATGAATGTAGCCTGCTGGACCAGGGACCACCTCAGGACTAAAAACACACAAATATAATATATATCTTTTAAATCGGTTCATTAATGACGGAGTTCTGAGATACCGAACATATTTTTTTTTAATACAACCGAAGTGATAAACTCCTGTCGTTCTTATGAAGACTTGATCCTTTTTTTTTAAAAAGGGTCCCATATCTTTTCACAATATGTGGCAAACGCGCATGGGTACTGCGTATCACATACCTAATATATATTTATGTTTCATTCAACTTAAGCCAACCTAAATATTATGATATTGCGAACACGTTTTCAATTATTTCCATATTTACTCGGAATCCGCCTCGTTGGTTTAGCGGTCGCAAGCGCTACTGCGCTGAGCATGAGGTCCTGCGTTTAATTTCCAGGTTGGACAAAGTGTTATTTGTTTTTCTAACTGGAATTTCTCAGTCGCAGCCTGGAGTCTGGATTTGTGCCCGTATGGTGGCAATAGACTCGCCCCCTATTACATTGTACTCAAACTTAACTGACGAAATATAGGTGTACTTCATAGGCTACTGCTTAACCCTTCTGTGAATACAAGCGTGATATTATGTTACTCAGGATCAAATAAAAACAATATGGCAGTTTTCTTTCCCACACTCGCTGGAGGAGAGCTTAAAGGTCATGGCACAGTATACCGGCACCGCAACTGCACAGACAGTTGCAGTACGGCGTCGCTCGTCCGCGAGGTGCAAGCTCGCAGTCCGCGCGCTGACCGCGAGGTGCAAGCTTGCTGTTACCGCGAACACAATTATAATATAATAATTATATGGCATTTGTGATTGAACACGCCTAGGATTTGCACATTTTCATAATGTCGCTGGCAACTCGAAGGCGACGTGCACTAAGCACACATTATTAAAAATATGTATGTAAATGTCTACTTTTTCCCTGCATTTCCCAAAAGTATTATAGTTTTGTATCTGTGTTCGGAAAAATACTAATTTTTTTTTAAAGGTGGCAACCCAACCTACAACTCTCTCTGCCCTCGTCAATAGCTCGACGTCAATTATGTTTACGTAATATAATCGCTTTTAAAATAGCTTTGCTTGAAGGTTATAATAGGTCCTATGAAGAAAAGCCTCCAAAAACGCCTATTCTAGGTATTCATTTTCTCAAACCCCACGTTAAGTAGGTTTATAAAGGTCTTTACCTTTATAAGCCTACCTGAAGCGGGGCTCACACTTTGATTGAGACTTTTATCAATCAACATGTGAGTCTTACAACCTAAAGGTCGACGAGACAAGTTCTTGCGAACATGTGGTGTACGGCAATATTACCTTTTTATGTAACGGCTGCGACTTACGACTTGTTAGTAGGTCGTAAGTTAGAATCCAGGCAAGCGCTTTACTTTGTGTAAATTATTAGGTTGTCTCATAAGTTCTTGCCATATTTTATTTTTCTCGAATTTTCTCGTATTTGAACTAAAGTGAATTCAAGAAAGTTCTAGATATTTCTAATAAGGAAGAGTATGTTTTATGGTGAGGGTATAAATAGGCGCGGACGCAACGCAATAATTAGTCTTTAGTGAAAATGGTTCAGCGTCAACTGCGAGCTATTATGCTATATGAGCATCGACTTAAAGTCTCTTCAACAGAAACGGCTAAAAAGATTAACACTGCATTTGGACCAAGTACTACCAGCGATCGGACTGTTCGTTTCTGGTACAAGCGTTTTGACACCGGTATTATAAGCTGCGAAGATCAACCTCGCCCAGGCCGACCCACTAACTTTGATGAAGATGCATTGCGTCACGAACTTGAGCTACATCCAGACTATAGTACGCGCGATTTAGAGAAGGCTCTTGGACAATCCCACACGACTATAGATCGTTATCTCAAATCCTCAAATCGATGGGATATCGCAAAGTGATGTCACGTTGGACACCTCATGCGTTAAAGGACCATGACCGGGCCGTTCGTGTGGCCATTTGTCAAAGTTTGTTACTTCGTCCGCACAGACGAGACTTTCTCAAGGACATTATTACACGTGACGAGAGCTGGATACATTATGAAACTAACACGCGTCATGCCTATTGGATTCCTCGCGGGGAAAACCCACCAGCCCAGCCTAAACTTAATGAACACGGTCGTAAGATTATGTTGTCTGTTTTCTGAGATTGGCAAGGAATGATTTTCTGGGAACTCCTCGAATCTCATCAGACTATTAACGCCAATCTGTATACGCAGCAGCTTCGCAAACTAGCAGAGATGTTAAAAATTAAGCGGCCAAAACGACTTGAAGTCCAACTTTTGCATGACAACGCACGACCTCATTGCGCCAAGTTAACATATAAACAGCTGGAGGAGCTAGGATGGCTGACTGTTCCACATCCACCGTATAGCCCGGATCTTGCGCCTTCAGACTTTCATTTATTTCGAGCTCTTAAATTTCATTAACTAGGAAAAAAAATCGAAAATTCAGGAAGTATTAAAATTGAACTAGAAAATTTTTTCGAGTCCCAGACTGCCTCATTTTGGGATAAGGGTATTCAAATTTTGCCCAGTAGATGGCTGACTGTTATTGACAACGAGGAAGACTATATAATTGATTAAATGTATTTTTTATTAATAAAAAATACTAATAATAATTTGTCTTTTAACTGGCAATAATTTATGAGACAACCTAATATTTAATCACCACTGCTCTCAAAAACGGCGAAGGAAATATCGTGAGGAACGACGAGAATGTCCTAGAATGTCGAGAATGTCCTAGAACCAAAATTCGAAGAATTGTCCCACTACCAACCCGCACTGGGCCCGCGTGGTAGATTACGGACCACTCTCTCTCACAGGCTTGTGTACCAGCAATGGGCTCGTTATAGTCTGCGATTATGCTCTGCTTATGATACGATGTTATTATTTTACAGCAGGTACTAGAATTTAATAATACACGTTTATACAGCTACCATTCCAAGCACTATCTCTGCATTCTAGATAATTTTTGTTCCGTTTCAGGTTTTATTCCACTTGCGAGTTTATCGAAAATCGATACTAGTGCCGAGATTGAGTGCCCTCGTGCGAACAAAGAAATTAGAAATTATTTATTTGCTCATAATGTAGGTATACAGATATGGTGGTAATTTCCATGAGAGTCCCGATTCATTTTTCCGTACGGCATACAAAATTATATAACATAAAACATTCAGTAAACAAAAAATAAACATACACAAACACAACAACAACAAAGCTAAGAGCTAATGTGAAACAATGTCGAACGTTCAAGGAGCGATAATGTTGGGTAAACAATTTTCAAACAAATCCCGTTCCCTCACAGCGGGCGCATATCACCTTTTCAAACTGTAATTTTCATTCAAAATGTTTTCAATGACGTCAATCAATCTGTCTAGCCTTTTGCCAAATATGTTGGGGTCGGCTTCTAGTCTACCCGGATGCAGCTGAATACCAGTATTTTATACCTGAATACCAGTTTTTTCTTGGAGCGACTGCCTATCGGACCTCCACAATCCAGTTACTGGGTAACACGATACCCCTTGGTAAGACTGGTTGTCAGACTTTCGGGCTTCTGCCGACCCGTAACAACTGTTAAAGATCCAAGACTGACAGCCGAAACCAACGGCTTAACGTGCTTTCCAAGGCACGGAGGGGTCTTGCTATGTAAAGATGGTCACCCATCCAAGGACCAACCGCGGCAAGCGTAACTTAACCTGATCGATTGACCCGTGCGGCTGTTATTTAGCCATGAGCCTCTCATTCTTGCATGCCCCCATGTTTGCAATGACGTATGTTCTAGAAAAAAATAGGTAAAATGAACCTTAAATGCTTAACATATTATTATTTATTCCTTGACTGTACTCACATAACTCAAGAAGAGTACAAAATAGTAAATTCACATTTCACCTGTTATTTTTAAGGTTTAAAATAAGATTTACTGACAAAGATTGAAAAGAGTAGGTATGCTTAGATGGTTTTTTGTTGAAGTATTGTTTTCTTTTTTGTTCACAGATTGGTTGGAAGTACACAAATGCTTGGTTGGTGGGCAACCTGATGTGCAAGCTGCTACTAGTGTTGCGAGCATTCGGACTGTACCTGTCTTCGAACGTGCTAGTCTGTATCTCTGTGGACAGGTGAGTAATTCTTTAAAAGCACTACAAGGGCAGTCTCCAAGTCCTTAAAAACGACCTTCACCGCTTTAATACTGAACGTATTGAGAACGCAATACAGTGGAGCACGGGTTCCAAGGTCATTGCAAGAGATCTGTCTATTAGGCAGAGCCAGCTTATGAACCTGAAGACCAATGATAAAAATTAAAAATCGCATCTATGTAGTCTCACGTAATTATTAAATATCTCATGTAATTAAGGCATAAATCAAACAGATTACGTATGACTCTGGTCATACGCAAAACCGCAACAGCCGGTCGATTCTGTAAAAATCTCACCGTGAAATCATAAGTGAAGTGAGCACTTAATATTGTTAATCCCTAGCGAATGACAGGTTACAGAATCGCACGGCTGATGTTATATTGCTACTAAATACGTCTTGTTAATACCTTTTAGTTGGCATTTTCGTCATAGTTGTGTAATTATTCGTGCGAAATCGAATCTTGGCGCGACGACCCGTATCGCAAATTTGTCTCGACCTCTATCAAGGGTGAATAAATAAAACTACGTTCCAAGTGCTTATTGGGACCTCCCTCGTTAAAGCTTGACTGGAACCTTAGATTAGATCTTGGACTGGAACCATAGGATCTATGACTGGAACCATAGATCTATGACTGGAACAGAATGCCAAATAACACTAAGTTCGCCTCGATTACCAGCCAAGTACCAAAAGTAGTAACAAACTCCGTCGTGAATAATAATTTCGGATCCCTAACACGTCTCGCGCAAAATTATTAATAAAAGATTTTTATATAGGCAAAATATAATAATGATTCCGAGCTGTAAGCAGGCTTATACATGGTGTGGAAGAGGAATTCTAGATTAAAAAAAACCAGCCAAGTGCGAGCCGGACTCGCGCACCGAGGGTTCCGTACAAATTTTTAGATATACAGCGTGTAACAGAAGGGGGGTATCAACCCTGAAGGAGGTGAATGTGCTCATAAAACTCAACAACTTTCCCCAAAGAACATAGGTCAAAATATGAAAAAAAATTTGGCCCTCCCTTACAAAACAGACTATCAGCTGATTGATTTACTATGGGAGGGCCAAATTTTTTTTTCATATTTCGACCTATGTTCTTTGGGGAAAGTTGTTGAGTTTCATGAGCACATTCACCTCCTTCAGGGTTGATACCCCCCTTCTGTTACACGCTGTATAACTAAAAATTTACGGTTTTCGCATTTTTTCCTTTACTTGTGCTACATGACATTACTTCTTGCCTTTCATGATTCTAGGTCAAGGGGAAGTACCCTATAGGTTTTGATTCCCTTGCAAGTGTCAAAATATGTGGCATAAACGGAACATAAACGTCCGTATCTTTTGCTTGCGTTGATTTAGAAGTTTTATTTTTTCACTGCTTCAAGGGATTGCATTCCTGAGTATTTGATATTACTCGTAATTTCAACTTGGTAACTCTACGCGTCCCTGAGACAAAGGGTCGACGGACAGACCGACTTATGGTCAGATTTGACGAAACTGAACCGTCATGCTCAGGCCGGTGACGCTGAATCTGGTATTCGACTCCAGTCGATAGGTGACGGCACTGAAACGCGTATACTCGGCGTTGAATCGCGTACATTCGGCGCTGAATCGTGTGTACTCGATGCTGAATCGTGTATACTCGGTCCTGTATCTCGCATACACAAAAGGCCCGGCTGGAAGCCTTTTAATGCGGTACTTATATAACACACTAGCTTCTGCCCGCGACTTCATCTGACATTTCTTATCCCTCCGACCCATCCCGTCGATCCCATCACCTGCCCGCGCTATTACTTTTTCGCTTAACGTTCTTTCTGCATTTCTCCTTTAGCGTGATGCTGATTTATGAAATTAGGCTATCAAATGCTAAAAGGTTTTTCTAACCCGACTGGTAGTTCCAGAGTTTAGCACGTACAAACAAACTCTTAAGCTTTATTATTATATACAATGTGTAACGTTAAATGCGCAAAATATAATAGTTTGATCAGAATAACGAGCAGAATTAATTGAACCACTTTTTAATATAAGTAACATTTTTCAAAAAATCTTCAATAAAAACGTTGCCCTGTCTATTTATTAATAGGTCAAGCAAGCCAATGTCAGCGCGGCGCAGCGGCCCGGTGACGACTCCTCCCTCGGTAAAGCGTCGTCGCAGACGCAAGAAACGATCAGAATGACCAATAAAACTAAAAGAGCACATAAAACCTTTACAATTTTTTTAATGACTTATTTTCTCTCTGAAATAGGTCTGAATAACTGAATTAAAAATCATTATAGCATTTAACATATAGCATTTAACGTTACACGTTGTATACGAGTAATACAATAGCGACAATGGCCAAGGAGAGAAATTCTCCGCTATTGTATCACAGACTGAGCTACGATTGTACTCTTTGTTGGCTTCTTTTCAACTAGTATTTAATACAAAAGAAGAATAAGACTGTGTAAGGGCGCGTTTCCACTATGTTGCGACGACAGATTATCGTGTCGTTCACGAATTTTTTTTGCAGTGACGACAGATTGTCAAGTCAATGGGAAAGGCTAGCACGACAGTCGTAAAATGTTATTGTCGGTTCAATGGCTGTTAAGCTATTGCTGTCCAAATTCGATATCGGTTAAACATTATTTTGTCATTCGGTCCAAAAGTTAAGTTTAATGCTAAGCCTACATTAAGGGTGGATTACAATAGTAATAAAACCACGAGTGTCGACGTTAGCAGCAGACGCAGTGGTGCAGTGGTAACGGCCGCGAGTTACGAGTTGTAGGTCGTGGTTTCGAACCCAAGCAGATACTTTGTGTATTGTATAAAAAAAAAAATATAAAAAAGTCTGCTCTCGAAACGGTAAAGGCAAACATCGTGAGGAAACCGGGATGTCATAGAAACAAAAATTGGAAGACATGTGACATACATGGGATTAATAGCCCACTCCCTCTCATGTAGAGAAGATCTGTGTCCCAGCAGTGGAAACATTGTAGGCTGCTCCATAAATGATGAGTGTCGACGTTGAACGCAACTTGTACTGTCAGTCCTGCTCCAGCTACCTTGCTGAGTGACTAACATTTATTAAAACAATTTTTTTCCATTTGATAGCTCAATTCTTGAGGAAGTTTATAGGCACGCTACGACCTGTAGGAGTCGAGCTGAAAGAAAAAAGTCAGAAAGAACGCGAAAGGAAAACAAAGTAATAGCGCGTGTGGATGTGTATAGTTCGGGCCGATACATAGCGTAGAATAATCGGCCTAATAATGTTCCCACAGCTGGGGCACAGGTTTCCTCTCTGTGAGAGGGAGTGGACCATAATCCGCCACGCGGGCCCAGTGCGGGTTGGTAGATGTCACATGTCTTCGAATTTTTCGTTGTAGGACATGCCGGTTTCTTTACGAAGTTTTACTTCACCGTTTTGAGAGCAGTGGGGATGAAATAAATGACACAAAGTAAAACACCTGACTGGGTTCGAACTCACGACCTACAATTCGTTAGTCGGGGCCGTTACCACTAGGCTATCACTATCCTGTCATCCGTCAGTCAGGATGACACCTTAAAATTCTCCGTTTTTTCAATTATTTTAATGTATTTATTTTGGAAAATTCGTTGTGTTTCAAAAATTCGTAAAGAATGTGCGTAATATGGAAGGAGTGATGGGGCTATGGAGAAATTTCTTGAGGATGCGTAAGCGTGCGTGATCCATCGCCGCCCGTTCGATGTCCACCGCGCACAGGATGGATGGAAACCAGCACATATGAAGTTTTTTTTTTTTGCTCCGCTGGTGTAATTGCTGAATGGCGTTCTAGTGTGAGGATAAATAAATAAATAAATAAATAATAAATAAATAATCACTGCTCTTTTTGCCTGTAATGTCCCGGGTATCGGGCTAAGGCCATTTCTCATACAGAGAAGGAATTATTTTGATCACCACGCTCAGACTGAAGTCCAGGGTTTCCTCACGATGTGTCCCTTCACCGTAAGTCAGTGATGTCTAAAAAATCTGCGAGAGTTAATTTAACTTAGAAAGTACGTATAAATTTAAAAAAGTCACATTACTACTTGCTGGGCTTAAACTCGCAGCTTGAGGCGTAAGATGCAGATTAGATAAGAATCGGGCCACCACCACTTTGCTGACTGCCTAGTATTTATGTAGTTCAGGCCGATACAAAAGTAAGAAATTCAAAAATTGGTAAGTTACATTGTTTTCATAACCCTGTATGATATAGTTGTATTTCATTGTAGTTGTGACTGTGAGGTTTATAAAAGCGATTGTGTCGGAGCATATTATTCTGACTGAAAATTGGTTTAAACAAGTGATGATAATGATGAAGTAAGTAAGCAATTGCAATGTACAGACGCCAACACATCAAGCTACTGCAATCTGTCAAATTTCTTTAATAGATTTTCAATTTTATCGTTAAAGCATAAGGTTCAAGTTTGATTGAGGAAATTTTACAGTTTCGAGTAGGTAGCTTGTTGTGTGTAAGCCGCTTATTTTACACAAAGACTGGCCCTTGTCGCGCTGACAAAACCTGCTGTAAGCGCTTAGCTAGAGAGTCCTGCCGCGCTATGTTAGAGAGTTCTTGTTGTTTTTGTAATTATATTTGATTAGATACAAGTATATGTACATAAATACATATAAATAAATAAAATTTAAGTGTCTGTTTGTAATGTCAACATAACAGTATTTTACTAAATGCATATGAAAGTTTATAAAAACATTTTTTTTTTCATTTATTTATTTGTTTATGTGTCCCGTCTGTTTGGTCCAGCTAATCTCAGAAACGCCTGTACCAATTTCGCTAAAAGGTATGAGGAAATTTTGAAGCCGCCGACGGAAGCGAGTGAACAATAAAACTGTTGAAACAATATTATTTTATTGTTAGAAAAAAAAGTAAACACCCGGCTGAGAGACGGACAGAACCGGGAAGTATGTCAGAAGAAACTCCTTTCTTCAAACGTCCCTCGTCCAGGTGTTTACTTTTGTTATTTATACCCATGCCTATACCCAGCAGTGGCTGATTCCGGGCTGAAATGATGATGATGAACAAACGTAACTGAGCACTAAGCAGTGTTATCCAATGGTAACGGCCGCGGCTTTTACTTGTTTTCTTGTGGTCGTAGATGCGAACCCAGACAGGCGCTTTACTTTGTGTACCTAAATTATTTCATCACCACTTCTCTCAAAACGGTGAAGGAAAATATCGTGAGGAAACCGGCATGTCTTAGAACCAAAAATTCAAAGACATGTGACATCTACCTACCCGCACTGGGCCCGCGTGGTGGATTATGGCCCACAGAGAGGTCTGTGTCCCAGCAGTGGGACCATTACAGGCGGATTATGTTAAACTCGCGGGCGAAAATTCTTTTCATTTTAGCACTTTTTTTTTTTTTTCTTTTCAGTAGCAGTGCTTCAGAGGAAAAGTGTAAGGAAGCCTTATCGAAGTTTGTGCATTGAAATTGTGTGAGATAGATATGCCTTGGGAATACCAATTCCTAAGACATTTCTATCTCACACAATTTGGACCATTACGATATGGGAGGAACTCGGCAACCGAAAGTTTCTGAAGGTCACCCACAAGATGTTAACAAAACATATTAAATTTCTCATGAGCTCCAAACAACTTATTGATATGAACCTCAAGTATTGTAGGTAGGCAATATATTTCCCACACGTTACAAAGTACCTTAGATATTGGCCTACTGCAAATACATGTATTGAATGTTTCACATTGTTCCCACACACAGGGTGGCAGAAAGTTCGCCGCGCAATCTGTTACCATAGATTCAGACGATTCAGTAAATGATTCTAAACCTCCCTGTGGTTTTTTAGTCGGTTATTTAAAAAATATTAGCTTGTTCCGTGCATTTGACCGCGTAGGTATTGCTCTTTTCCATGAAATATCAGATTTTTAAGGTTCCGTACCTCAAAAGGAAAAACGGAACCCTTATGAGGTCACTCCGTTGTCCGTCAGTCTTTCTGTCAGTCAACACCCTTTTTCTCAGTTTGTCTCAGTTTGAGTTATCATGTTGAAATTATCATGACACCAGTAACGACCGATGTCAAATTAGAAACACGGGAAGTACATGACGAAGGAACACATGTGTACGTCATACCTAAAAGCGACACGTGTGTGCACAACAGAACATGTTCAGAAGGGTAATTGAAACTGAGATAGTTGTATTGATGATTATTTTGTTTTTAAATTTATTTTCTCAGTTTCCGAGAACCCGATATTTTTATTTTAATCTCTTGTTTGTAAACCAAGGGTACATTTAAAGTTTGAGTAGATCACTACATAGTATAAAACAAAGTCGCTTCCCGCTGTCTGTCCCTATGTATGCTTAAATCTTTAAAACTACGCAACGGATTTAGATGCGGTTTTTTTTAATAGATAGAGTAATTCAAGAGGAAGGTTTATATGTATAATCCATGTATAATATAGTAGAAAAACACTGATCATTTTAGAGGTTTCTAATGGGATGTCGTAAATAAACACATTTTTTTGCGCTTACATTGCAAACGCTGGCTTAACCCTACGAGATATATCAAAATAATGTACTACAGTATTGTAAACCTTAAAAAGGTCTACAAAAAAGTCCGCGATGGCATATGTCTATCTATTAGGGATAACCCACAACAACCATTTTTATCCTATACTTTTTAAGAGAAATAATGGCTCTAAAATTATCAGTGTTTCTCTACTATATTATGCATGTATTATATGCATATAAACCTTCCTCTTGAATCACTCTATCTATTAAACAAAACCGCATCAAAATCCGTTGCTTATTTTTAAAGTTCTAAGCATACATAGAGACAGACAGACAGCGGGAAGCGACTTTGTTTTATACTATGTAGTGATAGTGATCAGCATTGCACCCGTGCGAAGCCGGGGCGAGTCGCTAGTTATTAATAATTGAGAAAATTTGAATAATTTTTTAACCCGTCCGCAAACTGTAACCACGAATTCAGCATATATGTTGAATGAAAAAAAAATCTACGAAATTTTTCGCCGGTTATGATAAAAAAAAAACTGATTTCATAGAAAAGTGCAATACCTACGCGGTCAAAATGTATTGGAAGAAATACTATTTTTTTTTTATAAACGACGAAAAATTTGTACGCTAGGGGGTTTGTATCATATGCTGAATTCATGGATACAGTTAGCACACTGGCTAAAAAATTATCCTGTATATCTGCTTTCTGTAGTGTAAGATATGTAAATATTTATCATTTCAACAAAGTTCTTATTATTATTTTTATATTTTTACATATCTCAGTTCTCTGAGAGCACTGCTAGATGGAGCCAACAGCACCATGTCATCGGCATAGCTGATGTTATTTACACAAACTCCATCAACATGGCATCCGATAGGCCTTCTGCTGAGTCCATCTGTCAGATTATTCATGTACAGGATGAAAAGACTTGGGGAAGATATACCCCCCTGCCTCACCCCGCATCCTAAAGTATATGGGTCTGAGAGATCCCCACCCCATTTTACATGATTAATCTGCCTATTGTACCAATAACCAAGAACAGACAGAACAGAACTCCTTAGGCAAATTGGTATCGTGTAACTTCTTCCACAGGACATCATAACAAAACATTTTAAGGTTCACAAAAAAAGGCGTAATTATTATATTCGTGTGTTTATTAATGGTTTTCGGAGTGTAAAATGGAAATATATTTGATAGCCTAAGATCCGACCCTAAAACGACCTTCACCGAGCTGATAATAGAATGAAACATAATTTATAACAAATTTAGTATATTAGAAAATATGTCAAGAATGGGTTGCCTAAAAAAAACGTGGACAGACTATTTTTAATAATTAAAAAAAATATATATTTTTAATTAAATGTTGCTGACTTAGAGTATCAAACGTATAGAATGTGCAGCCGTTGGGTTGCCTATTCTTTGCCTGGACAAACTACTCGGTTGTCAGGTATAACTGGGTATGTTGATGCCAGTTACCTTCACTTGCTTGATAATAGAAAAAAAATTATATCAATATAAGCGTTGTTTTATTGCGAACACATTGATATAGGGTTGCCTGTAAAAAACTTGGTCCTAATCGGGGTTTGCGAATTTTAAAGATTAAATTTTAACGCGAGTGGAAATGTGTGTTATTTTGGAGCAACTGACATTTGAGTTGCAAAAATAATAATAATCAATTAAATACATAAAAATCAAATATTTTCTCTTTCTGGAAAAAATAATGAGAAATAAAGAGGACAACCGAAAATTCAAATACAAAAATAAAATAAAAGATAGACTAAATGTCTTTTATTACGTTTGAAAATTTTATGACAAAACAGCATAAATACTAAAATAATTTTAATGAAAATAAATTCTAATAAATATTCTCTATTCAATATTTGATTCATCAGAAGTATAATTTTGACTCTCGAACTCATCTGATTCATTATTAGTTTCTTCCATTTCGACAATGTCCTGGATTTTCAAAGGAGTTTCTCTGATCTCCGATAAAACCTGTTGGTTTTAAAAAATCATCTAAATGCCAACCGCAGTTTTCATTGTTTAATTTCGCACATACATATGATACGAACTCATAATGATAATAGTGAGGGGACATTGTTAAAAATTATTAATGAATTAGTGAGTAACTAATTTATTTCATTGGGTATTGTGGCTGTGTTTGATTCGCAAAATGTCGAGTGTAGAGGAATTAATAAGGATTTTAGGAGATTTCGAGGAAGATTGATCTTTTTTTTTGTAGAAAGTTAAAATTGACTACACATAATATTTTAGGTATTTACGTTTAGATGGCATAAAGCCAATAGAATTGATGTTTAATTAAAATTTAAATAAGAAAATTAACACATACCTGCATTTGCCATTTCGGAGACACGCAAAGCAATGTCCTTTTAAGCAGTGACAATTAAATGACCTGTCATTGACCATAAATTAAGTTTTTATTTTAAACAGGAAAACTTTTAAAACGTTCTACTACCCTTTGTCATACACAAATTGAACATATTCATAGTTTGAGTAATAAAATCGATAACCGGAAATAATTTCACTTGTCCCCGCACTATCTACGCTCTTGTTTATCTCTAATGTTAGCGCCGGGGTTGTATAAATGCAACAATAGGGATTCCAAAAACATAATAGGGAAATCTAACATGGCGGTATACAGTTGAAATCAAAACTTTTTATCTTCTTCAAAAAATGTTCGCTGTCTTCTTGTATTTGTTCATAAAAATACGAACTCTTGCATCATTAACTGTCTGGCAGTGATTCACGTCATACATTTTTGCTGTAAACTCTTGAACAGCTTTCATTTTTTCATTAACGAAAACATCAGCTTCATCAGTTAATGAAGCAAAAATAGTTTGATATATCTCATTTTTAGAAAATATTTTAAATGGTCTAATTTTTCCTTTATTATAAAATGCCGCAGTGTAGTCACAACCTGTGAATGCGTGAAAAGCAGGTAAAATTTTACATAATTTGGGTCCCAACATCAATGCTAAATCGATGCAGTTAATACAATCGAGGTGGTTCGACTGCTTCTTAGTCGCTGAATTAGCTAGAAAAATTGTAGATTCTGACAGTTTCTGCATATTTCCGAGTAAAATTACAAGAACATCAGTATCACAAGCTTTTATTAGAATTCTGGAGACTGGTGTTACTTTATGAGCGTGAAAAACAATTCTCGTGTCTGCCTCTTCATGGTAGCATGTATAATCAACTTCTTCGACTTTTTTAATACAATTTTCCTGAGCTTGGTACGAGTAACACAGATTTTCAACAGTTAAAAATATTTTTTAACTCCAAAATAACGCTCACTGTTTTTTTTTTTAACCCATAATAGACAGGCAAGAGTATCGCTGTCATTCTCTGTCTTATGAATACTGAGCATGCGCACTTTCTTATATTCACTTTCCTTTATTATTACACGCTATACTCAACTCGGATCTCTGTCACACATTTCCACTCGCGTTAAAATTTAATCTTTAAAATTCGCAAACCCCGATTAGGACCAAGTTTTTTGCAGGCAACCATATATCAATATGTTCGCAATAAAACAACGCTTATATTGATATATTTTTTTTTCTATTATCAAGCAAGTGAAGGTAACTGGCATCGACATACCCAGTTATACCTGACAACCGAGTAGTTTGTCCAGGCAAAGAATAGGCAACCCAACGGCTGCACATTCTATACGTTTGATACTCTAAGTCAGGGTAATTTTTTTTTTTATTATCTTGATGTTGCAACATTTAATTAAAAAAATATATATTTTTTAATTATTAAAAATAGCCTGTCCAGGTTTTTTTTAGGCAACCCATTCTTGACATATTTTCTAATATACGAAATTTGTTATAAAATATGTTTCATTCTATTATCAGCTTGGTGAAGGTCGTTTTAGGGACGGATCTTCTACTATGATATTTGTTTGAGGCCCGATTGATGCCGATGATAATGGAATCTCGGATGAGAAAGAGACGAAGCATCAAATTCCTATACTTTGAAGTGATTTTGTCAGTTTGTTGACTGCTCGCTCTCAGCGTGCTCGACGGATAGTCGTTGGCATTGCAAGTTTAAAAAAAAAGGCACTACAACCCATGTCAGGTGAGGGAAATTAATTGTGAATAAGTTGTTCGTATTTTCAAATCACAGCTGTCACACTTTGACAGTTGTATGAAATGCTTATGCTTATACTTTGCCGTGTTGCAAAGTGATGTAGTGTATCAATTAACTTCCCTGCTATACAACTAACTTGCCTGTTAGACAACTAACTTCCCTGGCTGTAGCTCGGTTTACTAAATATGTCATAATGTCATTTCAGTAGGGTCAGTTCTCCGGTCTGTTCTGAAGAAAGAATGTGAATTATGAAGGCGATGAAGACAAAATAATGTGAGATGCGTGCTTGTAACGCAAATATTTGATCATAGGTCCAAGATATAAAAGACATTCCTGTAAGTTACCTTGCATTACATCGTCGAGCGCGGAGATCTTTTTTAATGCTGATGGAAAGCGGTTATGTTATTGCGTCTTCTAAAGCAAGTGGTTTCTGACTCATGTGAATTCAAGGAAATTAATTGCTAAGCAAATTAACTACCGACTTAAATTGTCAATTTATTATTCAAATCACAACTGTCAGTCTTTCATAGTTTTATGAAGTGGTTATAACACGACAAAGTGACGTAGTATATCAATTTGATAAACAATTAATTTAAATGACTTAATTTTGTCAATGATCTTTTGGCACCTGTGAGAGATAGGTTATGATATTTTCTTATATTTTCTTAAGAAAATATCATAACCTATATGCGTTTGCTGAGCGGCCGACTATTTTACACAAAAATAGGACTATTTGTAGTTTCTCGAGTGGATTGTGCTCGCGGCGCGGTGGCGCGGGCGCTGCAATCTAATACGCTGTTACATTCGGCAACGTAGTCAATCCGCGTCCGCCGTGCATAGACGCGTAGTATGTATGTACAATAATCGGCCATCGAGAGTCACCAACAACGCACTACGTAATAGCGTATAGTCGGTTCGGTGTGAACGAGAAGTTAAATTTATATGGAAAAGTGATAAACTGCGTAACGCGCGGTCACAGTCAGCGGCCGACAATACGTTTGGTCTGAACAATGCCTTATTGGCCTTGGTCTTGGTCTTGGTCTGGTCTTATTTCATTTTTTTTCTTTTTAATATTATTATATTTTAGTTTTAAATGCATTTTTTTACTGTTTGTATTTCTTGTGTATGTCCCAAAAAATATTTTTACTTAATTTTATAAATTCACGTGTTTTTGTTTTAATTAATAAATCGTTTATCACGGCAGTTTCTCACCAACGTTCGCTATTAATAAGTGACGTAACAAAGTGTATATTTGCAGGTTCTTTGCTGTAATATACCCATTGCGGCTGCCGTTGGCGCGCCGGCGCAGCAAGCAGATGCTGCTCTGTGCCTGGGCTTTCGCGCTCGCCTGTAGTTTACCACAGGTAAGGTACACTAAGTTACAAGTAATATTTAATATATAATTAATATTTATTATATAATATTATATATATAATATATATTAATTATGTATAATAATCATTAAATATTATATTTATAATATTTATTTTTTTATTATACAATAATATTCCAAATCTGAAAAATGATAAGGTGGCAATTTATTATTAAGAGACCGTATTGCCCTACTGCAGGGCATAGACCTCTCTACTCTCTTTATACTTCTCTCGATGTAAGGCGACCAAACTAGAACGGGAATTAACATATTCGAGCCAGTAAATAAAGAAAGAGAATACGTTTATTTGCGATAAACATGACGCAAAAAGAAGAAAAGGTTGGGGGAAACGTGCGTCACATCCACGCAAAACGGCTATCGCTCAGCATTATGCTGCGACCCTATGCGAGACAGAGCCCCAGCGCTGTTTCTCAGCGACAGGCGGCGCTGAGGTAATGACGTCTTCCGGTGCAGCAAACAATTATTAGGATGCTGCACCGATACACCGTACTTAAAGAAAAATAGTATAATTTAATTTAAATGTGATAGAAGAAGAAGAAGGAAAAGTTGTGGAATTAGCTCAATTTTTCTTGAATTAAACTGCTGATTTCTTCTTAATTATTGTATTTTACATAGGTATATGCAGACTTAGAACATAGGTTACCCACAAAGCGGTTATCCGCATTGCTAGACGATAAGGGCAAATTTTCATCTATTTTCCTAAATACGAGTGTTTTAAGACTATTTATTTTTAAATTATAAAAAAAAAGTATTTGGGACCCCCACAATAAGCTCTTTCATTGGATATGTAACACAGTACAGTTTGTAAAACTTTTTTTTTGAACTATTCCGAAATTCATTTATGAACATTTATTTGCATTACATGTCCGTGTAGGGGTCACAGAAATTAACGACGGACAGACAAAAGTGACAGACGGGCAGACAAATAGACATACGCGTGATCCCATAAGGGTTTCGTTTTTTCATTCGGGTGTACAGAACCCTAAAGAGGGAAGGATCTCAATTTTGACGGAATCTTTGTTTCTTTGTACAGACGCCAGCACATCAAGCTACTACAAGTGTCAAATTTGTTTAATAGATTTTCAAATTTATCTCTAAAATATAAGGTTCAAGGTTGATTGGGAAAATTTGACAGTATCGGGTAGCTTGATGTGCTGGCGTCTGTACATCGATAAGCCTTTATGACGTCGACTAATTTCGATGATTGAAGTGCTGGCGTTTTGAGGGACTGACAAGACAGTACAGTTTGAACGTTCAAAAAGCGCTGACTCTCAGCTAATTTAAATTAATTATTTTTGATTTAGTTTCTTTTTCATCGCATCCCTTGGTAAACCGGAGAATTGTCCCCCAATCAGAAAAAAAAAGAGTAGTGGTGGCCCAATGCTAACGGCTTCCACTTCCGTATTGTAGGTCCTCGCAAGTGGGGGCCCCATTTCCGAGTTATAGGTCATGGGTTCGAACCCAGGCAGACGCTTTACTTTGCGCAATTGATTTCATCACCACTGCTTTTAAAACGGTGAAGGCAAACATCGAAACCGGCATGTCCTAGACCCGACAACGGACATGTGACATCTACCAACCCGCACTGGGCCCGCGTGGTGCCACTCCCTGTCACAGAGGGGAGGCTTGTGTCCCGGCAATGGGAACGTTAATGGCTGATTATGCGGAAAAATTTGCGTGTTTTTTATTCATAAACTCTCTGCTACCAGTTAATCTTTGGGTCAAAACGACAATTTCAAGTGTGAATGTGATAACCTTAACTCATCACCATTCTCCTGCATCATCTGCCTGCCATTTCCCAACTATGTTAGGGTCAGCTTCCAGTCTAACCGGATGCAGCTGAGTACCAGTATTTTACATAGAGCGACTGCCTATCTGATCTCCACAGCCCAGTTACTGGGTAATACGAAACCCCTTGATAAGACTGGTTGTCAGACTTTCGGCCTTTCTGACGACCCGTAACGACTGTCAAAGATCCACGAATGACAGCCGGGACCAACGCCTTAACGTGCTTTCCGAGGCACGGAGGGGGTCTTGCTATGTAAAGATGGTCACCAATCCAAGGACCAACCGCGGCAAGCGTAACTTAACCTGATCGATCGACCCGTGCGGCTGTTACAACTTAGCCACAAGCCCCTCAACGTCATTCTCCTGCCCTTACCCCAATTTATTTGGGTTTGGCGCTGCGTATCTTCTTCCATGCATACTTCCTTCTTAGTGTCATATCAGTAGTCACGTAAAATTCAAACTCAAAACATTTATTTCAATTAAACCAATTACAGGTGCTTTTGAATTGCAAAAGAGTCGGTCAGTCACAAAGATGAAGCTAGTTGGCCGTTCTAAAGCGTAGTAGGTTCCTGTGGAGAAACATGGACAAACTCCACGAACACTCTTTTAAATCAAAATATAGTCCTTCCTTTTCTAGCCATATCATCTTTCACACAGTCCTTCCATCGTTTCTTTGGTCTACCCCTACTTTTATTTTTCCTGATTCCTTGCAATAATATTCTTCTTAACATGCGTATTATCGGAGGATTCATTAAAAGCACCGCAATACATGTGATGGAATGCGAGCTCCATCTTCAGCCACTGAGTGCTCGCAGGTATTATCTTGCTGGCAAGTTCTGGTTTAGATGCAAGTCCTTTTCAGGTAATCAGATTATTAAAATCTTAGATAAGCTAAGTAGTTACTGTTGTAATGTTTATTGGAGGCACAAGAAGAAACCCCTTTTAGTTTCAATTCATGATTTTTTTAAAAATACTTCAGTTTATTCAACAACACAATTAGGAATGTTTTCGTTGGACCTATGGGTTAGTGGAATAGATCTTTCTGGGGTACTGGAACCAGATATTAAGACAATCTGTAAGCCAAAGCAACAGTATAAACCCTACGAATTACAACAAATTTGCAATGAATTTTTAACAAATACTTATGCACATTTTTATAAATTATACACAGATGGTTCGAAAAACGATGATGGCAGTAGTGGTTTGGCACTTTATGATCCTCAAACAAATAGCTCCATCCAATTGATGATTAACGCGAAAATTTCCATCATGTATACGGAGTTGATAGCCATAGCAGAGGCAATTTCTTACATTGATTCCTTTATGGTCGGGAAATACGTTATTTTGACAGATTCAAAGAGTGCTATTCAACATCTGGCTCGATGCACCTCGAATTTTCGAGGCACACCGATAGCCTATAACATTTTGGATTCGCTCCGTAAACTTAGGATTAGAAATTTAATAGTTAAAATTCAATGGGTACCTTCACATGTGGGCATAACAGGAAACGAAGAAGCTGATCGTCTGGCCAGAGAAGCTATTTGTAATGGAATACCATTCACCTGCTTACCCTTATTCTCGGATTGCTTATACTTAGTGAGGGAAAAGTGCACAGAGATTTGGAGGGAGCATTTTGACGAGAGATCATTATCTAAAGGCATCTGGTATAAGACCATACAGCCTGGCCTTACGCGTTCACCTTGGTTCGCAGAGTCTGGTTTGTCTAGGACAGATGTGGTGACAGCCCTCAGACTTCGGTCCGGGCACATACCGCTAAACAACTTTGCGTTCCTGATGGGTAAATCCAACTCACCAAATTGTGCTGAGTGTGGCGTGGTGGAGGATGTTTACCATGTGTTGGCCGAATGTGCCCGGAACGAGGTAGAGAGGGTCAACTTAATGCTCGAATATGATGTGAATCTGCGGGAAACGGGCTTGTGTAACTTGATTTTGGCCCGTCCTCTGTCAGATGAGGCTAAGTCCATTTTTAATTTAGTTAAATTAGGCATTAAGCGTAGATAAGTTAACCTTTGTGAGTAAGGCCTATGAGGGTGGCATGATCATGTCTGATCAAACCTTCTATAAAATAAATAAAGATTAAAAAAAAAAAAATTCTTCTTAACATATTGGTTGCGATAACCCTAGCTAATTTGATACCATTCGGTGAACGAAACCGTATAATATCGTAAGACGATATTATGCTCATCGTTTCAGTCTCACGTATCAAGATCGTAAGCTTTTATTGATATTACCATATTATTAAGATACAGAACGGAGAAATCTTATCAGTAATCATCTTGTTTACTCGTCTTTTCTATGGCAGTCGTAAACGTCAAGTGGATTACCTCACCAATGGAAAGGGGATTAAAGATTTTTATATGGAGCTTGGCATGTAGAGCTAGTCCGCCATTTTGGTTTTGTTTTTTGAGGTTATGTCCTGTTATGTTTTTTTTTGCATTTATGCCAGCTATCGATTTATATAGGTTTCATGCGTGGCCACCATTAATAAAAAAACACAAAAATGGTAGCAGTAACGTGGCGGGTATGCCACAGACCTTCAAAGCTTTGCGGAGCTATCTGTTAGCTTTTAGACAGAGACAGGCATATATCTTCCATATTGCACCGTATCCGAACAAGCTCCCACAGCATTCTGAAAGAAATAGTGGACCGGTTAGACTGTCATTTTCTTAGACACTGGATAGCACTCCACGTCTATATTGGATTTCGTTTGTTTTTTCTTTTTGTGTTTTACTAAATTAGTTCTTAAGTACTTACTAATACAAATATGGACGTTCTGTAATAAATACTCTGAAATAATTAAGTTGACACACTAGTATTATAAAGGCGAAAGTTTGTGAGTGTGTGTGTGTGTGTGTGTGTTTGTATGTTTGTTACTTCTTCACGCTCAAACGGCTGGACCAATTTTAATGACATTTGGCACACAGATAGTTTATAACCAGGATTAACACATAGAATACTTTTTATCCCGATATTCCTACGGGATCGAGACTTATGCGGGTGCAACCGCGGGGCAATAATAAAGTTATTATATATATTACATACATAATATAAAGGAGAATAGATTAGATGTCAATATGTCAAACACGACTGAAACATTTCCAGCCTGCGGTGTTATTGCGTAACAAACTCAGAATCCAGAATATTATTCACTAGCGACCCGCCCCCGCTTCGCACGGGTGCAATGGAGAAACACTGATAGTTTTAGAGCCATTATTTCTCGTAAAAAGTATAGGATAAAAAATGGTTATTGTGGGTTATCCCTAAGAGATAGACATATACCGTCGCGTACTTTTTTGTAGACATTTTTAAGGTGTACAATACTGTAGTACATTATTTTGATCTATCTCGACGGGTTCAGCCAGCGTTTACAATGTAAGCGCAAAAAAATGTGTTTATTTACGACATCACATTAGAAACCTCTAAAATTATCAGTGTTTCTCTACTATATTATGCATGTATTATACATATAAACCTTCCTCTTGAATCACTCTATCTATTAAAAAAACCGCATCAAAATCCGTTGCGTAGTTTTAAAGATCTAAGCATATATAGGGACAGACAGACAGGGAAGCGACTTTGTTTTATACTATGTAGTGATTTTGATAATTCAACCTCATTTATTTTGTTATATTTATGAACAGACAGACGAGCTTATCAAACATATATTATGAAACAATGGATTATGAATTTCCTTCAAACTCCTTCGGATTGTGATAGAAAGTGCTACGCAATTAGGGTGCGGGACACTGCAATACTGCTTAATTTGTGTTCGTAATGTTCATTCTATGATGATGATTTGTTATTATTCTAACCGTATGTTTGACATATCTGCTGGTGCGCTCGACTCCCTTTTGTTGTAGTGTACTGTAGGTTGGTTTGATTTCCAGGAGATTAGGGATAGGATGTACCTTTTTTTTTGGGGTGGGAAATTATCAAGGAACATCTCCCGCTCTGGGCGGAGCGGGAGGGTGTGTCAGACTTTTACTGACTAAAAACCACCCGTGTTCCTTCAGTTGCCTGTGCCAAGGGCCACGGTAAGTATTTCGAACAATCCGCGACTCTGGCAGGCATCGGCCCTAGCGGACCCCGTCAGTTACTGCTGACGTCTCTTTGAGGCGCGCGTGGAACACAACGCGCCGTCGACCCGGGCCTGGTCCTTACCGGACGGCGAACTGCCCATTGTTCGCCGTCCGCACGAATCCGAAGACATCTTTATTCTCACTACAAAAGGGCAGGGACAGGAGTATATGTGTTCTGTGGCAGGGACACAAAAGCACTGACTTAACTAAAATTTTGCAAATTCCAACACCGTAAAGCCTGAAATACACATGCCCGTAGCTTGCACAAAGCTATGCAAGTAGCTTGCATGCCGTGTGCCATAACAACTTCTGATTGTTGAATACTATAATGGGCACGCAAGTAACTTGCATATTTTTGTGCAAGTTACGGGCATGTGTATTTCGGGCTTAATAGCATGCAAACTATAAAGTATAAAGCAAATATAAAGTAAATATAGAAATTGATAACATTAACTTAAGGAGAATTATGGACACAGCCAATACATTAAAACACACTCACACTTCATCGAACTCAAACATAAATAGTATCCACGTAAACAAAAAAGGAACAATCCCCTACTATTTTATGGTGCAAAAAAGAGCCCCTCTTCAGCCATTAAATGCCGGTGAAGCTATTGCAATGATGCCGAACTCTAATGTACCTAGTAATACCACATTTTTTCGAATCTAAACGTAAATGTACACTTTTTCACCAAAACATCGCTGGCATTTTAAATAAAAGAGATTTACTAGAAATTACTTTACAAGAACTGCATCAAAAAGGTACAAATATTGATATCTTATGTTTTTCAGAAACTTTCATAAAAAGAGGACCAGAAAGCAACTTAATACTAAAAAATTACAAGCTAGTCTCATCTTTTTCTAGACCTCACCAAAGGCGAGGCGGAACATGCATAATGGTTAAAAAGGACCTCGAATGTAAACATATCCATAACTTAGTTGCACCATTATTATATGATTTCGAATATTGTGCAATAGAAATTATCACTCTTAAAGTCATTGTCATTTGTATTTACCGTACTCCAAATTCAAATTTAAGTTTGTTTTTGAAAAACGTAGAGGATATTTTAAGGAAATTAACAAAACGAAATAGAAATAACATGATACTATGCGGTGATTGGAACATTGACGCGTTAAAGTGTAATCATAATTATAAAGAACTAGAATTTATCTTACATAACCATAATATCTCCAACCATATAAATAAACCCACAAGACAATCATCATGTATAGATCTCATCGCAAGCGATATACCTAATGTTCAGCCTCAGGTACATATCCTTGCATTATCTGACCATGAGACAGGTCAGTCCATTAGCTTCGATTCGTCTGTAGATACTGCAAAATGCAGAAAACAATTTTGGTTTGAAAAGAGAAGAGATCTAAGTCAAAACAACATTGAAAAGTTCATATCATGCATATCATCTCTTTCATTTTCAGAAATATACGAATCTGATGATACTGATCTAGCATTCAATCACTTTCATGATACACTATCCCTATTTTACGATCTCTGTTTTCCCATCCTTAGAGTAAAAATTACAAACAAACCGGTAAAAACTAAATGGGATAACAAAAGGAATAAAAAGATGTTGCGTCAAGAAAAGAAGTATGTATTTAAGATAAAGGCTATTACATTCTAACAAAACCCTACACCTAAAGCGCTACCAAAATTACACTAGAATATTGAAACGATGTATATTACATGCTCAGAAAATTGATAACACTCGTTATATACTTCAATCGAACAATATATGTAAAGCCGCCTGGGATATAATAAAAAAGAACAGTTCAGATACCGATAGTAACGCCGAAATTTCTTCTATTACAATCGATCAGTGCACATACACTGATGGCGACAAAATTGCAAACCAATTTAATGACTTTTTTATCAACATGACAAACAAACCAAAAATCCATAATTCTGAAACACCAATTGACTATAAACATACCATCACTGACATATCGGATAGCATCTTTTTGACTCCAACTGATGAAAATTCTGTGTATAAAGTTACTAATTCCTTAAATTCAACTAACTCAACTGGCTATGACAACATTAATAAAAAGATTCTTAAGCGTTGCTCTAAATATATATCTAGCCCGCTGGCCCACATTATTAATTTATCATTTTTTCAAGGTTTATTCCCCACCAAACTAAAGTTTTCTATTGTTAAACCATTATATAAAAAAGGAGATAAAAATGATATGAACAATTATCGTCCTATCACTCTAATACCCGTAATTTCTAAGATTTTTGAAAGAATTATGTACCATAAATTACACTCCTTTATAATAAAACACGCAATTTTAAAAGAGGAACAATTTGGCTTCACGAAGGGTAAATCAACAACTCTCGCATGTTTTTCTCTCATGAAAAAGATTACATCAAGTCTTAACGAAAAAAGGTCAATAGCATCAATATTTCTTGATATGTCAAAAGCTTTTGACTTCGTAGATCACAAACTGCTTCTCTACAAATTGAATCGCTATGGTATTAGGGGAAATGCATTAAACTGGATAAAAACTTATCTGTATAATCGCCAGCAATGTGTAGAAATATCCAGACGTAATATATCAGAAAAAATTATATATAGATCTGCCTATCGTCAAAACTCCTGTGGGGTCCCCCAGGGCAGTATATTAGAACCCTTTTTGTTTTTACTATATATTAATGATTTGCCCAACGTGACCCCATATTCATGCATTCTGTACGCCGACGATACTACTCTTAGTATTGAACTCACTGATAAAAATATCCCCAAATACGAAAAAGAGATCAATGACACATTAAACAAAATAATAGAATGGTTAAAAGACAACAATTTACATGTCAATATCGGTAAAACTAAACTTATACAGTTCCAAACTTATAATAGCAAACATCACGGATTAAAAATAAGATATGCAAGTGACACTATAGAAGAGGTTGAATATGCTACTTTTTTAGGTATAACTTTAGATAAATTTTGCAACTGGAAAGAACATATTGAAAAATTATGCACTAAGCTGCAAAGATTTGTATTTGTTTTAGGCAGAATAACTCGTGTAGCTGGTATCAATGCAGCACTTTATGCTTATCATGGTTATGTAGCATCAATTCTACGCTACGGTATTATCATATGGGGCAATTCTGTGGATTTCATTAAGGCATTTCGAGCCCAAAAAAAATGTATTCGGTCAATAACCAAAGCCCAACCATTAGATAGCTGTGTCCCACTCTTTAAAAGTTTAAAAATATTACCACTTCCATCTTTATATATATTCGAACTTTGTATCTTTGTACGTAAAAACATAGGTCTATTTAAATTACGTAATGATGTTGTGGTAAAAAAAAGCAGAGATATCCACAAATTATGTGTACCTCAACAACGAATGAAACTATTCTCCAATAATGTTTACTGTATGGCAATTCGTATTTATAATAAATTACCTAATGTTTTTAAAGATCTTAATTTCATGACTTTTAAAAAGAAATTATTTGACTTTCTATTATTTAAGTGTTATTACTCAACAGATGAGTTTTTAAATGAAAAGTTTGACTCTAAATTTAAATTGGACGACGAATTGCCCTTACATTCGTAATGATTGAATTTAATTAATACCTACGACATTGTATTGAATAATTCTTAACACTGTATTTTATTAATTTCTGACATTATATTTAGTATTCCTTGACATTATATAACTCTTGACATTATATTTAGCTTGACATTGTATTCAATAATTCCTGACATATTTAGTATACCGTTAAATTGTATTTAATAACTCTTGACATTCTAATTAGTATCTTTGACATTGTATGCAATAATCCCTTAAAAATTTTATTTAATATGAGATAATTTTTTCCTGTGTTTGTCAATTGATTTTGATTTAATTTAAATTTTTGAAAATATTTGTACGCTGGAAACAGCAGAATATTTTGAACGTAAAATTATAGTAACACCTTGTAACAACAATATTCTAACAAATAAACTTATTATTATTATTATTATTATAAACAATTACTGTGACGGACTATGCGAAAATCAATCCAGAAAAATACTGACCTACCGTATTTGCTCACGTTTTCAAAAACGTTGCGGCGAGCGTGTCAGTCAAATATCAATTCTGATAGATTATTTTCCACGTAAAACCACGTTTTTAAATGAAATTGCAAAACTGCAACTCCACAAAATAATATCGGGGTGAGGGTCCTCCAGAAAATCTCGGAGTGGGCGAAAGCGCTTCGCATCCGTTTTAATATTCCTCGCAGATACGGACACTAGATATTTCTGAACTAATGAAAAACTTCATCAGGAGCTAGGGCTAGGATAACAATCGATCAGCCTGTGAATTTTATCAGTTTGTACCTATAATCTGATCGCTGTAGGTTAGAAAAATATCCATTAATATTTGACAGTCGTTACAGGTATCGTGTTACCCAGTAACTAGCGTGTTGAGGTAGAAATAGGCAGTCGCTCCATGTAAAATATTGGTATTCAGTTGCATCCGGTTAGACTGGAAACTGACCCCAAAATATCTAGTTGTGAAAAGGCTAGTCAGATTGATAGATTGATTGAACACTGCACCGGTGGACGTCATCACGTCAACGCCGGCTGTCGCTGAAAACCAGCGCTAGAGCTGTCCCGCATAGGATCGAAGCATTATGCTGAGCGACGGCCGTATTGCGTGGATGTGAGTCACATCCACGCAATACGGCCGTCGCTCAAAAATATGCTTCACATCATGTGACGCATATTTTTCCCCAACTCGTTCTTTTTTTGTGTTTGTGTTATTTCTCTACGTCATGTTTGCCTCAACTAAACGTATTTTCTTTCATACATTCAAAAATAGGTAAACACAAACAGCTGGCAATATCGCTCGTTTGTAGAACCAGAATGTAATTCTAGTGCAAACCTCAAACGTCAACAATCCAACATGTCTGACGGAATAGCTTTGAAGACGAGAGTACTTAAATTTCCTTAGAGACACGTCAAACAAACACTGCTTGTAAGTATTATTTGTCCAAGTTTGAACGAAACAACAGACGAACTAAAGTTAATTTAATGGCTTTTGAGAGCATTACTTGGGTTTCAGGGAAGTGAATAAAATTCTAGGAATCCATATCAGAAGACAAGTTTTTACTGTATTTCATGAACATTATAATGATTTTATACAATTTATAACGCAAATAACTATTTATACTGAGTACTTAATTATAGTTTACTGGTGTAATTACGATGGTGGGTAAATTCCGGTGGTTGGTCATTTCTTCCAAACGCAGCAGCATTTTTATATTGGCAACATACAACAACATATTGATAAGACGCCATTTTATCGCCCGCCGTCTCTTTCGCTTTTGCTATACATATAAAAATGCCACTGTGTTTGGTAGAAATTATCATCCAACGGAGTATACCCACTATCGTAATTGCCCCAGTAAACTTTAAATGACTAACTTAATATACTCGTACAAACTAATATGAAAATTCCTTTTGTTTTGCGGTAATAATGTTTTGCGGTTATAATGTTTTGCGGTTTTCCGCCCCGTGGTTTATTTACTCCAACAAAATGCGAACTCTCATTTTATCACTTTTAATTTATTTTATAATAATTGCTTTATATAATTTAAATAACTTTCCTTTGTCCACAGAGCATAGTCTTCCGAGTCAAGCGTCATCCACAAGTAGTCGGCTTTGAGCAATGCGTATCTTTTGGAGCCTTCAACTCGGAGCAACAAGAAGTAGTCTACAATATCTTCTGTCTCTGTGCAATGTATTTCTTACCGCTGGTCGTCATCACCGTGTGTTACGTGTGTATCTTCTGCGAGATACACAGAAGCAGCAAAGAACTGGATGGTAAGAGAAAATACTTTACTAACTTTAGTTATTATAATTTGTGTGCAATGTCTTCTGTCTTTGCACGATGTACTTTTTACCATTGGTCGTCGTCACTATATTTTTTGCAAGATACATAGAAACAGTAAGGAGCTGGAGAGTAAAGGAGAATATTTCCGTAGCTGCAGTTAAGTTGTGTACAATTTCTTTTGTCTCTGCGCAATGTATTTCTTACTACTGGTCGTCATCACTGTGTGTTATGTGTGTATCTTCTGCGAGATATATAGAAACAGCATGGAATTTGATAGTAAGAAGAGACTATATTCACTATTCTTCATATATATATGTAGCCTTTAAAGTAGCCTATTTGATAAATAAAATCAACTTTTCATAATACTTGTCGTTTTCACTTCACGTATTATATCGCCAATTATGTCAGCAATATTTACTCCACTTTCAGAGCTATTGGACAATTTTTCCAATAATTACGTAAAATTTGTTCATCAAAATAAATAACGCTCGTTGCTATTATTTATTATAAAACCGCATTTTTCATCTGTGAAATATTATAAATTTACATAAAACTTCCCTTTTATGCCCATTGTCAGAGAGCAAGCATTAAAATTTTATTACGAAGTTTGCCAACACAACCACAATGCCGTGTGCCATCAGACGTAAATAAAATTGTAGCGTTTGTCTTTTTGCATCTCTTTCTCTTACATGGGCATAAGTACCGTAGATATCTCTGTCTTTGTTACGAAAAAGACAAAAGTATACCTAGAAAAAGTTAAAAAATGTTTCCACACTTTTATCTGTTTTTAATTTAATTTGAAAATTATCATAAAGCATACCTAATATAATCTTATTAACATTTTATATTTTCTAGGCTTCAACATTTTTTGGAGAATAGTCTTCGTATTTTACTACAGGAGAGGCAGACACTTTTAGGGCTAATGTTTTTTGTTAGAGAAGTTAGGAAAGCGTTAATTAATTTTATATCTCATTTCATGGGTTATTAAATCAATTAATAAAGTCTTCCGATGGAAAGATTAAATGTTAATAATTATAAAATATTAAATACATACACAACTATGATGAAGTGGAAAGATAGTGTTATTTTACTCTTAAAAACTGCAACAGTTTGGCAGAACCTAATGTCAGGCGGTAGTGAATTCCACAACCGCACCGCGTGCACTGTGAAGGAGTAGGAGTAGAAGTGGGTGGAGTGGGGAGGGGACTTAAGAAGGTTTTTAAGATGTGATCTGCAAGGCGCATCTGAAGGACGGGCGTAGGAAAAACGCTCCGGCAGATAGAATGGTGTTTTAGGATTGTGAAGGAGATTGAATAGCAGACACAATATCCGAGAGTTCCTGCGAAGTCGAATGGGGATACACTTGAGTATCTTGCGAAAGTTGGAAACGTGATCATACTTTCTAAGGTTAAAAACTAAACGAATAAAGATATTTTGCAAACGCTCAAGTAATTGCTGAAGTAATTATATAAGTCATGGAAAAGAAAAATTGGTTTATTTGTCACAGAAACATGTGCAAACGAAAAGATAATTAAAGAAAAATAAAAACAAAATAAGTAGATCTAAATTCACGAACACAGAACAGAAATACTCGGCAGCTGCACGTCATGACTGTGACAAGAAGGCTTCTACTCTGCATGCTGCTGTGCTATGGGGGTCCCACAGCACTGCGCTGATTTTCAGTAGTCATCCGTAAACTGGACTTTCGTAGGGTTTTTATTAGACTGCTGTGCTGTTGTCTTGGGTTGGATTCCGAGGTGTATTGTGTTTTTGCATTGGGTATTTCTTAGTAACAGCCCGGAGTTTGGAAGTAAGCGGCGTGATACCCTCGTGCCTCGGAAAACACGTTAGGCTGTTGGTCCCAAGCCTGATCTCGGTCCGATCGTCTCGGATCACGTGCCGTCCCATCGGACTATCAGAGTGAGACAAGAGACAGTGCACCTGTGTCTGCGCACACTACTTGTGCACTATAAGTCCCGCGTCGAAAAATGTTCACCATGGTCGAAATACGACCTGGTGTACTATTTACTAAAAAAAAGGCTCTTGAGACACATTGCACATATTTGAGGGGCCCGTGGCTAAATAATAACAGCCGCACAGGTCGATCGAACAGGTTAAGCTACGCTTGCCGCGGTTGGTCTGTGGATGGGTGACCATCTTCACATACCGAGACCCCTCCGTGCCTCGGAAAGCACGTTAAGCCGTTGGTCCCAGCTGTCATTCGTGGATCTTTGACAGTCGTTACGGGTAGTCAGAAGCCCGAAAGGCTGACACCAGTCTTACCAAGGAGTATCGTATTACCCAGTAACTGGGTTGTGGAGGTCAGATAGGCAGTCGCTCCATGTAAAATACTGGTATTCAGCTGCATCCGGTTAGACTGGAAGCTGACCCCAACATAGTTGGGAAAAGGCTAGGCAGATGATGAAGCTGCACATATTTGGTTGTGGTACAAACAACGTAGGTAGTTCAACAAAACCTTGCGATAAATATCGAATAGCCTGCTCAATTATTCGTCGGTTGTACGATGCAGACGAGCGATACAAGCTATTTCACTTACCGACTACTTAACGTACAGTCAAACGTACACCAGTGATATCAATATGACACTGAAAACGTTTTCATGTTGTAACAGTAAGGGTGAATTTTGTAGTGCAAATGTTACTCCTGATGTGCGTCTGACTGTACAATAACAACTTTTGCGTTAAGGCAGCAATTAAGGCCATTTTATTTTAGATTAGTATCTAAACGATGATAGCCTTAAGTATAGTTTTTTGGCTACTTACTTTGCGTAATTATTTAAGTAGTCAAAAAACTGTTAAACAATAGTTTCTTTGTCAACCGAATAGCGTAGCAAAACACGCGCTGTGACATGAAGTGGCGGACACTAGCGACTATAGAATAAAATAGACATTTATTTTTCAAATATGGGTAGTATATAATAGGTGTTATAATAATATATACATTACAGCTCAATCATATTTCACCAGTCGGCCTGCAAAATTAATATTATTAACATTCACTTAGGTTTAAACAAAAGCCAGATCCATCAATCCAGAGCAATTCAACCAGTTTTTTTTTTCTCTGATATAAACTTACAATTAGTCACACTATAGGTAGTACGTTTTGTGTATTACCTAGTTAAAACGATATGTTTTAGTTTCGATTTGAAAGGATTATTTTTAGCACGACAGAAGTACTGAACTTTTTGCATAAACCTTTTTTCATAACCAATTTGTTACGCTTTTCTCATAAATTGCTGTACGAGTGGATAAAATATTGCTCGATATTCGAGAATTTGTATCTACACAATGTCACATTAACGGTTTTTGTTCCATGATAGTACCTATAATATAGGCCACTTTGCCATTCAGTAAATCGTATATACCTACTCTTATATTTTTACCTATCTATGCCAGGGAGAGTGGCTTGTGGCTAAGTAATAAAAGCCGCACGGATCGATCGGTCAGGTTAAGCTACGTTTTCCGCGGTTGGTCCATTGATGGGTGACGTTCTTCACATACCAAGACCCCTCAGTGCCTCGTGCACGTTAAGCCGTTGATCCCGGCTGTCATTCGTGGATCTTTGACAGTAGTTACCGGTCGTCAGTAGCTCGAAAGTCTGACAGCCAGTCTTATCTACTACGGGGTACCGTATTACCCAGTAACTGGGTTGTGGAGGTCAGATAGGCAGTCGCTCCGTGTAAAATACTGGTATTCAGTTGCATCCGGTTAGAATGGAAGCTGACCCCAACATAGTTGGGAAAAGGCTAGGCAGATGATGACCTATCTATGCCAGGGTAACTGCCTTCGTTGGTCTAGCGATCGCAAGCGCTACTGTTGAGTGAGATTTTTACAGAATCGACATGCTGCTCTGCCTGACCCTTTTGCAACAATCTAATATATTTTATAATAACTAATTATTTTTTCTTGCACAGTAAAACGCGAGACTCGCAGCACTGTGGGCCACGTGCGTCTGCGGCGATCTGATCGACGTGTGTTAGAGCGCGCAAGACGTCGCACGCTACGCATGACCGTCACTATAGTCGCAGTGTTCGCGCTCTGCTGGCTGCCCTACGCTACTATCACCATGTGGTCAGTATCGGTGAACAATATATACCAGCGTGACGTCACACGCCGCTTGTTAGAGCACTCACGACGTCGCCCGCAACGCAAGACCGTCACTATATTATGGTCAGTAAAGGCGTTATATAAATATGAAACCGCCAATCTGCCCTGAGCAAGCGTAGTGCCCCAAGCACCGCCACTTTGACCGGGTCTGTGTTTCTCGCATTCAACGGATTCTTGCAGCCTTCATAAGGTCATGACACAGCTCTACTGTTCACAGCTAAAACAAAAACTGAGGTCTATGAGGTAGCACAGAATGGCTTTAATACTGTGTCTAATTGGCTTCACGAAAATCTCTTAACATTAAATACAGATAAAACCAAGTACCTATTATTTACAATGAGAAACACTAATCCAACGCTTACTAACCTAAACATCCAAGCGCATAACAATTGTAATTTACATTATGCTGACATTGCATGCACTTGTCCCACTTTAGCTAAAACCGACCATATCAAATATCTAGGCGTCACGATTGACACAAATCTGAATTTCCGCAAACATATAGATTTATTATGCAATAGAGTGCGTAAACTAATATACATTTTTAAAAATTTACGTAACATAGCCGACTTTAAATTAATTAAGCAAGTTTATTTGGCTTTGTGTCAATCTATTATTACCTACTGCATAACGTCCTGGGGTGGTGCCGCTAAATCAATTTTACTGCACCTAGAACGTGCTCAAAGAGCAGTTCTAAAGGTTGCTACTTTTCGTCCATTCAGATTTCCTACACACCAGCTTTACACGGCTTGTGAGGTGCTAACAATACGTCAATTATTTGTTTTGAATGTAGTTTTACTCCAACACACTGAGCTTGATTTTAAGCCAGTACCTTCAGATAGGAGAAGAAAAGATTTGGTTTGTGCTAACTCTCAGACTAAACACGCTTTCGCTAATCGATTTTACTTCTTTTTAGGACCCTACTTGTATAATCAGCTCAACAGAGTGCTAAAGATTTATAGTTTAACATATAATAGGTGTAATTTACTAGTACAGGAATATTTGGGAAAACTCAATTACTCAGACACGGAAAAACTGCTGGAAATTATAAAATAAGCTTAATATTAGTCTTTACCTTATCTACTTTCATATTATTCGTTAATTTATTTAAACATATTATATCTTACAAAAATTTTAGTTTTAGAATGATTACTATTTTAGTCATTATATTCTTTTTAATTTAGCTTCAAATAAATTTATTGTTGTCTTGTTTTTAAATGTTTGTTGTAAAGTGATGGCCTGAAACACAGGTTTTCATAAACCTATATCAGGCAGGTCGCTACATTACAGTTAGAATTAAATTTAACCTCGCATGTAATTAATGTGAATCTTTATGTTTTACTTCATTCTTGAATAAATTTTATTATTATTATTATTATCAGTCCACCTTGTGCGAGGCCTTCCAACGCTACGTCTTCCGTGGCACACTAAAAGTTAGTATTATTAGGGTGCGTTTCCACTGAGACGTGCAGAGTTGTGCAGGAATCGACCAATCACATAGGTTGAAATTCACATCATATTATGTGTCCTCTGGGATTAGTTGATTTCTGCATATCTCCGCCTCAGTAGAAACGCGCCCTTAACACGTTCAGCAGTCGGACAGCAATGTCCGACATGGCGCATTTCAATGTCCGACATGGCGTTGAACGTTTTAAAGTTGCCAGGATTCGTTTTAAACCACACATGACTTAAATTATCAATACCACCACAAAATATACCACAAAATAGGCCACAAAATAGACCATATTTCCCTAATCACATTCCATGGTCCAGTTTAACGAACCTAGATATCTCCAGGTACATGGTGGACCGTCAATCAGCAGCGCGGCTATCTCCAAGGGTCCAAGACTTACTTTTCGTGATGGCAGTCTCCAACTCCTGTATGAATCCTCTGGTGTACGGCTCCTACACCCTGGACATCAAGGGTCTGCTGCAGAGGTTTCTGAAGAAGACCTGCTGTCACTCATCAGCTGCCTCTGATACTATAGGTAATAGAATAAAATACAGGTTAACCAGAAAAGATATGCGCTTTGGTAATATTCGTATTTTAGGGCCCTAATACAATAGGATCACTTAACGATTCTTTACCTACTTTGAAACCACGTCGATTCCTTAGTCAACGCCTAACGTAAATTACTATTTTTAGTAGCCAATTTTTTTATCACATCTAAACTGGTCTATGGAGTATCTTAATTTGACAGGACTCAACTAATATTTATCTTCTGTCCTTGTCTTAATGAAATAGAAAGAATAAGATGCACTGAACTTAAATTTAGTTTTGTTTGTGAACAAGGGAATCGATGCCATTGTGTTCTAAATAAGTATCCTCCACTTGCCTTATTTTTTTAATATACAATCTAACCCATAGGTTCTCAACGTAACACGCCCCCACGTGGGTGTTTGCAATTTTCAGGAGGGCAGTAGGAGAGCGTAATTTTACACGGTTAAATATAATCGTGGCAAAAGCTTTTTCCAGATTCGCGGCAGATGGTAAATAAAAAAAAAATGCCAAACCATATTCATAGTCTAAAAATAATTATTCTCAAAGTGGAGGTATGCAAAATAAGGTTGAGAACCTATGATCTAGCCTAATAAACAAAAAGCAATTTAACTCTTGACTTCATATTTTAGGGCATAGATTATGTTGCCTTGAAAATGAAGTTATTTCAATTCATATTAAATCTTGATTACAAAATTGTAATACGATTTTATTCAAAACTAAAACTCAAACTCTAAGCATTTATTTCAAACATCCACTTTAAATTGTCAAGGGGTCCGGTCGGTCAGTCAGAAAGATGAAGCTAATTGCCCATTCCAAAGCACCTATGGAGAAGAACGGGCAAGAAACTCCACGGTCACTCTTTTAACTCATAAAAAGACGTGCTCGTTAAAAGCGTCCGTACTAAAAAGGAAAAAAATAAAAAAAACAGTTTATCAATGAAAATACATAAATTAAAATAAGCCGTGGCGGCTAAGAGATGACCAGTCCCTACTGAGGGCGCCCGTTCACGAACATGACGTATGGATCAGCACCATTTAGCTCAACCATTTTGAAGGGAACTAAATTCATCATCAACGTCATCATCATCATCAACGTCACCATCATCATCATCATCATCATCTTCTTCTTCATCGTCATCATCATTATCACCATGATTAACGTCGTCATCATCATCGTCATCGTCATCATCATAACCACTATCGTCATCATCATCCTTATGATCATCGTCATCATCATCATCATTATAGTCTTCGTCATCACCATCATCACTATCGTCATCATCATCATCAGCGTCATCATCATCATCATCAGCATCATCATCATCATCATCATCATCATCATCATCATTATCGTCACATTATCGTCATCATTATCATCATCATCATCACTATCGTCATCGTCATCATCAATATCATCGTCACCATTATCATCATGATCGTCATCATCATCATTTTCGTCATCATCATCATTATCGTCAGCATTATCATCGTCATCGTCATCATCATCATTAATATCGTCATCGCCATCTTCGTCGTCATCATCATCATCAACATTATCGTCATAATAATCGTCATCACCGTCATTACCATCATCGTCATCATCATTATCGTTTTCGTCATCGTCATAATCATCATTATCGTCATCATCATCATCCACATCTTCACCATCATCGTCATCATGATCATTCTTATCCTCATCATCATCATCATCACCACTACCGTCATCGTCTTCATCTTCGTCGACATCATCATCATCATCATTATCGTCATCACCATTGTTATTATCATCGTCATCATCATCATTATCGTCATCATTATCATCATTATTGTCATCATCATCATCATTATCGTCATCGTCATCATCACCACTATCATCATGGTCATCATCATCACCACTATCGTCATCATCTCCATCTTCGTTCTCATCATCATCATCATCACCATTATCGTCATAATCATTATCGTCATCATCATCATCGTCATCATCATCTTCATCATCATTATCGTCAACGTCATCATCATAATCATCGTCATCGTCATCATCATGATTATTGTCATCATTATCGCCATCGTCATTATCCTCAACATCATCACTATCGTTATCGTCATCATCATCATGATCGTCTCATCATCATTATCGTAATCATCATCACTATCGTCACATGCCTCCACCCTCAGTAATTTATCAATTTACTTTAAAACATAAAATGCTGGTAGCTGCATCGAAACAATTTCTCATTTTATTAAATAACAGCGAGTTATTCTGTAAATAACAGTTTAACTGTAGGTAAATTCTAGTATACAAAAGCAATTTGCTTACCAGCAAGTTTTCATTCACGAAGCACTTATTCTACTTATGCAGGAAAGACGTAATATTCTTTTTCTCAGATGTCAAACAGCCCGGTTACGGAATAATGTACCTAAGGTTTTCAAATGTGGTGCTTAGTGTTGTATTTTCATTCATTAATAAAAATGAATGACATTGATGAAATTTTGAATCAACTGGATACGTATGGGATAAATTAATTTTATAACTGCCCGCCAGATAAATGCCTTCAACTATTGGGTAACCACAAAGAAATAATGAAAATATTGCATTTCAATATACGTAGCATTAATAAAAACTTTAATAACGTCCTAGTCTTATTATCCACATTGCAAACTAGGTGTGACGTCATAATTTTCTCAGTGTTGGTTACGTAAAACTATGTCTATTACGCAACTTCAAGGATACTCGGTTTATTCTACAAGTAACCCAGAATGATGGCTTAGTGATCTACATAAGCTCGGATTTGCGACATAATGTGATGAATGAAAAAAAAAAAAAAAAAAAAAAAAAAAAAAAAAGAATGAAAAAAAAAAATGAAAAAAAAAACAAAACAAAACACATGCTTATTTTATTCAATTTTTTTTTTTTTTATAATTCTATGTTAATTAATGTAATTGGACCTGTGCCGTTTTAATTAACTATAAATAAATAAATAAATAAATAAATAAATAAATAAAATGTCATGGAGCCACAATTTATGGATGCAAACTGTCTTATTTGTAAAATTAATTCCGATACAGTTATTGTAGCATTATAACGAACACCATCCTTTAGACATACAGATAACTTTTTAAATAGCTTAAATAACATATTAGCTACAGTATCTACGTATAAAAATATAATTCTGGTGGGATAAATCAACATCAATATAAGCCCAAGTAATAATATCCACATTACAGTGAATACATGAAACTGACTGCATCACATGGGCTGCTAGACCTCTTGACCATGCCTGGTCATGATGAGAAATTGTCCTCGTCAACTTTATGGAAGCACATGGCATTTTATCGGCTAATCAGTATGGTTTTCTTAGGAACAAATCTTGCGAGGACGCTGTTGCTGCCTTTGTTGACAGTGCTGTAAAGGTACTTGATGAAAAGTCTAAATGTTTGGGTGTCTTCATAGACTTATCTAAGGCATTTGACACTGTCTCTGTCCCTATTCTGTTGTCAAAATTAGAGAGAGTGGGAGTGAGGGGTCCAGCGCTGGCGATCTTTAACAGCTACCTCTCTGAACGGACACAATGTGTCAAAATTGGCTCATACGTCAGTGACGATCACTTGTTGTCATTTGGAGTTCCCCAAGGCTCAATTTTGGGACCTACCCTCTTCTTGATATATGTAAACAGCCTCTGTAACTAATCCATCCCATACTGTAGCATATATACTTACGCGGACGATACGGCTTTGCCCGTGCAGGGTCTGGACTATAAAGAAGTTCGGAAACGAGCGAAGTTTGCGCTGGGCATCATGATGTCGTGGTTGGGAGCTAATATTCTTACATTAAACATCTATAAAACTAAATATATCCCGTTTTCAATTAGATCTTGTACGCAGCCGGAAGACTCGTTTGTTGTCAGAGCCCACACCTGTAATGAACAGTTAGACCAATGCCTCTGTCCTCCCCTAGTCAGAACAACACAAGTCAGGTACCTCGGTATCATGATAGACAACCTGATGTCCTGGAAAGTGCAAATTGGTGGAACGTCCGGCAGAGTGAGGAAACTCATAGCGATTTTCAAGTCTGCGCCATAGTGCAGACTTAAGTACACTTCGGATGGTCTACTTCTCACTCTGTCAGTCAGTACTAGCATTTGCGATAACGACTTGGGGAGGTGCTCTAAAAACTTGTTTCCTTAAACTGGAAAGAGCGCAGCGAGCTGTACTCAAGGTCATGACTTTTAAACATTTCCGGTATAGTACTATACAAGTTTATAAAGATTGTAAAGTTGTAACTGTTAGACAGCTCTTTGTGCTCAATACCGTCTTGCGCAGGCATGGTTCTCTGAAGTGCAGTACTGGTCGTCTGGCAAATTTGAGGTCAAAATATGTCTGTCCTGTAGAACGTTACAAAACTAAATTGGAAAGACATTTCGAGTATTAGGTAGTCGAATTTATAATACAGTTAACAAACAATGCAATGTTTATGGCTTAAATAAATTCGAATGTAAAAAGAAAGTGAGTCAATGGCTCACAACTCCTACCTACGAGGAGACTGAAAAGTTACTTGGAAAGCTTTTCTAATAATTTCTGCTTTTTCAAATTTTAAACAACATACTACAAGCGCATACATCACACACACATACGACAAATATACATAAAACATACACACGACACATACACAGGACATATACAGTCACACACTTACACTTTACACCACAAACCTCACCTAATTCACACTATAGAGAGAGTCTATACATTTTTATTTATCTTTTATATTTAATCTTTTCTATCGTTTGTTTCCTTGTTTTTATAACTTTGTTTTCTTTTTGTACTCAATTAATAGCTACTTACCTAATGTAACTCCGTACTAGTTTTTGTATAAATTGAGAAATTTATGAACAGCGAGAGTCCTGGCACCCATAACACAAGTTTAATCTTAGCTTGGGTGCCAGTGGATTAATCAGTGATTTATGCAAGCATATTGTCATAGAATTAACTTATTGCTATAAAATAAACGTAACTATAGGTAAAGTTGTATATTCATGTTTGTTCAGCTAATATTCTAATTAGTGAGCATTCCAACTCATCATCTGCCTAGCCTTTTCCAAACTATCTTTGGGATTGCCTTCCAGTCTAACCGATTGCAGCTGAATACCAATATTTTACGTGGAGCGATGCCTATCTAGCCTGCACAACACGCGATAGTACGCGTCAAACCTTATGACGGCTTTGAAGTGCGTTATCCCCCCGCTGATACATGAATTTATTATTGCGCAGCGACTCGCCTCATGTTCCAAGCCGCCATAAAATTTGAATCGGGCTATACTGGGTAACACTATACCCTTTGGTGAGACTGGTTGTCAGACTTTCTGGCTTCTGACGACCTGTAAGTAATGTCAAAAATCCACAAATAACAACCGCGGCCAATCCTTTCCGAAGCACGGAAGGGTCTCGGTATGTAAAGATGGTCACCCATGCACGGACCGACCGCGGCAAGCGAAGCAAACCTGATCGATCTATGCGGCTGTTATTACTTAGCCACTAGCCTCTTGTGAGCTTTCCAACTACATATTCAGTTCAATTTATAAAATTTAACGTTGTGTGAACGTAGCCTGATAGTGGAACAATTCAACCATATTTGAACTTTACTCGGAGAGAGTATTCAGAATTTGTGTAGTTTGCAACACAACATAGGCGAGGATTCTGAGTGATAGTTGTAAACTGAGAATAGTTTTTAGTTATAATCATAATTCTCTTGTCATTATCTCAATTTATTTGGGGTCAGCGGAACGTGTCTTTTTCTTCCATACTTCTATATTAATCGTCATCTTAGTAGTCACCCCCTTTTGACCGTGTCATGTGCATATAATTCAGAGATTTTTATTAGTGTATACAACGTGGCGCTACAATGGTGACATTAGTTTAACACACGGCACTAATCATATCAATTTTGATCGTAAATTGAAAAAAAAAATCAAACAAAACAATAATAAAAAGTAACTAAAATTGGGATCATTCTTGCAAAAAATTCATTCACTAGGCCAGTTAAAAGGCCGTTGACCAAAACTTTTTTTTTTTTGTTCCTATTTCGTCTATTGTTCTTTATTTATTCGAGGCCAGCAATAATCGCTTTTATATCATTGTATTTAATGTAACGTATCGTTATTTAATACTTATTATTCTTGGCACAGGTATCGACGGCTCTGGATCGAGTTCAATGAAGAACAGAAATATGAACCTGGAGACGCCGCTCGTGAAACTTACCAAGGTAATTTGCTTAAATATTTTCTAACAAAAAATTATCGCCGACGCACGTTTCATAACAATCCATTGTACAGTTTAACATGTCAACAATTGTTGGAGATTTTAATTATTAATTTGCAACACCAACATTAAATGTAAAACCTCATGTAAATAGTGGCAACACTATCCCCTTCCATCTGCGACACTGGTCCAATACAGACGTACATTTTACAACTTGCCGTATTTTATTCAATCTTCCCCGGCACCAACGTACCAGCACCTCATCAGCTACCCAACATCCAGAATAAGCTACACAACAATACTCGTATCCAGTCAATCTGCCAAGCCTTTTTTCAAATGTATTGGGATCGGCTACCAGTCTAACCGGATGCAGCGGAATACCAGTATTTATTTATCTATACACCGCTGGACATTGGGAAAAGCCCTCCCTCATATTCTTTTACCTTTCTTTGTGCTGTGCCTTCTCCGTTCAATCAATTATGTATGTGTGTGTGTTATGTATGTGTTTATAACCTATTTATGTATTTGTCTAGTGTTTTATTTTTTTGTTAATTTTTATCATCGTCGTGTCAACTGAAGCACCTGCCATCTAATCTCTTCACCACCCTTGGTTGTCTGGTAGAGAATGCCTAAGGCATTAAGTCCGCCTTTGTACCTTTTGTGCGAGAAGTTTAAATAAATAAATAATTAGGGACTCGTCACAGACATATAAACACTTAAAGTTAACATATTTAGAAAACCTCTTAAATTAAGTTTGAAGTTTTGAAGTCTCCGTATCAAAAGAGTTTTCACACAAAATAACAATTTCCAAAACTTTTTGATTTAACAACAACACTTGGCTTTTATGATTTTTTTTTTAATCTTTGCTCCACACTAGGAATTTCTCATGTATTGTGGGTGCGTTTACAAACATTTAAAGTCACATACACAAACAGCCAGACCCGGAACAGCTACTTGTAGGTCATACAAATATGCATTTGTTCCGTGCGGGAATCAAACCCGCGACACGCAGCGCAGCAGTTAATCGCTTAACCACTGCGCCAACCGTGCCGTCGTGCTAAATGTTTTCGTATAAATTAATAAACGGTATAAATTATCCAATCCAATAGGCCGAGTATTTTAATTTTAATGTGGAGACTCGAAACAGGGTCCCTGTGTAATTTTGTTTTGTTTGTTTACAAACTTTTTAATCGAAATCGAGTTTCAAGACGAGTCCGATCTGATGTTTTTAAACTTCTAATAAAGACTCCCGTCCTTCGCATCATGGCTATTGGCTTCACTACCCTCAAAAACCATGCAAACTATCTCTCTCTCTCCCTCTCTCTGTGTCTGTCTATTATATATGAAAAAGGCTCATGGAGTGGGCATAACGCTTTTTCGTTACGTGACAATTTCTCCCAGTTTACTTCTACCGCAAGCTCCGTAAAAGAACTTCTTTCTAAAACTTCGTTCCTATAACACGGAAAAATATATAATATACAGATTTTCTTTTAATTTGGCGTCATTAGGCCCTCACTTGTGCAGGTGACAGGGCACTCAGTGCAAGGTGGGAGGTGAGCCTTTGTCTGTGGAGAGACGCTCCGTACGCATATCGCCTCAAAGATATTTTCCTTTGACAGAGTGATTGCGTAAGATATTATCCGTCAGGGTAAATTTTTACAAAATTCATTTATTTATTTACACTTTCATTAAATACTTTTGAAACAGACCATAGTGTGTCAATTTGATAAACTATTAATTTCCCTGGCCTTATCTATCTAAACCGTAGCCAGAGCCGAATCCCCAGTCTGTCGTACTTTAAAAGTGCTAAATGCCCTTCTGACTGCCAACCCTGCATGTGATGTATTTGCGGATGAATGGAGTAAAATTATACGTACTTATATGTGTGGTGTTCTGTGAGATAATGTATGCAAGGGTGTCCACTGTTCCGTGTTAGTTTTAAATTAAATTTTATACAACGTAATTATTTCCAATGTAATTTTAATAGTTTCTATGTTAATTAATTTAATTGGTAATGTACCGTTTTAATTAACTATAAATCTAGTAGTGATAAAGCTCTTTGTGTTGACAACTATCCAGAAATGCTACCACAATTAGCCGCGTAAAATCTTTGCTGTGTTCCACTTTGAAGGGATGTCGGTGCAGTTACAGGCACATGAGGCATTAAAATTTCAGCATTGTATAGGCTTATTTGCTGTGAGGGGCTTATGTGACTAGGTAACAACGGCCGTACAGGTCGATCAATCAGGTTAAGCTATGCACGCCGCAGTCGGTCCGTGAATTGGTGATCATATTTACATACCGAGACCCCTCCGTGCTTCGGAAAGCCCCTTAAGCTGTTGGTCCCGGCTATCATTCGTAGATATTTGACAGTCGTTAACTATCGTCAGAAGCACAAAAGTTTGACAACCAGTCTTACCAAGGGGTAACTGGCCTGTAGAGGTCAGATATGCAGTCGCTCCATGTAAAATGCTAGTATTCAGCTGCATCCGGATAGACTGTAAGCCAACCCCAATATAGTTGGCAAAAAGCTAGGCAGATATTATATTATCTGGAATGAAAACGCACCTACAATGCCTCTGGTGTCGGAGATATCCATAATCTATGGCCATCCGGTGGGCCGTTTGCTCGTTTATCACTATAAAGCAAATATTCTCCAAGAGCTTAAAACTTTATGCAATCAGTAGCCGGCACACGTAGGTATGTCGCTCTCCCTGACAGTAATGAAACCGTCCGGTGGAAGGAAAGTTAGTCCGCCGCATACCGATTCCTCTGTCTTGGATTGACTAAAGCTGGATGCGACTTTATTGTATGGCGGTTTTGGGTCACAAATTATATTTATATCTTAGGTATAATGTTTTTCATTCCTCCTCACCACGTCACGTTATGAAGAATGAATGCCAATGGCCCATAGACCTTCACTACTAGACTATCACTTGTCTACATCGTGGATTTGCTTCCACTTCTTAGGCCCGTTTATTTGAACTGTGGTAAAAAATGTAGGAAACTGTGTTTGAAACCTTCGATCGGAGTAGGTTTAAATATGCATAACTGTCAGTTTTCATAAAAGTTTCATGCTTTTGCGCAGAGCATACGTCGGTTAGTTAAAACATAGTTTATCCTAAGTGAGGGCGCACCGGCGCAACGGAATCCACGGCGTAAGAATAGTGATTAAATCACATAAGTTAAAGCTTGCGCTTCCTATTCAGGAAAAGCTTTAAATTGTATGAGAAACAGATTCAGTTCAATTTGCATCTTCACTCAGGACATTGGTATACTTACTTTGATGACCAGCCACCCTGATCTAGGGAATCTGGAAAACAAAAATGGGAAGAGCAAATGTATATGCATCTGCCACACCGTATGACAGAACAGGGTGACTATGTAATATGTTGGGCTACCCGCTTAAACCTCTGACGTGTGTGCTTAATAACTAGAGGGAGAGTTACTTTGATTTTTTTTCATCCAGATGTGTTTGTGACATTAAAGCATTTTTTTTCTTTATTTCTTATAGAGGGGCTACGATCACTACTAGGCAAAACTATCGCAACTCCCCAAGCTCCTCGGCCCTAAGCTTTTTGGGCTCACCTATTCCTACAGCAATGTCTACACTGGAGAGCCAATTTAACCCAACCTACCCTTACCATTTGTTCACAGAGCAACAAAGTCCGAACCCGCCTCGGGGTCCGATTCGCCGAGACCTCGCTGACGGCCGAGCCCTCTCGTCTCGAGGTGCCGAAGGTGGTGCGAGGTCCCGCCTGACACCCGCCCCCTCGACTCCGTTGCGCTGAACACGAGCGCTGTCGAGTGCTGCACCAGTATTACAGCGATAAAATTGCCACTGTTTAAATCTAAGATTACGGTATCCAGCAGTGTTAAAATGAACTCAAGTGATTTATTTCATTCGGTGAATTTATGTAAATATTGTTTTTCTGGTAGCTTAGTATTTAGTTATAATTGTAATGGTGGGTCCACACGATACAGACTTTCATACAGACTACAGACTTTCATACAGACTTCTATAGAATTTTGTCTGTGCAACTAAGCAGTACAGACAAATGTCGGTGTGATAAAAAGTCGCACAGACAAAATTCTATAGAAGTCTGTATGAAAGTCTGTATCGTGTGGACCAAGCATAACACACTAACATAGCTTTTATATATTTTTTTACCTAAGGGTGCTTACCTAAAGACAACGGGTTCCCGGTAAAGACAAACCGGTACCGATCGGTGCGGGTAAAATATCTCCGTTTTGACGTATGCGCTCTCACATAAAGAACAGAAAGAAAGTTACCGTTTCTTTCCGTAGATCAACCTGCAGCGCTCTGCACCGGAAAACCTGCTGCTTTATGTAAATACCCTAGCTCACTAAGATAGTACGAGTATAGATCATTGTTGTCTAAAAAATCAATTAATTTAATTTAATTTAAGTTTTTTAGTTCCTGAATAACATGCTCTAAATTTACTTTATAGTACGCCGAATTAGATATTTTTCGCACCTATTTAATTTCAGCCTGTATATAAAATTATTTATTAGCCTAATAGGCTAGATTGTAATTAATTATATGAACCTGGTTTTTTTAATAAAGGATTAATAAAATTAACCCTTATTAGCTCACTTCACCTACTTTTTACTGTGAGTTTTTGTAGGAAAAATCGGCACGAGCCTATTTATTATAACTGACAATAAAAAAGGCGCTGTATTCGTCAAATAATTATAAAATTGACACATTTTGTTTTTAAATGGCATCTCGCAGTTCAACTTATGAGGTTGTCATATGGTTAACCGGGCTTGCTTGTGGATGCCTCAATAAATTAAGGCATCCAGCCAGGGATAAAACTTAAAAACCAAGCGAATGCACGCTTAGGGCACCCCCCGTGGGGTACGGACCTCGGCTTAGGGCGTCACTGGGAGAGGGCAGCAAGGGACAGGCTGGATCGGAATTATTTAGGGACGAATCCAAAACCACAGGCTCAGCGGCGCGGGCTGGCTCGAGCAAAGGTCGAGGTGGACACGAGCCTCGACGGCGAGGACGGAAGGACGGCTGTCGGGACTTATATTTTCTGAGAGTACTGGTGGCCTTACTACTCTCCTGCAGGAGGGTCGAGGCGTCGTCGGGGATGGTAAGGGTATGCCTCGGTCTGCGAATCCTACTTATGCGGGTTGAGTGTATCGGGCGGCCGTCGCAATCAGGGGGTTGGGGTGCCGACACACAGGTGCAGCTTATAAAGCACTACTATGAAAAAAAAAACTTCGAACTGTCGGATTGTCGCCTGTGGGTTTTAATAAATAGGCCCATGATTTTAACTTGAGTTTAACCCTTAACTGCATCGTGATGGAAATTTCCATCAACCAATCCAATGCCATATTTTCGTTTCCACAGAGCACGGGGATTCCCCGATTGTTAGAGATATTCAATTCATTTTGTTCCCAGTAGATTCGTTCTGATTACATAAGGATGTAAATTCCCACTAGGCCATTTAGAAAAAAAAAAAGTATTTTTATGAATATATTTTTTTTAAATATTTTTTCCTTACTATAGAGCTAATGTTATGTCCAAATAAATTTAATTTGCTTAAAAAGTAAAAATCATGCAATTAAGGGTTAACATATCATAAGGGACCGGCTGTATCTAACCGAATCTAACGGTATTATAGTAAGGTTCTGAATTGGGAGATTGTATTATTGCCGGTGCGATGAGGCGTTCCTCAGTAATTGCGAGACATTACTCCAATGTTTGTTTACTATAATTGTTTACTGTTGTAGAACATAGTGTTTGTTCAAATAATTATCTACGTGTTATTGTGCAATTATGTGTGTAACAATATGGTTAGCATAGGAGACAAGAACGATTATCAAGACCACAGAATATTTTTATATGTAACAGTATGGATTCTACGAAAGTATTAAGCAATTATACAATTGAACAAATTGTATTAGTTAGAATGGAAGCCGACCCCAACATAGTTGGGAAAAGGCAGGCAGATGATGATACAGCATTTAGCGAGTTTTTTATTTAAATTATTTTTTAACGAGTTCATTAAAAAATGAGGAAACATTGAAACTATTTTATATAGAAAATAGGCATGAAAGGGTTTACTAAAGAAAATGTATATATGCACATATATTTTTTAAGTTCTTATGAGAAATAAAGTTCTTTAAACCCAAATAAATATGGCATAATGAAAAGCAAAATATTATATTTTACAGAAAAAAATCTTATTGATTTAATTTTCGTATGGATATTGGCTGTTGGTAGCGTCGCCACGCCAACAGTTGGTCTGACCCGCCGACTTAGATATTCCACATCAAAACTAAACTTTTCAAGAAAACCTAACAAGTGCGACACTGAACGATCAATTATAAAGTATTTTAATGGAAAGACTGAATAATGATTGTTCCGAGAAGTAGATAGTGTTGAAAATAACGTGTAAATATAAAATTAAATGTTTATAAAAAAGCATTAAACCCATGGCTTAATATAAGCGATGCCCTGATCGTCGCATTCATTTCGTTCGCGAACTCGAACGCGTTGTAGCTTTTGGTTAGGATGCGGGGTTAGTGAGTGACACAATGATCGCGTCGATCGCGTATTCGCACGGCGATCGCTTATATTAGGACACGGCCTCGAGAGTCGATTCGCAGTAAAGTTTCAATACGAACCTATTTAATATTATTCATCAAAGGTATGGAAGCTTTATCAGTGTTTCAACATTAAATGCTTTTATTCGTGAAGCTTTTCATAAATTACCGGTATAGACCGAACCCTGATGATATCGTCAAATGTACAGACGCCAGCACATCAAGCTACTACAATTTGTGAGATTTCTTTAATAGATTTTCAACTTTATCGTTAACGCATACGGTTTAAAGTTGATTGGGAAAATTTCACAGTTTCGGGTAGCTTGATGTGCTGGCGTCTGTACATTACGATACGTGTGACTTTAGTAGTACATTAGGTATTGCACGGCGCGAATTTAAATGCCGTGCTTTAATATTACTTAAGTCACACGCATCGTATACTATTTATATAGCTCGTGTGACCTAAACGCGCACTTAAGTCACGCTTTTCTATACAAAAATGGACTACTTACGTCACAGATTGACTTACGTGACTTAAGTGCGAGTTTAGGTTACAGAGTGCTATAAAAGTATTAAGTAAGGGTTCTTCAGATAAAATTGTATCTATAAAATCAATGTATCCAAGGACAGTTCCAAAAGTGATTATTATTTCACAAACGACACTTGAATTCAAGATAAATGTTGCATAAATTATTTTTATTTAATCAATGTTATATTATTATTACTTACGGCTAACATTGGGCCCTTTATTTATAAACGTGGCTTTATACGTGAAAAATTTAGGTATTATTAAATACTCGCTACTCCTTTAAAATGTAAGCAAAGTTTATAAATAAACCCCTATTGTTTAATTATTCGATTTTTATAAACAGTTTTATACTAGGATGTATTTAAATTGAACTCGAGCCCTCTATGTACCATATTGTTCATATAATTCTTAAATGTCAGGATTTTGCTTCCAAGCTATTAAAAATACATGTTCAATGTTGTGCTCCTTGTTAGTCAATCTCAAAGGAACTATGGAAATAAAGTTGACGTCAAATCTGATAGCTACTTTGTAGTTTTATTAAAAATCGTATTTCCTTCCCGGCGCGGCGGCGGGCGGTGTCTGCAGCAAAAATTTTATAAGAAACAACTAAAGTTCCATGCCACGGATATTAATGCTTTTTTTATGCTTTTTATGCTTTTTTTTACCGTCTCCAAATTTTCACATTGTGTTGAACCACCCATGAATATGAATAACTTTCACCATGGAACCAACTCTGTGATCACAACAAAAAAAATCAGCTGTATCATGCATTTTTTTTTTTTAATTTTCGGAAAACTTACAGCTACTAAACACAATATTTAGAGTTGATAACATGATGATAGACAAGTAGATTTTGGTCAAGTACCTAGATATTGAAGTTTTGTATTAAACAGCTGATTTTGTTTTCGTGATTTCAGAGTTAGTCCCACAGTGAAAGTTGATCATATTAATGAGTAGAACACCCTAAAAAATTTGGAGCCTGAAAAAAAAATCATCCATTATATCCGTGGGGCGGGACTGCCGCGTTGTTCTAGCGGTCGCAAGCGCCATACTGAGCTGAGCATAAGGTTTCCGGGTCGGGCAAAGTGTTATTGAGTTATTATACCTGGAATTTCTTAGTAGCAGCCAATAGGCAAAGCAAGAGGCTCACCCCTTGTTACATGGCACTTAAAAATAACTGGCTGTGCCTAGCCCTTCGGAGAATTTCACACTAACACCAATATAATTCAATAAATAAATAGTTATAGCTTTACAAGAATAAATTTTGTAGCGAAAAAAAGGAAAACACATACTCTTTTCGCCACTAAATGGCGATTGTGTTTTCCTTTTTTTCGCTACAAAATGGCGCCCGAACAGGGACGTTATGTTTTCCTTTTTTCGTTACAAAATGTATCCTTGTATAGCTATAACTATTTATTTTGTGAATTCTACGTAATTAGTAACTTAATTTAAGTTTTTGTTTAACTTATATATGAATAGGATTAGCTAAGCTAAGTTTTAATAACTTAGGCGACGACTGAGGCTTATAATAACTATCAATATTTAGCTTCACTGTAAACAAGTCTTTATAAAGTAATTGGAAGAGAGAAAACTTATTACTTGGTTTGGGTAAGCCGCCTGTTTGTGGGGCAGTAAGATGGTTGTCAGCATCAAATGAGAGACATAGTTTAAATGTATTAATAAGAATTATTTCTTTACACTTTGCTATCAGTGCACCCCTGGTTTGTGGCGGCATCTACATCGCCACGTGCGAACTACGCATCATAGGTACTAACGTCACGCGAAATCCTGCATCGTGCAAGCACAGTTTACAGCGCCACTAGCATGTATACAACGTCCTGCCATCAATCTTCGGGCAGTAGCCCAAAAAACACAACACTCGTCTGGTCGGAGGATCCCCTCTTTTCTATGGAGGTTGAGTGAACTTTACACCCTGTTCCTTATGCCTACAGAACAGTCTCTCACCCTAAATCAGTTCTCTTGTACAGTTAGCGGCAGGTCAGTGGTCACATAACCAATATAAGCTGGAATCTTATATTATTGAAATTCAGTATTACACTAGATCAGCTCAAAGTCAAAATGTTACAAGAGCAAAGAATTCTGAGTTCACAAGTGCTATTTCAATAAGGGAATGCATTTCATATTTCTGCAAACATACTCCATAAGTTATCATAAAAAAAAACATATATTATGTACATTACCGCACTATAAATATTGATTCTCTACCTCCACTCTTCCGTCTTTGAACTGAGACAGCGGCAAAATTTCATCTACAAAATGTTTGATCACTAAACTCGAGAACTCTTGAACTTTACTCACGCTACTGCAATACGATACTGCAAGCATTTCTATCAAAGTTTAGAATCTTGAAGCGTGCGTTCTCGTTACTAACTATCCCGAACATTCGTTTACGTTTGCGATTCTCCGAAATCTTTCCGACTTCGCTAACTGAGTAACTTGAGAAAAGTCATACTGAGAAGTACGTATAATAGGATGTTTGAATAGTAAACATGTAGAAGTTTTAAACGAGTTGTTATTGGATGTACGTTTTGTAATAGTTTTGCCAGTTTATTTAACGTTTTGTTAATCTTTTTTTGAATTGAAAACTTCTTTAGGTGGACCTTGCGCTCTTTGTGAACAGTAAATGAAACTGAACCGTCACGCTCGGGTCAGTGACGCCGAATTGGCTATACTCGGCGCTGAATCGCGTATACTCGGCTCCAGTCGTTAGTCCATCCTGCGCTGCATGCCCTGTCACCTGTGCACTAAACTTGATGATCTTATGACTGCGTCAGTGAGCGGAGTTCACGCAGCTGAGTTTTCAGCCAAAAATATTTAAACTTTTTGCAATACCTTCCTCTTACCTTCGAGCCCCTTCGAAGACCTTCTTCTTAGCGTATCGATGCTTCTTAGCGTACGACCCTCTTTTTTTGTATCTACTATGAAAACTAATACAGTTCCTATGGTAGTTTTTATCACTTACTTCATAAGTAGGTTAGGGGCCATTCAAATATTACGTAAGCACTACTGGGGGTCTTTGCCTTAGTTATTTTGATGACATGGGGATAGTGGTCTGGATGCTGGATGGTGATTACGTCAGCAGTATTTATTTCTTTACTTTTTCGGATTTTCTACAAAAGGCAATTTTGGTTTGAACACAAATATTTTGAATACAAAGTTAATAATTGCAAAAAATCTGCTTACGTAATACTTGAACGGCCCCTTAATGACAGATTAGTCATCGTCTTATCTATAACTAGGGTTTAACCGTAGCTTCGCTCCAGTCGTCTATTCCACAGGAAATGTTTATTTGTCAGGTTTTAGCTTATAAGTATCACTCTCCGGTCCATAAACTATGTCAATGAAAAAACGTGTCCGGTCCGGGGACCAGGCAGGAACAAAGTTCCTCACGTGATAGTCGCACGCACACACACTCGTACTCGTATATAATAGAAAAAGACAGAGAGAGAGACAAGTGGCATGGAGGAGGCATAACACTTTTTCAGCGCGAGGATTTCTATCAGTCAACTCCTACCGCAAGCCGCGATAAGGAGCTTCGTTCCGAAAATGACGTCGAGCTATTGCTCCGTTGTAGCGTGAAACAAGAACAAACTCGTCTTCCCATTTTGTAATAAGTAATATTAACGTATGTTCTATGTTACGGGTTTGGTTTCCGCGCTTATTACTTCAAGCGGATCTTTTTACGTGGGACATGGCAGCCGTCGGTGGTTATTCCAACCAGCCCACCTCCCTCCAGAAAGTCTCCTGGTCTGTTGAGAACATCTGTGTAAGATCTGGGTGTCCCGAGGGTTTTTGACCTGTTTTTGATGGTGGCGCATGTGTTGGATCATTTAGCTCCCTTCAAAATGGTTGAGCTGAATGGTGCTAATCAGTGCGTCATGTTCGTGAACGGGTGTAGTTCAGGACTGGTCGTCTCTTTGCTGCCATGGCTTATTTTAAATGAATTTAACCTTCAAGCGGGCGCGCGGACATTTGTAACGCCAGCGGTCGCGCGTAACCTAAAAGACCTATAGGATATTTCAGGGATTTAAAACACTAATTATTTAATATTTTTTGTATTTATCACATTATCATTATGTTAGGACATAAACAAAATTATAAAATCAAAATAATATTCTAATTTTCTTTGGATTTGTAAGCAATTTGGCATCATAAATGTATCGAGAATCGATCGCATCGCGGTCGATTCGACGCCGCGCGCCCGCTTGAAGGTTAATATCAATTGTTTTTTTTTTATCTTTTCATTACGGATCTTTTCATAACATGAATGATGTAACCAATACTTTGTAACCATATCATTTTGATTTAAAAGTGTCCGTGGAGTTTCTTGTCCGTTCTTCTCCACAGGTACCTACTACGCTTTGGAGTGGTCAACTAAGTAGCTTTATCTTTCTGACTGACCGACCCCTTTACAATTCAAAAGTGTCTGTAATTGGTTTATATGTTCAGTTTAATCCAATTAATTCTATTCCGTGGTTTAATCCCTCCGACCTACGTATATTATGGTAACCTTTTACTAAACTAGCGTGTGACGGGGAGTGGTAGGTCGGCCCACGTACAGAAAAACGTACCTACATGAATTTATTATTATTACACTTCAATTACGATTCTCTTATTCTTTGTTTTCCCTACTAAGTAGTTACTAAGTAGGCACTAAGTAGGCACCGCCGGTGATGAACGAAAAACGAGCAGAGCTAGCAACTAAACAAACAGCAGGCGAGCAGCGAGTGAATGACTGCGATGAGCGATTACTCGCTGGTATGCGAATGGTGTGTGTATGCGTGAGTCTTTTCGAGTGTTCTTCCCGCCAAGCGAGTGTCACTGAGCGAATCCTCTCTTTAATAGCTGTTGTCGCTGCGACAAACGACTGTGTGAACCGTGAGTGATCAACTATTAACATATGTCATGTACTTATAACTTTTACTTACATACGGGACCCAGAATCTTGCGTACTTTTCTTGAGCGAGAAAATCGTTGATAAAGTCGCTTCTTCGTTGGCGGTGGGACCGCCGTAATATATTAATATTATGCAGGAATATACCACATCCTAGATACTCGTTCATCATTCGTTCACAGATAGAATATATTACCCCCTTTAGTATACCGACATGATTGTATCGAACAACTACACGTAACATCGTTAATCTCGTCAATAAAATCGCTGTGATAGAGAAGATTTATTGAATTTACGATACACTGTGTGTGGAATATGTATAACATCCAATATTAATAATAGGAAATATGTTTCCTTGAATTCTTCGAAGCCGTTTGAAGTCTTTGCTGTGGTAATTTTAGGTAGGTAAGTAAACATTTTTCGCAGAAGCCGGAACGACGAAGTTTTATGTCAGAGTTCGAACTTTAAGTCACTAAGACAGTAGGGAAAATTCCTACAACTTTTATAAATCAGCGTACCGAGAATTTGTACTTTCTTGACTCTGCTCTTCTAAGTAGAAGTACCAACTACTTTTATTGTACAATAAAGTAATTGTCTATGATCGATCTTTCGCGCCCACACTGACCTAAAGACTGGAGATTCTTCTTCTTCGTGTCGCTGGCACGACTGTATTTTTAATATTGAAGGAGATTGAGCTCCCAAGACAGAGTTCCAAGTGTCGAAACTCACAACTTAACATAGGCACTTTGTTCGACGGCACTACTTTCCGCCTCGCTGCTTCCCTGCGATTCTCCTCATCGCTGTCACTGTGCTGAAGACGTCAACAGCCTCGGACACCACGGCCTGTCTTGCAGCCGAAGTGCGGGTCGCTTAGCGCGACACGCGAACATTAATGACATCATCCGACGAGCTCTTGTCACCGTTCCAGCTGTATTAGAACCCAATGGCTTGGCACGCGACGATGGCAAAAGACCGGACGACATGTCTTTATTTCCATGGAAGGAGGGTAGGCGTTTAGTGTGGGACGCAACGTGTGTCGATACTCTTGCGTCATCCCATCTTCCTGGCTCGGCGCGCTGTGCTGGCGCTGCAGCTGCGGAAAACCTCAAGCGGCGAAAGTATAATAACCTTATCAACTACCTACATTTTCGAGCCATTTGGAGTTGAAACCCTCGGGCCGTGGGGTCCGAGTGCTGATGGGCTTTTTAAGGAAACTTCGAAACGGCTGGTTGACACTTCCCGTGACCCAATGGCTGACTTTTATCTTGACCAGAGGCTAAGTATTCCCATAAAACGTAGTGCAGCTAGTCTCTTGGGTACATTACCAGTCGACAGCGATGCGGAACAATTTCTCGACGCTATGTTTTAGTTACTTACTAAAAATTAATCAGAAAATCCTAGCCCCCCGTATGGATTTTTCTGATTAATTTATCAGTACCGTGGACCGAGGATATGAAAGCCGGTAAACTAATACTACAAATTTTGCGGAACGTTTAAATGAACTTTACGAATTATTCATTAGTTAAACGATATGCGGCACTGACCGTGATAATATACGTTTATCGACGTTTTAATATATTAATCGACTATTTCATGTAATATAAATAATCGATCTATTTGCCAAAATTTAAACAGATATGAGTTAATGGAAAAATAACTTTAATTTCTACACAGTAGAGTACTACAACTTCAAATATTTTTATAACTTTTTCAATAATGCTAGTCACTCTGAAATCAACTTAATAGCTATTAACATAAAGTTGATATTTGTTTAATTTGAAATAACATCAACATTAAAACATAAATTTGAATATACTTTAGGTAAGCCTACATAACATCACGCCTGTTATTCCCGAGGTGTTAGGCAGACGTGAACCTACATCAAATATAGGTAGGATACTACATCCCACATTTCGCTAGTCGTGTATAAATCCCATATAATAGGGGGCGAGCTTATTGCCATAAACCGGGCACTGATTCAGACTCCGGGCTGCCCAGGAATCGAGCCCAGGAACTCAAACTCAGCATTAGTGCTTAAGACCACGGGCCCAACGGGGCAGTCCTATTCAGTCCTTGACCCCGTTGGTAAGCTTATTACTACGTTATATCTTGTATTTTATTTTGTTCACTTCCTTATTTTTTTTGTGATGTCGTGTTAACCTTTTGACCGCCACGGACGGCTATAGCCGACAAACGAAAACGTGCCAAACATGCCACCGACGTCTACAGCCGTCAATAAAACGACATTTTTTAAGTACAAAATAAACATACTAAATTCGAAAAGCTTTATTTTGTACTTAAAAAATGTCGTTTTATTGACGGCTGTAGACGTCGGTGGCGTGTTTGGCTCGTTTTCGCTTGTCGGCTATAGCCGTCCGTGGCGGTCAAAAGGTTAAACATAAAGACGTCAGTTTGTATTCAGTTCTGTCGGTATTTTTAGAAAAAACCTTCATAGACTGGTAAAATAGAAAAATGACGTTTGTTCTAGGATAAAACATCAAAACTGAATAGGGATGGGACATCAATTTCGATGTCGATGTCACATCGATACGAAACCAATTTCAACTCGCTTCGAGGAGCTCCGTTTGAAACTAGAATTGATTGAGACTATACATGTATTGCGTGTGTAGGTACCTAAAGCGGACGGGAAATAGTGCTCTGTGTGCTAACTCCAACAAACTGTGAACAGCAATCAATGTTTCAAAATGAGAAAGATGTTTTCTCGATTTATTTTGAATGTTGTTAGGTAATCTGCATTCGGGATTTATTTGCCGAAAATGTAAACAAATATGAGTTTATGGATTTAATAACCGATTAATAACTTCAACGATTCAGAATTATGTACTGAATCCATGAAAACAGACTGCGAGTCGACCGTGTCCCCGCCAACCTCTATTGAGAAGTGGCAATCATGCGTGATGCTCTGTACGTATCTGTAGAATCTTAGCGTCGAGATTGAGGTAATTTATTCAAGGTTTGAGATAACTTTATTCTCATAAGAATAAAATAATTCACTAACACGAGAATATAACAAACTAAACATTGTTGGGCGTCAATATTCTTGGGCGTATTACAAAATAACATACAGAATATACTGCGATATTTCGAAGTAATATTACAATGCTGCCTTTCAAAAGAAAAGCCCAGGGGATCTTGGCATAAAGCTATCTTTGAGCTTTTGTTATCGATAGATTATTTAAAGTGGCATAGATGGCTTTTTAAATTCTTTGTACTTACTTCTTTTTCAAAATAAAGCTCTTAAGGTAGATTCGACCAAACTTTAAATAAGACGTGTGACCATTTAACAAACCTACGACTACGACTGCGCCACAACACCCTGTCCTCCGCCTTCCCCATCCAACAACGCAACGCAACGCAACGCAAAAGACTTAATAATAGGTTTAAAATTGTTGGTCGAATTCGCCCTTAAAAAAATATACATGCTTACTTAAAAGTATTCGAATGTTTTCTTTTTTTTTTTTTTTTCGAATAGTTCTATCTTAAAACCCAGTAACGGCCCAGTGGTAACGACCACGACTTACGAGATTGAACCCAGACAGGCATTTTACTTTGTGTAAATTATTTCATCACTGCTGCTCTCAAAACGTTGAAGGAAAACATCGTGAGGATACGGCATGTCCTGAACCTAAAATTCGAAGACGTGACATCTTGGTAGATGTCACGTCTTCGAATTTTAGGTGATCCACCACGAGGGCCCAGCGCGGGTTGGTACCCGCGCTGGGCCCTCGTGGTGGATCACGGGCGACTCCCTCTCACCGAGAGATGGCCTGATTCCCAGCAGTGGGAACATTAAGCATTGGTCAGACCAAAGGTGTTGTCGGCCGCGTACTGTGAGCGCGTGTCACGCAGTTCTTCGCTTTTCCACTTATATTTAACATCTTGTTCACACCGAACCGACTATACGCTTTTACGTAGTGCGTTGTCGCTGACTCTCGGTGACCGACAGAGTGGGGCAAAAACTAATTGTGAAAGCAATTAACAACTAACAATTAAATTGCCAAATTTAGTTGCAACTAACAACTAAAATAATTAATTGTAATTGTAACGTATCGCAATTAACAATTAATTAATTGTGCTTGTAAAACTTTGCAATTACAATTAAATTATTTGTGCTTGTAAAAATTTGCAATTACAATTGATTAATTGTTAATTGTTTGATACACGTTTACAATTACAGTTAACAATTAATAAATGTCATCAACTGAAAAACATAATGCAAACAATACAAGAGCATTCTCCTTAATATTTTCAAAGGTATGTAAAGTCTGGATTTAAGCCAGAACATTACGTAAAAGTGTAGCACAGGTACCTAACTAGAATAATTCAGGATTGATGATTGATGACGATGACGATGACGATGACGATGATGATGATGACGATGACGATGAGGATGACGATGACGATGACGATGACGATGAAGATGACGATGACGATGACGATGACGATGACGATCACGATGAAGATGAAGATGAAGATGACGATGATGACGATGACGACGATGACGATGATGATGATGACGATGACGATGAGGATGACGATGACGATGACGATGAAGATAACGATGACGATGACGATCACGATGACGATGACGATAACGATGATGATGAAGATGACGATGATGACGATGACGATGACGACGATGACGATGACGATGACGATGACGATCACGATGACGATCACGATGACGATGAAGATGTAGATGACGATGATGACGATGACGATGATGACGATGACGATGATGATGATGACGATGAGGATGACGATGACGATGACGATGAAGATAATGATGACGATGACGATCACGATGACGATTACGATGATGACGATGACGACGATGACGACGATGACGATGACGATGACGATGACGATGACGATCACGATGACGATCACGATGACGATGACGATGACGATAACGATGATGATGAAGATGACGATGATGACGATGACGATGACGATGACGATGATGACGATGACGATGACGATGGCGATCACGATGACGATGGCGATCACGATCATGATCACGATGATGATGATGATGATGAAAATAGACGGAAATATAATACTGTAATAATATGTGTGAAGTTTAATTACTAAGTAAATAAATAATAATATGAAAATAGACGATGATGATGAAAATAGACGGAAATATAATACTGTAATAATATGTGTGAAGTTTAATTACTAAGTAAATAAATAATAACAAAATATCTATGTATCTTTTACCCATGTTTGCAAATAAATAAATAAATTAAATTAAAGTTAGTCATTCTAAAATATAGAATACAATCCACAGTTAAAATATATTTTATTTATTAAACTACAACTCTTCGTAATAAGGCAGGATCTTAAAAAGTGAATCAAAATATAAAATACATAAAATACCAATAATACCGTAAGTTATGGTAAAATACCTGTTTAATACATAGCCTTTTGGTATTATACGGTATTTTTACAACACTACTCCTGCCATATTTACATTAATCAAATACGTAGTTAAATTAAATATTAATTGTTTAAAACAACTAATTTAATTGTAAATAAAATTTTAATTGCAATTGAATTAATTGTAAACCACAATTAACAGATTTAATTGCAATTGATTTTAATTGTATTTCACAATTAAAAAATAATTGAATTAATTTAATTGCAATTAATTTAGTTGAAATAAAAATTGTAATTGTTGGCCTCTACAATTAAAAAATTAATTTAATTGTGCCCAACACTGGTGACCGATTATTGTACTACGCGTCTACGCACTGCGGTCGCGGATTGGCCACGTTGCCGAACGTAGATTGCGTATTAGATTGTAGCGTCGCCGCGCCGCGGGCACAATCCACCGAGAATCAAATTCAAATACTGAGTCCTATTTATGTGTAGAATAGTCGGCCACTCAGCATATGCATCCAATGTGAACGTATACAAGCCTACTCTTTTGTTCACACAAGTACCGTATTGTACACTAGCGTATTTTCGGCTTGGTGAGAACGCACACTGCAGACTGAATCCATGTTCACACTGGGGCTGACAGTAAGCATACTCACAGTCGGTGGCGGACAATACGTTTAGTGTGAACGAGCGATGCCTTATAGGCCGATTGTTCTATCTTAAGATCACATTTATTCCGTACCTACGAAGTAGGTACTATTCGTTTTATAAATATTATTATTCGAACATTGGGAGCACACGTGGGTGCACAACAATGTTACCCTCGTTCCTTTTATACCAGAAAGTTCCACTTGTTATGTTAATACATTTTTTTATCTTTTTATTATGAGACATATTATAGACTAAATTTCTTGTTATAATATACTGATTCTTTTTACCGTCTCGAAATTATTACAGGGTGTTCTCCCGTAAATATGAACAACTTTCACTATTGTCAACCACGAAAAAAAATCAGCTGTTTAATACAAAAGTTCAATATCTACTTGACCAAAATTTATGAAATAGCTAATTTTTTTTTTTCGTGATCTTGAGTTGGTCCCATAGTGAAAGTTGTTCATATTCATGGGAAAAATTTTGAGACAGCTTTCTTTTTGATGTTTTTTTTTTTCATCCTTCTCAGCTCCTAAGAGTCGCTACGTGATATTAAATTTTTCAAATGCGACGGGTAGTTTCAGAGATCAGCACATTCAAACAAACAAACTCTTCAGCTTTATTGTAGTTATTACTGGTTACTGTTGGCCTGCATCACCCCACCGCTGGGCAAAGGCATGTTTACTTCCACCTCTTTCGATCCAAGGCTAACGTGGACCACTGTTCGTTTGTTTTCTCCAGCTCGTCCCGCTATCTTCTGCGGGTCTGCCGCGACGCCTTCCAGCTGTGTCAGGGCTCCACATGGTGGTTATTTTGGCCCACATCTCATTGGGCATGCGGCAGTCTTGGCCAGCCCAGTCCCACTTCAGCTTAGCGGCTTTTTGAGCAACGTCAGTAATCTGCGTTTTGGTGCAAAGTGTGGTGTTGCAAATATGTTCACGTTGGCAAACCTTGAGTTTGGACTTTTGAATGCTTTTCAAAGACCAAGTCTGGGATCCACAGGTCAGAATGGGAAGGATGCACATGTCCATGCAATTTTTCGCTTTAATGTCAAAGGCAGCCGTCGATTCTGTAAAAATTTCACCGTGAAATCATAAGTGAAGTGAGCTTGAAGTGAGCAGGGTCAATAGTGTTAATCCCTAATGACAGCTCACTCCACGCTCACTTCACCCAAGTTTTCACGGTGAGATGGTTACAGAATCGCACTACTGGTTTCCTTTCATAGGCTATTTCATGGACCAGTAGCTCTTCCAGGCATTTTCTGTTCGACTTAAGACTTCCTTGTCTTGTCTGGACAAGAAAGAGATTCCTCACCATTCACTCTGATTCTACAACGTGTAACGTTAAATGCGCAAAACCTGAAAATAGTTTGATCAGAATAACGAGCAGAATTAATTGAACCACTTTTTAATATAGGTCATATTTTTCAAAAAATCTTCATTAAAAACGTTGCCGTGTCTATTTATTAATAGGTCAAGCAACCCGTTGTCAGCGCGGCGCAGCGGCCCAGTGACGAGTCCTCCCTCGATAAAGCGTCGTCGCAGATGCAAGAAACGATCAGAATGGCCAGTAAAACTAAAACAGCACATAAAACCGTTACAATTTTTTGAATGACTTATTTTCTCTATGAAATAGATCAATTGAATTAAAAATCAGTTGGGGTGTCTGAGGTTTTGCGCATTTAACGTTACACGTTGTATATTTAGTAGTGTTACACATCAGCTTGGTCTTCGACATGTTCATCGCCAGTCCAACCTCAAGGCTTGCATCACTGAGTTGGTTTAACATCAGCTCCAGTTCTTTATTGTATTAGTATAGATATATGAACAAAAGCTCGTTGGAACGTATTTAAACAAAATTCGATGGCTTTTTCAAACACTAAATTCTGCAAAATATACTGACTGGTACCTCGCTGATTTGGTTCAAAACAAATGAAAGAGTAGAATTATTAGTTCAATAAGTGATTTTTTTATTTATTTCTATAGCAATTGCTTGCTGCACTTACAGCAACAGCAGCTTACTTACTTGCTTTATTTTGGGAAAACTAACAGTAAATATACTAAAAATAAACGGAAATAACATCTAGCTTGAACATTGAACTTGACTGAAGCTTTATAAGTCAGAGAGAAGATTGCCTTCAGGGCTTAAGATGAAAAGCGTATTTCTCAATGGATTCGATTATTAAATTGTGTACGTAAGTAGATACTTTTAATGAATTCTAAAGTAGGTCTTTAGAACAGAATTCTTCAAAAGTATCTACTTACGTAAACTCAATATCATGATTATTTTTTTGATAAAATCTAACGTTTGTAAAGTTACAATATTTAAATAAGGCTTAAAGTTAATAAAGGAGTCTGCCGAGTTTGTGTAGGAAAATGCCCCTTACCGCACAAGCGCCACCTCACAGTGAAGTAAACTAGGGGTATACTGACTCGAATGCAAAAATAACCATTGTTCTAAGGAAATGGAAACATTGTCAAAATAGCCTTCAAAGTTACATTGATGTCTGTGGGAAAAACAGTTTTTCGGCCCTCGATACACCTAACAATCCGACCGTCGATAACGTGAGAAAGTAGATCTAAATAAGCCCTGTCGAATGGTATATTGCAATCTCTGGCAAAAGGAGGGAGTAGGTATAAAAGTAGTACATTTTTGCCCAATGAGCGGCAAGTTAAATAATAATTGGTAATTGAAGTTCGCGTTCTACAGAATGTTAAAATATCCGTTAAAAACATTTTACGTCAAGGGAACATTTAAAAAATTATTACTCAACCACTTGTGGTAGTAACATGAACAAACTACCAATTTCAACTGCTTGTATTCAAAAATATTTATTAAAAAACCCAGAGATACGTGTAAATTGAGAAATGAGAGAAAAAAAACACTAGAATAAACTGATATAGCAAAAATAATTGCTAAAAGCTAGCACTAGACAATAATTATTGATTTATATAGAATAAGATAAGTTCACCAGTAGGTATATTATTTCACAAGAGTATCAATAGAAACGAACGAGAATAATAATGTGCGAACGAGTCTCATACGGTCCGATACCATTGCGATATAGATAATAAAATAGTTGAAATTGGTAGTTTGTTTATGTTACCATCACAAGTGTGTACCATCACAAGTGGTTGAGTAATAATTTTTAAAATGTTCTCTTGAAGTAAAATGTTTACAACTTATATCTAAATTCTGTAGAATGCGAACTTCAATCAATCAATCAAATCAATATTTATTTGTGAACACAGGTATGTAAGATCTTATAAAATAATATATTAAAGTTTTGGTGAGCTCTATAATAAAATTGGTGTACAAATACTTAGTTATTTTAATAATTATATGAGTCTATACAGTGAAATGTCAAATATCAATATGAAATTTAAATAATAGAATGTCAAAAGGTCAAATTATGAAGTTATATATATTTTTACATGCATGTCATATAATATCATTTAAAAAATCTTCAAGAGAATAATACGCCTTTTCTATTAGAAATAAGAATAGTTAATTTTGAATTGGCTGACATTTTCTTCATTCCGTATACATTTCGGTAATTTGTTGTAAACCTTTGGAGCCATTGCGAAAATACTGTTCTTAAACAGTGCAGTTTTAGATCCAACTGTTTGTAAACGGTCACAACGACGAGCACTACTTACTCGAACAAATTTATCAATATTATTTTTTACAAACAGGGATGTTTCAAATATGTACAACGAGGGCATTGTTAATATTTTCATATTTTTTAAAATCATTTTACAACTATCAGTTGTCTTTAAATTATATATAGCTCTTATGCACCTTTTTTGGCATTACTGTATCTTTACCCGTTGCGTTGCCCCAAAATATAATACCGTATCTCAATGTTGAAGCTACTAGACCATGATATGCTGTCAAGACTGTTGTACGACTGGCCGTTTTACTTAACATATGCCCTTGCATAGGAATATTGGTTGAGCTTAGTACATACTTTATCAATCTGTGACGTGTCTTCTATGTTTAAACCGAGAAATTTTGTCACCTTTGTTTCAATAATAATTTTATCATTGTAGTTAATATTTACATTCAAATTATAATTTACTCTTTGTTGAAATGTCATTAATACTGTTTTGTCCAAATTTATAGTCAAATTATTATTTTGCAACCAATTTACAACTGCTTTTAAGTTAAAGTTTATGTCAGATTCTAATGTACTTACTTCATCACTATTAAAAATTAAAGTGCTATCATCTGCAAACATTGTCATAGGATACTTTGATACTGTCGGAAAATCATTAATATAAATTATAAATAGGGTTGGCCCAAGTACACTACCTTGTGGTACTCCATAGGTTACCGTTCTGGGGCTAGATTCATATGTCACTTCTGTTTTTTCACTAATTCTGCTAATTGTCGTTATTTGCTGCCTATTACAAAGATAAGATTCTATCAATTTTAATATGTTGCCTCGTAGTCGTAGTAGTGTTAAGTTTATTTAATAGAATTTTATGGTCTACGCGATCGAACGCTTTGGACATATCCATATAAAGCGCTAAATTTGGCTGTCTCTTATCCACTCTTTTGCTGACCATATGTAAAAAATCATGTATTGCCATGTTAATAGACCTGTTTTTTTCTAAAACCTTTCTGGTTATCGACGAGCAAGCTATTTCTCTCAAAGTATGACATAAGTCGATTTGATATTGCTTTTTCAAATATTTTGGAAAATATTGGCACTAACGCTATAGGTCTGTAGCATGACATATCCTCCTTGTTGTCTTTTTTGAAAAGTGGTTTTATTATAGCAATTTTTAATTCTTCCGGAAAATAACCATGAAATATGCAGATATTGATAAGATGACTCAACACAGCAGCAATTTCTGTGGATACCTGTTTGATAATTTTGTGCTTATATTATCATACACAGTGCTAGGCGTATTCTTTAGCGACATAATAATTTTATGGATTTCAATTGGGATTGTAGGCGTCATGAATATCGATGTTGATTTATTGTTTCTTAGCGTATTATTGCTACTGTTTATATTATTAAGTGGCTTTACTTGATCTACAAAATAATTGTTAAAAGTCTGTGCTATTTGAAGAGGATTAGTTACTCAAACTCAAACTCAAACTCAAAGCATTTATTTCAAGTAAACCAATTACAGGCACTTTTGAATTGTCAAGGGGTCAGTCAGTCAGAAAGATGAAGCTAGTTGCCCATTCCAAAGCGTAGTAGGTACCTGTGGAGAAGAACGGGCAAGAAACACCACGGACACTCTTTTAAATCATAAAAATCGTTACAAAATTTTGGTTACATCATTTAAGTTGAAATAATACATGTGAGAACGATGTAGAAAGACGTGCACGTTAAAAGCGTCCGTACTAAAAAAGATAAAAACAAAAACAAAAAAATAACAATTCAGAAATGAAAATACTTAGATTAAAATTAAAATAAGCCTTGGCAGCTAAGAGATGACCAGTCCCTACTGGCGGCGCCCGTTCACGAACATGACGTATGGATCAGCACCATTTAGCTCAACCATTTTGAAGGGAACTCAATGATCCAACACACACGCCACCACCAGCGAGACATTTGAGTGAGCATGACATACCCTCAGCCGCCAGGGCACATTCAAGTCAATGAAAGACGTACCCAGTAAATGGTAGCTTTAGAGTTTAGGTGCATAGTGCTCACACGTGGGTTATGCAATTATACAATATTAAGAGATTGAATTTATACAATACAAAGATAGTTTTTTCAATCTTCAGCAGCTCACAACTATATTTTCGAATGCTAATTAATTAGTTTATGCGCCCTTGTGGAGCAGGACCAGCGGTGAACCAAGCATTTTTGTCAGCGATGTAATCCCCCAACTTATAATATGCTTGGCTGCATAGTGTGCGTTTTATATAAGATTTGAATTTAGTTTCGTTGAGTTTGAGTATGTGGGGAGGTATTTTATTGTAGCATTTTAAACAGTACCCCATGAAGGATGAGTCTACTTTAGCCAGTCTGAAGCCTGTTTGAACTAATTGGTCCCTATTTTTGGTCCTATAGGTGTGTCTGTCACCTCTTTTAGTGAAATGATTTAGATTTTTCCTTACGTACATGATGTTTTCATAGATGTATTGACAAGGTACCGTCATGATATTAATATCCTTAAACAGTTCCCTTAGAGAATCGCGCCTGCGGAGGCCATATATTGCTCTGATGGCTCTTTTCTGCAGAATAAAAATAGACTCGATATCTGCAGCCCGTCCCCATAGTAAAATACCGTAAGACATGATACTATGAAAGTAACTGAAATAGACTAGTCTCGCGGTATCTACATTAGTAAATTGACGGATTTTTCTTACAGCATATGCTGCTGAACTTAGCCGTCCTGCAAGAGATGTTATATGAGGACCCCATTGCAGCTTTGAGTCGAGCGTGATCCCCAGGAAAACAGTTTTATCGACGAATTCTAGTTTCTCTTTATTCAATACTATGTCACAATCACTACTTTTAACATTTGGTAAAGCAAATCTTATGCATTTAGTTTTTTTTCCATTTAACACTAAGTTATTAGCAGTGAACCAATTTTGCACCTGCAGTAAGGCGTTATTTACGTCGTCAAGATTTGATGCACGTCTATTTATCTTAAAAATTAAGGAAGTATCGTCAGCAAATAACACCATTTTTGGTTGGCTTTTTAATAAATGGGGTAGATCATTAATATATACTAAAAAGAGGAAAGGACCTAATATCGAGCCTTGTGGAACACCCATTTTTACTTTTAAACCAAGTGAATTGACCCCGTTTATTTGAACTTTTTGTTGTCTATCATTTAAATAAGATTTTACTAAACTGAGTGCAAGTTTACCTAATCCGTAATGCTCAAGTTTCAAGAGCAAGGTTTCATGATTAACGCAGTCAAATGCCTTGGGGAGGTCACAAAAGATTCCTATGGCATCTTGGGCCTCCTCCCACGCTGTAAATATGTGTTTTAATAAAGTGACACCGGCGTCGGTTGTACAACAGCCTTTGGTGAAGCCATATTGCTGGTCGTGTAAGATTTTGTTGTTGTTAATTTTTTTTTTTTTTTTTTTTTTTTTTTTTTTTTTTTTTTTCATTTGACTTGATTTTCACTACAGATTCATTTGGTAAGTTATGCTTATTTTTGTGTTTGTTGATAACTGTCCATGTTGCTTTACAAAGATTATGGGCGGAATGGATTAAGCGAGTATTATGGACTCGCTGCGTAAGGTTTATTACTCTTTTTAGCCTTTTGGAGAGCGCTTTAAAGTTTGTTTTATTTTGTTCATTCGGCATCGATCGGTATTTCCACAACAAGTCTCTTTTTCTTTTGCTGCATAATCTAATACCACGACTAATCCACTTTGGTTTTACTTTCGTCGATATCCGTATTTTTATATTTGGAAAACATAAATCATATAACAATGTAAACCAATCATAGAAAGACTTAAATGCTTTGATGGGATCCGTTTCCTTATATACGTCCGCAAAAGTAAAAGTTTTGATATGGTCTTTAAATTTCTCAATATTTTCTTTTGAGTAGTCCCGTTTAGTGGTGAACCAATAGTCTAATATGCACGTTTGTTTGACTGGACAACGTAAAAATTGTGCTGTATGATCGGATACCGCAAGTTCTAAGACTTCTCCTTTTGACCCTCGTATATTGTGGATTATATTATCTATGCAGGTCCCGCTGCTTAATCTAGTTGGAACCTTAATTCCGAATTTGAGATTGTAACCCGTCAATAAATATTTAAATTGCTCTACACATCTAGTATTTTTTAGAAGGTCGATATTGAAATCTCCGCACAAGACCAATTTTTTATTCACGTGAAACGAGAAAGAGCTTAGGAGGCTATTTAGGTTATTGAAGAGTATTTCAAGTTTTCTTTTTACATCGCTGCTATGTGGGCTCCTATAAATGCATACAACAACGATATTGTGGTTAGTGAGCTCGACTGCGCAACATTCAATTATATTAGAATCACTGTATTTTCCCATTGAATCCAAAACTCTATATTTAATTCCATTACGTATCATACATGTGCCACCATGTCTGGATTTCCTAGTGAAATGGGTAGCAAGAGTATAATTTGAAATGTGAAGCAGATTTACATCCGACAATATCATATTGTGCTCGGAAAAGCACAACACATCTACTATTTTCCCTGATTTGAATTGTTCATCTAATGACACAGTAAACATATCGGATTTATTTAAAAGGCCATTTATATTTTGTTGTAGGATATTTACATTTTTATTCACGAAAAAAATTATCCTGTTCACATTGTCTTTCATCTACAGAAGTCATTGACACAATGTGCATTAAGAGTAGAACTCTTAATGCACATTGTGTCAATGATTTTTCCATTATAGTTAACAGTAGATTTTGAAAAATGATACGCATTCCAATGTCATTTATTTTCCTATTGAATTTGGAAAACATTGTAAAATCGTAAAGCAATTTTAAATTCGAGTCGAATGCAGTTGCGTAGTTATATGTTTGTAAATCAAGGTATAGTAGATTATTAAAAGTCTCTATACGCCAGTTATACATAGCAATTCAATTACCAATCATTATTTAACTTGCCGCTCATTGGGCAAAAATTTACTACTTTTATACTCCCTCCTTTCACTTCACTTGTGACTTTCAGACTGAGCTAAGCTGGGCTTAGCCTGTACGGACTACTTTGTTTGTTGATATCATTCATACATTTATCAACGCTCCCTATCGCACTCGTTGTTACCTCCTGCACTTCACAGTTCAGTAATGGAGGAAGGGTCCTCCATTACTGAGTTCAGAGGAGAAAAAGGAAATAATTTCCATTGGGAACTGGGATGGCTCGAACACACAACCTCTGTGTCCATGCTGAGGGGCAGTTTTCGGCAGACTCCTTTAAAAACAAGTAGTTATAATTTTGAATTCAAACTTTATGAAAAGAAAGTTGAATGTCTCATTAGTTTTTTAATGTTATTGATCTCGACAGATTTTAACTATTTTCCAACCCTTTTTGAGTACCAAAATCCTACATTAAGCTCTGTGAGATAATTTCGTAACACACTATCAGTAGCAATGGCTTTCATTTTGACAGTTCAACTCATTCATTGCTTTATTTAAGTTGTTGAATTTTTTGAGCATATAAACCAATGGATTAGCAATATTCTTTGAAATTACCACACTGAAGCTAATTTTGCTTGAGACGCGGAACGAGACAACGAGCGTCATTTGAGTCTGGAAGCAACTAATCACAGAAATCGGTCTATTCTGCAAAATTTGACCGTGAAAACCTAGTTGAAGTGAGCTTGTAGTGAGATGTCATTCCACCTGATGTCAGAGATTGACACTATGTACGCCTCATTTCAAACTCATTTCACCTAAGTTTTCTGGGTGAGATTTTGACAGAATAGATCGGTAGTTTGACCAGCTCCGTATAAGTTACTTACAAAATCTTAGGTTTTAAAAAATCAGACTAATTCACATTTAATTCAAAGTACATCAACGAAACTAAAACACGTTTTCGAAAAAACGATTTAATAATTATAGTTAATATAATATAATATGAGTCATATATTCATACACGAAATATCTGAAGGGGTCTATGTACTCATCATTATGCTTCTATATATGCAACTTTCACTGTAGGATAAAACGTGAAATCGCAAAAAAAATCTGTTATTCCATACCTTTTGACGAGTTATGCGAACATAAATGTAGGGAACAGCTGATTTTTTTTTTCGCGATTGCTGATTAAAATTAGGTTGTCTTGTAAATAATGGCAGGTAAACAATAAAATAGGTTCTGATCTATTTTTTTTTGTTTTCTTGCCATTTTTTACAAAGCAACCTAATTTTTTGTTGCCTATATTACATAACGAAGTGGTTCCACATGTAAAAGATAAAATTACGGAACCCAATGTGTCTTCAGAAAAAGAAAAGCAATTTTTCTGTAGAATTTTATTTTATTTTTTATTTTTTTTATTTTTAGGTATTATTATACAACGTGTAACGGAAAGGGGGGGTATCAACCCTGAAGGAGGTGAATGTGCTCATGAAACTCAACAACTTTCCCCAAAGAACATAGGTCGAAATATGAAAAAAAAATTTGGCCCTCCCATAGTAAATCAATCAGCTGGTAGTCGAGTTTTGTAAGGGAGGGCCAAATTTTTTTTTCATATTTCGACCTATGTTCTTTGGGGAAGTTGTTGAGTTTCATGAGCACATTCACCTCCTTCAGGGTTGATACCCCCCTTCCGTTACACGCTGTATACATAAATTTTAATTTCCAAAATTTCATCAGAGGTATGTCTTTTTAAATACATAGGGATTTATTTATAAACGATGATTTAAGATAAGATACGTTTTAACTTCACAAATGTATGGTGAAAGGGACGTTAATCATTACTTAACTTTAGGGTGCGTCCACATGTGGCGAATGTGCCGCGAATGTGCAGCTCGCGAGCCGTTTGCGAGCTGCCCGCGAGCTGCGCGCGTGCATTTTTGTTCGTGCGCCGCTCCTGCGCCGCCCGCGCGCAGTTCGCGCGCGGCGCAAGTGTCGCGCGTGCGCTATCGCTCCTCCCCGCGCTGATGCTAGGCAAACGAAAGTGTAAGCACGTGAGCTGGACGCGCGCTGCTCGCGCGCGGCGTGCGATCTGCGCGCGTCCAGCTCACGTGCGCAAACATAAAATGCACACGCGCAGCTCACGGGCGGCTCGCGAACGGCTCGCCAGCTGCGCATTCGCGGCGCATTCGCCAGATGTGGACGCACCCTTAAACAAAGTGTACAAATAAAGGGGTCATGTGTACACTTTCTTATAATAAATTGTGTGACCAATCACTTTCTTACACATGGAACTCGCCAGAGTACTGTAAATCCTTAACAAAGTGTACTTAGTAACCATACTAATAAAAACCAAGTTTAACGGCAGTTGCGGTCATAAATTGTGCGAGTAGGACGGAGAATATGTTTCATCTCACTCCCTCGATTTATGACCGCGCTTACCACGAAGGTTGGCGTATAAAACTGACCCATGTAACCCTAAATATCTACCTACGATTAAACTTAACATAAACGGGTCCTTCAGGACGTATCAACATGTCTGCTAGAAGCGTTGGTCGATATCCTTTAACTCGCGGCGACAATCTGAAGTTACGACATATTGCACTGAACACGCATTTCATCTCTAGCATTGCGAACCGTTGACCTGTAGACAAAGGAGTTTCGTTGTAGTTAGCACGCAACGGAAAACTGACCTTTCGGAAAGAAAGAAGGAAGATTGTTTTTATGGGTACAATAAAAAAGAACACTATACAAAAAATTATGCTTTTGCCGAAAATGGCACAGCCAAATGTCAGATGACAACACTTGGTGTTACCAGCTGACGCTTCAGTTCGAGTTTCAGCTGCTACCTACGGGTGTCATACGCTCCTGGATCGTGGAGTACCACATGTAGGGCATCGTCATCTCCCTGTCTTTGTCCCATGTTACGGGGTCGGGTTATGCTCCTCTAACAACCGTCACGTTATGATTCACTCCCTTCTTTTTCATATCTTACCAAATGTAGGGCATAAAGTACAAATAAATATTATAAATAAAAATAGAAATAATAAATAAGTAAATTTCCTGGAATTCCTTATAAGGTATTACTCCCCCTAATGTAGTAGGTATACTCTCGTTTTTTCGCCAATATCGATACTTACATACTTCTAATAGTTTGGCATGAATTTATATAAACCTTTCATATTTTTACGTATGTATTGAAAATGAATCAAATCGCGCCATGGATCTTTTCTTGGAGCTACAAGTAACGAAAACTTATAATTTGTAACAAAATGATCTGTATAAAAAACTTACTTAGGATAAGTCGACAGCGCGGTCATGAACGTGTTTGGGCTATATTTACTTTCGAATTCTTTGAAGACTCTTCTAACGAACGAAACCATCGTAGTCTCACAAAATTGCTCAAAAAGCTCTTAAATGTACCCATATCTTTTTACTATTATTAGCTTCTCAAGCAAATCTGATATTATTTAAATAACACATACATAAACTCAGGCCTACTTCCCACGGTGGTGGACAGAAACTAAAGAAGGCTGCCAAAGGTATAATATAATAATAATAATAATATATTATATATAATTGGACTTTACAAATTGGTTATTTTCTTATTATAAACTTTATCCATTTGAAATACTAATTTTCTCTTTTATTTTTTTCTTTTGCCATAAAGCAATCTATAAGTACAGTCAACTATCCAACTCTTTTGTCTGTAAACCATGTTAGTAGCTTAGTGAAATCTTTAATTCGTCACAGAGAAATCTATTTTTAAAAAGCACTTCGCTCGCTATTAGGTGAGTACATACATTGTACTCGTATGTTGGCCACAGAGTGAAAAGATACTAATTGATTGGCTTGTATTCGAAGAAAACCATTGATCACGTAACATTTTGGTTTGTGATTAATACAAAACAATACTGTTTTACTATTTTCATGACAAATAATTGCTTTACGTGTCATCACGTTGTCGTTGGTTTCAGCAGTTGCTAAAAGTCTTTTCGAAACTAATTCATCTACAAAAATCTTACGTGCTTACATTGTTTCAGAACTCCAAACGTGATTGGTAAAATCACGTTTGGAGTTCTGAAACAATATAAATACCTACGGCAGAATCTAATCAAGGACTAAATTCGTTAAAATGAAATGTTTCCCAAGAAATTACACGTAGAGAACCAGAAAGATTGTAAAAGGCATTCTGATTAAATTTGGTGTTTATCTCTTTCATTATTTCACAGAATATTACCGTACCATTTAACGTAAAGTTTACTCGGAGCAATCAAAACGTCTGAAAATCAGATGAGGACATATGAAGGTAAGTTATAATAGTCTTCATTTCTACTTTGTTTATCGTTTACATTAGTGAGTATACTTACTTAAGTTTTAAAAAGTCTTTTAAAGAAATTTATTTTTAAGTCATTTTTTTCACATTTGTTTATTAAAAACATACAGTAAAGTTTGCCTTTCTGTTTTAAGTTAATTTTATCGAAAGTTTAAAGAATGCTGTGACCTGTGCACAAGACAAAAACTCAATATATCATTATAAAGGTGTAAAGTTCTGTACATGTTTTTTAAAGTATTCTTGTACATAATCTCCTGTCTTCTTTTCTTCTTATCTGTCTTCTTCTACGTCTTCTTTAGTATTTTCAGTTTATTGTATGTTATGCCCATTAACTATAAATACTCATATAAAACGTTATAGGTATATAAATAAATAAAAATATAAAATATATAATAAATAAACTTTTTGTACTTACATCTTTAGTTGGAGGTCCTCAATAAATAAATAAAAAAAAATAAGGTACATAAAGAACCATACCTATACAATTCCTCGGTCCGGCGCTGAACGGCACGAATGCGTACGGATGCATTGGCGCTCCGCTGAAGAACCGGTCCGGTTTGAAGACGTCCGGCTCCGGAAACAGATCCGGTCGCCGGTGCAGGTCGTAGATATGGATCGACACTTCTGATCCCGTCTTCACTGGTAGGTCCTCTATAATTACAAAATAAGTTGTGAAGTAAAGACAAAAGCAGATGATTTGACGTACTAACACCAGTGTTGAAATTTAATTTAATACCATTTTCCCTTTCATTTCGGAAAATTTGCAAAAGCTCCCGGTGTCAATTTTCCGGGGAGACTTCCACGTACAGAACGTAACATTTATTCGACCTACAGATAGTGTAATAAACAAATACTATAAACACATTCACAGAATAATAAAAAGAAAATTTATCAAAAATTTAAATTTGAATTTACAAAGTAACTTGATGTTCCAAGTTGTAAATGAAGGGTTTTAAATAAATAGCCCGGTGTTGCCAGGCCCAATTATTTATTCACAAAGCAATCATAATTTACAATGTTGAAGTTTGACTAGTTCGACATTATATTTTGACTAGTTCGACATTATATAATTGTTACACAAAGAGAGAACAAAAAATTAAACTCCAAAATCGTTTTAAATTAAGGTGGATGACAAAAGGCATTAAATATCAAGCCAAATGAAACGGTTGCTGTGTGCTGGTAGTACTAGTAAGCTGGAAGACAGTGTTCAGAATTATAAAAATAATTATATAAGAATTTACAGAAGGGTATTATCTAAGGCCAAGAAAATAACAATAACTGAAACTATTAACAATTCTTGTAATTTGAGTAAAGAGGTTTGGAGAGTTATAAATAAAAGCACGAATAGAATAAAAGCCCCGAATTCTGAAATTCCCTTGCTTAAATTTGACGGTAAAATTATGGAAAATCCCTTAGATGTTGCAAACGTATTAGTAAATCAATTTAGCCATAAATGTATTTTGAGTAATATTAAGAATCTGGATCCCCATTTATTTCTTGAACAAAGCACTAAAAGAGTCCAAAATGACATGGTCATTAAGGCTGTTTCTCATAATGAAATGGTGAAACTAGTTAATGGTATGGAAAATAAGAGATCATGTGGCTATGACGACATTCCAATAACAGTAATTAAAGAAAATTTAGATATATTAGCTGAACCGTTGGCTATTTTTTATAATAAATGCATTTCACAGGGTATCTTTCCGGAACAGTTTAAAATAGCAAAAATTATTCCACTCCACAAAAAGGGCTCTAAAACAGACCCAAAAAACTATAGACCTATCTCTTTGCTCCCCATTCTGTCCAAAATATTTGAAAAAATTATTAAGAGTAGACTTGTAGTTCATCTAAATTTAAACAAGGTTTTGCACTTGAGACAATTTGGATACCAAAAAAATGTCGGAACAGGGGACGCGATATATACATTAGTGGGAGATATTATTAGTAAATTGAATAGGAAAAAGAGGGTAGCTGGCATTTTCCTTGATTTAAGCTCTGCCTTTGATACAATTGATCACAAATTACTCATTGCAAAATTGGAGCATTATGGCGTGAGAGGCAAAGCTTTACAACTTTTCTCTTCATATTTAAGAAACAGGAAAATGTATGTGGACATTAGTAATATGCAAGCTAATGGTAATAACAATTGTAATAGATCTTCTATGCGAGATATAGTGGCTGGCGTACCCCAAGGTTCGATTGTGGGGCCTATTTTGTTTATATTATTCACAAATGATTTAATTAATTACATTAATACAATATTTCCCGACATACAGCTGACAGTTTTTGCGGATGACACTAACGCAATAGTTGAAGCTAATGACATACAGGAGCTTTCCGCTAAGGTTAATGCAGTGTTAACAGATTTTAATTCTTGGTTTGAAAGTAACAAGCTCATAATTAACACTGAAAAAACCAAAGTAATGTTATTTAGTACAACAGCTCGTAATAAAGACAGTATGACGATCGCACTTAATGAAGTTAAAATTGACATAGTTAATGAGGTAAAGTTTCTAGGGGTATACATTGACAAATTTTTAAATTGGAAAAGGGAATTGCATGCCATTGATTCGTATATTTCTTCAGCGTGTTATGCCTTACGCAGTCTTAGGGATGAAATAGATATAAAACACCTCAAAATGGTATACTATGCTCTAATAGAATCAAGGTTGAGATATAGTGTTCAGTTTTGGGGGAATAGTTTTAAATATAACTGCCAGAGAGCTTTTGTACTCCAAAAGAGAGCCATACGAACCATGGTTCGGAAATCACAAATAGAGAGCTGTCGGCCACACTTTATACATTTAAAAATTCTTACTGTACCCAGCCTCTATGTTTTAGTATTGTTGGTGAATTTTAAAAAATACCTGCATATGTATGAAACAGATGAGGAGAGACATTTGAGGGAAAGTACACGCAGGAAAGATTTTAAAAACAATATAATACCCCAACTTAATATTGTTCAACATAGTCCTCAATATCAAGCAGTGCGGATTTTTAACAGGTTGCCATTGGACTTAAAAACTATAATTTACACGAGCTCTTTTAAGTCAAGACTTAAAGCGTTCCTATTGGAGAAATGTCTGTATTCGATAGACGATGACATATCCACGTATTAATTTTATTTTTTTTTTTTTGTCTTTCTAAATATTAGTTATTGGGACTGATATTAGTTTGTAGTGCATGAGAGACTGTGTAATGTTAGTAATATTGGCTTGTAATGTTTGTAATATTACTTTTCTAAATGTTTTTTGTTATTATTTCCTTTTTTTGTAAAAATAGTGGCCCATATTATTATTATTACCTATTATTATTATTATTTTTTTGTAATTTTCTATGATTTTTTGTATTATATATTTTATGATTTCAAACACAATGTCAATTGTTCCTGAAAATAAATTGAATTGAATTACTATTAATCACTAGCGACGCGCCCCAGCTTCGCACGAGTGCAATGTTTTTGTTTTTTTTGAATTTTCCAAATTTTCTTTCAACACAACAAAAAAAAGAATTGTTCAATTTGGTACAGTCATTCAGAAGTTATGCGCGTACATTTCGGCGACTTTATTTTACACTATGAAAGGATCAGAAGTTTAATGTTGAATTGATTGAAGGTGGCAATTTTGGTCAGTTATGAAATACATTTATTTTAATTTGGATAGGACCACCGAACGTATTCAAAATACAGATAATGTATGCCCATCTCGCCGTTGCCCGCCGCCGCGCCTATTACGCACGACATAGCAACTAAATTCGCAGCAATTTATTTTAAATCGTTCGATCACGTGCGTATCGCGTACGAATTCCCGAGAGCTCGAGTGTTGTGATTTTTACAACGCATTGTACGATCGTGAAGCGTTTGCTGATACCAAACTATATCGGATTTTTTATTCGTTTTTTTAATCCTCTGCGGTAATCAATTTGTCCCGTGTCGATCGGCACGAAACTCATACCGTGGAAAAAATAAAATCAGTGAAAATGTTTATCAAATTGACTGCCAACTGAAATTGTCCATATTTTAAAATCACAACAGTAACACATACATATAACTAAAATAGCTATATCACAGCAAAATGTGTCAATTAAATAAACAATTAATTTCCCTTAACGAATTTGCCAGTCAGATGCTAGTGAAGTCGTGTGAAGTACAGACGCCAGCACATCAAGCTACCCGAAACTGTCAGATTTTCCCAATCAACTTTGAACCTTATGCTTTAACGATAAAGTTGAAAATATATTAAAGAAATCTGACAGATTGTAGTAGCTGGATGTGCTGGCGTCTGTACATACACACATTTGTGTTCCATATGTCGCCACTCCCGAAGCTATTTGAACACCACACAACGCCACACTACTGGTGGTTTGGAACATTGGTACCACTTGCCTTTGTTTTGTGATTACGATAGAAACCGTATCTCATTCCCGTTTCTAATAAATGTAGACATTGACTAATTTGACTTGACCTAGGCGTTTTGTAACGCCGGTCTTACTTAGTTCAAATAAAGTGGATTTTTCCTTATATAAGTATAATATCTCAATTATGAGTAAACTTTGTATAAATAAGCGTTTATCTTTTGACTTACAACTGGATCTTGTAAGCTTTCATAATTAGTGTTTATTCAAGTCTGTAAAAATATAGAGTTTTCATATAGGTGCTAAATGAAGTCTATGAACATATTGATAAATGATAAATGATAAATAAATGATAAATGATTTATTTTCTGTAAGTAGGTTTGTACAAACACTTTTACATGTCAATCATATTTTTTTAAACTAGATGAGGTCGGCGTTTCCTATCTGACTACTCTGAGAAGAAAGGCCGAAACAAACTCAGAGGTCACAGTCTCTTTTAAAGTCCAGACATAATCTTGGTCAGATCATGTGAAGACCATGTAGATTGGTGTCTGAAATGGTCTTTTGAGTAAAGAACCACACAGATTGAGCGGACCTGTCCAGTCAGTGCACGCATTTGTCAAAAATCGTGCAGCTCAACTCAGAACTTGAGGAGCCTTACGATTCGACGAACAATACCAATGAAAGGACATTTGGGTAGGCCGCATAAATTACTCAAACTGCCAGATCATGATTAAAACTAACTAAGAAGGAAAACAGAAAAAAGAAATGACCCACATAGTATTCACACTCACAATAATAATAATAATAAAAAATAAGATACTTTACAAAGTAAATATCCATGTCATTGTTTATATAAAATTCATCAATGTCAATGTGTATATAAAAATCCGGACATAATCTTTGATCTTTGAGGACTATGTAGATTTGTGTCTGAAGTGGTCTTTTGAGGAAAGAACCACACAGATTGAGTGGACCTGTGCAGTCAGTGCACGCATTCGTCAGTAACCGTGCAGCTCAACTCAGAACTTAAGGAGCTCAACGATTCGACGAGTAATACCAAGGACAGGACATTTGTGTAGACCGCATAGACCGCTCAAAGTGCCAGACCATGATTAAAACGGAAACCCACATAGTCATCACATTCACAATAATTAAAATAATATAAGACTTCAAACAGTAAATGTTCATGTCATTCTGTATATAAATAGATATTTAGAAAGAGAAAAAACAAAAGTGTAAGTCAGCAAAAAATAAAAAATAAACAACATTCACTGTCTAGACCTATTGGAGCAGCTCAATCCCAAGCTTTTTTGTCCTCAATATAGTCTTTTACAGTATAATAGGCTTTCTGGCATAGTTTTAACTTTATAAAAGATTTGAATTTATTAATGCTTAGTTCTTGAATGTGGCTAGGAAGTTTATTATAAAAACGTATACATTGGCATCTAAACGAGCCACCTATTTTCTTGAGCCTTGTTGTAGGAACAACAAATTTGTGTTTGTTCCTAGTATTTATGTTATGGATATCACTGTATTTTTTAAACAGATTAATATTTTTATGTGCATACAAAAGATTATCATAAATGTACTGAGAAGGCACAGTCATTATATTAATCTCTTTAAACTTGTCTCTGAGGGAGTGTCTAGGACTTAATTTATAAATAGAACGAATTGCCCTTTTTTGTAAAATAAAAATTGTCTGAATATCGGCGGCATTTCCCCACAGCAGAATACCGTATGACATCACACTATGAAAATAACTAAAGTAAACTAAACGGGCTGTCTCTAAATCAGTTAAATCACGAATTTTCCTAACGGCGTATGCTGCAGAGCTAAGCTTTCTTGACAATTTATCTATATGGGGGCCCCATTGAAGCTTGGCATCTAAAGTTATGCCTAAGAATACTGTGGAATTTTCGGGTTTTAACTCTTCACCCTTTATGAGAACACTAGTTTCTACTTGTCTAACATTTGGTATCGTAAACTTAATACATTTCGTTTTTTTTTCGTTAAGAAGTAGATTATTAACATTAAACCAGTTAACTACTTTTGCGAGGGCACTATTTATATTGTCAGTAACCAGCTGCTGACGTTTGAGTTTAAATAAAAGTGAAGTGTCATCTGCAAACAACACTATATCATGTTCATCCTTTATGAGGTAAGGCAAGTCATTGATATAAATAATAAATAAAAATGGTCCAAGTATTGAGCCCTGTGGGACCCCCATTCTTACTACAGATCCGGGTGACCTTTTCCCGTTAACATCAACTCTCTGAATCCTATCACTTAAGTAAGAAGTGAGAAGATCCAGAGAGGCGTTCCGGATTCCGTAGTGGTGAAGTTTCCTGATTAAGGTTTCATGAAGAACACAATCGAATGCCTTTGACAAATCACAAAAAATGCCCAAAGCATCGCATTTGTCCTCCCATGCATTATAAATATGTCCTAAAAGTTCAACTCCGGCATCGGTAGTTGAACGACCCCTTGTAAAACCGAACTGTTTATTATTCAGTAATTTATTGTTATTGAAAAATCTTTGCAATTGATTTAAAATAAGTTTTTCATAAATTTTACTAAAGGTGGGTAGTACGGAAATAGGTCTATAATTAGTAGGGTCTGATGTACTACCCGATTTAAACAACGGTATTATTTTACTGTGTTTCATAAGATCAGGAAACTCACCACATTCAATACAATTATTAAATATATCAGCTAAAGTAGGTGCTACAATGTTTATAATTGTCTTAGCAACATCCACAGAATTGCCCCATAGATCTGCAGTCTTTTTAACATTTAACATGTGAAAAGTTTTAATTATATCTGTACAAGTGACAAATTCGAAGTGAAATTCCGAATCACAAACTGGAACGTTTTCCTTAAGTAAAGACTCTGCAGCAGTGGGTGATGAGCTTAGAGATTTAGTAGTTACCACGGGAATCTCTGTAAAGAAATTTTCAAAGGCCGCGGCGACCTGGGAATCTGATCTAATTACATTGTCATCAATAGCAAGGCTGTAGTCACTACTTCGGTTGCATGACCTTCCTGTTTCGCTATTAATGACATTCCAAGTCATTTTAATAATGTTATTACTATTTTTAATTTTTGAACTCAAATAACGTGACTTGGCCATACTACAGACTGTTTTAAATATTTTAGAATAATTTTTAACATATAAATTAAATTCAGCAGTGTTTATACAAATTCGTTCATCATATAATTCATAAAGTCTTTTTCTACTTTTATGTATACCAATGGTGGCCCAGTCACTGAAGGAAGCGTTACTATTGACTGATAATGTCTTTGGAATGAATGTTTTATCAAATTGTGTGCAATATATATTAAAAAAATCATTATATTGTTTGTTAGGGTCATCATTAGTCAACAAAAGTGGTAATTTTCTTAAGAGTTTAGTTTTAAATGTTTCTAAGCGTTTAGTTGTTTTTGGGTTAACAGTGATATCTTTTTTAAAAACTTTTTTGTTTTGATTTATAATAGTGATCAGCTGTCCGCAATGATCTGAGTCTATTAAATTAATCATTTCTTTGTGATTTGGTATAATGTCTGTATAAATGTTATCTAGGCATGTGGCACTAGTAGGAGTTATTCTAGTGGGCTCCAAAAATAGGTTAGCAAGATTGTATGACTGAAACAAACTTATGATTTTAGTACTTAACCCAGAATTTTCTAACAAATTAACATTGAAATCACCGCAAGTGATGATGGACTTGTTTGTATTACAGATTTTGTGCAACACTTCATCCATAACCTTTTCAAAACAATCATACAATCCTGAAGGAGGTCTGTATACACTTAATATAATGAACTGCTCCAATTCTATACAGGCTATTTCAATTGTCCGCTCAACAGAGAGGCTCACAATGTCCTTTCGGTCCTTAAATTTAAGCTGGTTATGTACTAAAATTAATGAGCCACCATGTATAGCATTTACTCTGCTGAATGAACTACCAACCTGGTGATTACTAAAATTGAACATGAACTGGTGGCTTTTAAGCCAATGTTCTGTCATACAAAGAATATCTACATTGTTACAATTCAGGAATAATTCTACTTCTAAGTCTTTATTTAAAAATCCTTGAATGTTTTGATGCACCAGATTGATACTGTTTAATTTTTTTACACTTTCATTTGAGTTATTTATTGCCTTAGTTACATTTTTGCTAGAGGTTGCCTCTATTGTCCTAATTTCTAATTTAAATGATGATTAATGTCATTAATTTTGAGCAAATTATTGACAGAACAGTTTAAAATGTTTTTGCATTGCTCAAAAGGAGCAATTTGTTTAGCCAAATTTTTGGCTGAAATAGAAAAAAAATATGATAGCGACATAGCTATCTGTCTTTTGAGATAGGTAGAAAGATAGTACATAACACAATTGTATCTATCTTTTGTCAAATATAAATTACTATCAATATAATAGTTAGTGTCAATTAAATCTATTAACTTATCATTATAAGTTAAATTATGCAATGTCATGTTTATATCATATCTTAATCTATTTTCTTCCTGTGGCAAACTGTTACTGTAAGGGAATGTAAACAACACAATTTTTCTTAAACTAAGGTTGCACAAGGTTCTATGATATTGGAGCAATTCTCCTTTATTTAAATTTCCTCTATTTCCCATAAAAATTAATAAAGTTGTTTCCTGCTTAAAGTTACATTTAATAATTTCTTTCATAATATCATAATATTTTATAGTAAACTTTAATTTTTATATATGGAATTAAACCATTAACAAGGTAGATTAAAATATCAAAATCCTTTGAAAATACAAATGGGTATTTTTGACAATTAAAATACTATCTTTGAAATTATATACCTACAATGATCAATAGAATTAGCATAAAAAATATTATTAAAATCTCGATTATGATTGTAAATGTTTGCTTGGTCAATCCCTAGCATAAGTGGGATGACACTGACAGCTCACTCCACGCAAGTTTTCACGGTGAGATTTTGACAGAATCGACCGGCTGTTTCTCATGAGTGCTTCTGCAGGAATTATTTGAAGTTCGCAAAAAGAGGGGCATTCATTATATTCGTTAATATTTTCGAGGAAGTAATTTGTGTTTCGATTAAATATACCTACTACATATGATACGATACGATACGATCGCTACACTTATACTTAATGCCTTACTTGTTCTTTTAAAGATCTTGAAAACAAACATGAGCCTGGCAAACCATTTATAATCCGAACTTTTCCAATTTCAGAGCTGTTTTTCTCTAAATAGAAATTTAACAAAAACAATATAAGCCTACCCACAGAGTAAAGTCTACTCCCAGTCACGCCACAAAATGATTATATCCATACACATAGGTACTGAAATTCCGCAGAAATGCGTTAACGCAACGCACCTAGAGCGGTATCAGCTTTATAACGATACCGTTCCACGTGAGCAAACGCGGAGGTTTCAGACTATACTTTACTATAACAAAGAATTTTACTTTAAAGCTTCATAATATAGCTCACTTACAGCCGGTTTCTCGAACGAAAATTATCGCAAAATTGATGTGACAAACTGACAAGCGCGCGTAAGATGATGTGATTGGCTCAGTGATTTATGAACAGCCAATCGCATCACTTGACTTGCGTTTAATTTTGACGCGTCATTAATTAATGTTCGTTCCAGAAACAGCCGTGCGATTCTGTAACAATCTCACCGTGAAAACTTGGGTGAAGTGAGCGTGGAGTGAGTCGTCAACAGTGTCAATCCCTAGCATCAGCATGACTCACAGCTCACTCTAAGCTCACTTCACCTTAGTTATCACGGTGAGATTTTTCCAGAATCGACCGGCTGGTTAGCTTTAAGACAAGCCTGCGGGGTAGTTGCGTCACACACTAACCATAGCAATGGCTTTCATTTTGACGGTTCAACAACATTCATTGCGTTATTTACGTCACTGAGCTGACAATTCTTTCGAACATATGAAACAATGGATTAGCAATAAAATGATTCACATTGTGATTGAAAGTGTGTCACCCAATTAGGATGCAAATAAATAAATGAATGAAATGAATGAATAGGAAGTTGAACGTTTCTTATAAAATGTATGGTGTGCGTATTTTTCTGCTGTAAGGGCGTGTTCGTAACAAACGTACCTAGTCTGCAACGGGCCGTGAGCGTAAAGTTCAAAGGAATTAAAAACAACTTCAGCCCCCGACCGACTGCTGATTGCGACGGCTAACAGTGAGCGAGTGTTACGTTTGGTGTGAACAGGGCCTAAATATCGCGTAGTCTGAAACCAGCCCAATCTTTGTCTCGTATGAAAACTGTAAGTACTTACCTACTCCATTTATCATGTTTCTGCTCGTCAAGAGGGATTTGCATAATGGAAAAAATAGCTTTGATAAACTCTGATCTTTTTGAAGAGATATCCTAATGTTAATTACACGAGTATGTGATTACTTTTTTAAAGGTAATAGAAAAAATATGCCAGGGATTTTTGTATGAGGTTGGCAAAGCGTTAATTCAATGAAACATTTATAGTTTCAATATTATTATAAGTTATAACAATATTGAAACCCTCGGGCCGTGGGGTCCGAGTGCTCATGTTCTTTTTTTAAGGAAATCTTGAAACGGGCGGTTGAAACTTCCGGTAACCCAAGGGCTGGCTTTTAGCTAGTGATGAGCCAAATTGGTCTTGGTCTTGCAAAAAAGCAAGACCAAGACCAAGACCAAGACTATGTATACACTAGCAAGACCAACACCGAGACCGAACAAGCAAGACCAAGACCAAAACCAAGACCGAGTATGCAAGACCGAGACTAAATGAGCAAGACTAAGCTAAAAGTAACTGTGGAACTGTCCTCGGAGTAAATGTTTTTTGTCTTTATGTAGTGATGAGCAAAATTGGTCTTGGTCTTGCAGTCTTGGTCTTGGTCCTACAAAAAAAGCAAGACCAAGACCAAGACTGAGTAAGCAACACCAAGACCAATATCAAGACTGTCCCAGTCTTGGTCTTGATCTTGCTTTGCTCATCACTACTTTTAGCTCGGTCAGAGGTTAAGCATCCCCATACAACGTGGTAATGCCACCAGTCTTTTGGGCACATAACCAGTCGACAACCATGTGGATGAATTTTTCGACGCTATATTTTAGTTTGTGAATCGTTTAAGTTAGGGCTGATTTTTCTTCGAGATAACTTTTATTCGAGAAATAAAATGGACGTTCGAAATTAGCCCTTAGGATCTAATTCTTATTAATTAATTAGGTACTAGGTGTTATTTACTTACATATTATTTTAATACTAAATAAAAAAAACATATTAAAAAAAAGATTATACGCTGTAATAACAGTATGTACAAATAATAGGTATTTTAAAGGGAAATTATATTTATATAATAAGAAACATTTTTAGCTGTTAACAAAATTGCGAGTATTGACTAGTGTTGCAGCTCTTGTCGACACAAGAGAAGAAGAAGAATTAACACAACGTTAGGCAATAAAGGCAATACAAAAACGTAAAACGTTGGATTTAGGAAGATATAAAAAGATGATTTCTATGCCCCGTCGCGTGGCGCCTTGTAGTGCGTGATCCGTTTTATTGGTCACGTTTCGTTAAAAATATCTTGGACATTTTCGATTTAATCACGTCGGTAAAGTTCGTATTCTTAGGCAAAGACATCTAGTTCAGACGAAGATGGGTTACGTTAGACTAACTAGCTACTTGAAGTAAGTGAACCTGTTAATAGTAAGTAAATGGGAGAATTATTGGAAATTCAGTTGGTAAAAAAAGAGAAATATGGTTGATAAATTGAAACATGAAGAAATGATTCAACCATCTCACGTAATAATTATTTTTTATTGATGGAAATTATGATGTTGGGAATCGAACCCAACACAATACCTTGCACGCGTCCTGCACGCGCAGGCATCGTATTCAGTGCGTCATTCATTGGCAAGCTGAGGCGCGGCGCGGCGACGTCAAGGCTCGGCCCGATGACCACTCGCTTCAACGGACTCCACCGCGACGGATGATACTCCTAAAATCCTAACTTAATTTATTGATTGTCCGGGAAGTTTATATTTTTAATAAGAACGGCAATAAACCATTGCCCCTAAAAAGCATTGAAAGAGTGGAGTGTACTCTTTCAATGCTCCCTACGCTAACAATGAGGTGTATGTAATTATAGCACCATTTATTCTTGCACACATACTTTTTTAAATCACAATTCAACAATTAATTTGATTCTCTACGAGAAAATCGCTTTTGAATTTTGCTTATTTTTGTCCTTGACTGTATGTAGTACAATCTATATCGCATCACTTGAGAATGATTAGACCGACGTTTATTATAGTCCGAAAAATAGTTTTAGGGGAACAAAAATTGGAAAATATGCCAAGAAAATATGAAAATTTGGTAGTAACTGAAAGCGCTGTAGACTGTGAGCTCTGAGTTTGTTTCGGACTTTCTTCTCAGAGTAGTCAGATAGGAAACGCCAACCTCATCTAGTTTAAAAAAAAATATGATTGACATGTAAAAGTGTTTGTAGAAACCTACTTACAGAAAATAAATCATATATCATTTATCATTTACGTGCATACCTAACACAAAATCTTCAGTGATCTCCCTGGCAATGAAGGGGACGCTAGGATACAGCCTCAGGGTCTCTTTGATCACAGCCTCCAGGTACTTCATTGCAGCCAGGTCGGACATGGTCGGGGTGCGGTCAGAGTCACCCAGGATTTTTTGACTTTCTTCGTATATACGATCCTGTTCGAAGAAAAGAAAATGATAAAATCAAATCATGTTCAACGTATTGTCTGCAGTGGTGTATTAAGAACTATAATCAGCGTTTAACATTTCCACACGGAGAGAAAAATCTCAGAAAAATTACTGTGCTGTCTCACAATCTGAGTGCATTTGAGTGGTAATGGAAAAATTACCATGCACAGTAAAAATTCTTATGCTGTACAGTAAAATTTATTGGACAAATAGTGAATTTTTCCCAATTTCACTCAGAAAATTTTCTGTAGATGCCACTTGCACTCACTTTACATTTACAGTGACGAGCACAGTAATTTTTCTAAGAATTTTCTCTCCGTGCACTGCTAAGACACAGGCCTCGTCTCTGTGAGAGAGGGATTGGCCCGTTAACAACCACGTGGGTGTACACGTGGTAGATAATGGCCCACTTGCTCTCAGTGCGGGATGTAGAATGTCAAATGTGTTTTCAAATTGTTTGTTCTAGGACGTGTCCGTTTCCTCACGATGTTTTCCTTCACCGTACTAAGTAAAGTGCCTGCCTGGGTTCGACACCACGAACTACAATTTTTAGGTGGCATTTTTAGGCACATCAAGCTACCCGAAACTGTTAAATTTTCCCAATCAACTTGGAACCTTATGGCTTAGTGATAAAGTTAAAAATCTATTACAGAAATTTGACAGATTGTAGTAGCTTAATGTGCTGGCGTCTGTACCATTGGGCCAACACTGCTCTCAGTAGTGCGCACTTATCCTAATCTCTTAAAAAACCTTTAATAACACGGCGTTCTTGGTTTGAATAAAGCCACGTGAGATTTGTTGAGATCTACCCAAGATAGAGTAAGAGACACTATTTTGCTTAAGAGCGCGATAAATTCCTTGAAAAGGCCTAAAGTTTTTCTTTAGCGTATCGCTAAAATATACGACGGCAATAAACCGAGACGCAACCCAAACGCTCCACAAGATTAGATTAACAAAACCCTTGCAAAAAGCAGCGACTCGAAGTAAAAACAAAGTTGACATAAGAAAAACCGCAAACTTTTTTGAAGAAAGATTTTAATCTTGTCCTAACTAGTGATCTTTTGGTACGCTTAGATTAACAGATAGCTTGTTTCTTACTCAGGGGTATTTAAGTAAAAAAGAGTTGTCTTTCTGAACCTGCCATATCATTGGCCGTATTTCAGCGCGTAATGGAAATTGGCCAATCGGCAGCTTGGATACCTACAAATGCCAAACAATACATTACCCAATCAATGCACGTTTACGTACGACCAAATAAAGAAACAAAAACATCAATGGTCGTTGGTAGACACCTTAGAGCTCTTACACACGAGCAGCAGGTTGCCAACGCCAGCGATACCTGCAGCCGTCGACACGTCGGCGGCAGCCGTTGACGTGTCGACGGCAGACAGGTTTAATAAATGATAAATTGTACTATTTGCTTCACTTTATCTCATTTATTATGTAAATAATTTTAGACTTAGCTGATACATGATCCCATTTTGAATTTAAATACCTATTTTCTAAATTATCTGTAAGTTAACCACTATATTTTTGTATGCCAACAGGCAGAATGTAGGTACGGGGAATATATCTGAATCTAACACCATTGTTGTAACATCTGCATTCTATACAAATAAAGAACTTATTATTATTTTTGCTAAACAAGTTTTGTTTCTTAGCTCTATGGCTAGTTTCAGCTACATTAAGTCAAATCAATGTAGCGTGTGTGGTGAATTTTTATCACAAATAATGATTGTTATGAGGAGAGATTTCATTATCCTAAAATTGCATGAACTTTCTCACTATTCTGCAGGTGTTTAAAATTGCGGCTTTTTGGAGTGTTATGCAAATTGAGTCTTTCAGGTCTATAAGTTTGAGGCTCTGGTGGAGGTTATTTTTATTATTATTATTAGGGACGATCACATTTCCACCACACCCAGCTATGAAACCCATATCCAATTGTAGAAAAAAACTCATAAATAAAGTAGACAGGTATACATGTAAAGGCCTCGCCATTTATCTACCTCATTAAAACATGGCGACAAATATGTAAAGGCGTACGTCACCAGCCGATGCGTCACGAACATCCTCTGGGTTGGAGGATTCTGACTTATCAATTTTCATTTCGTGGAAGTCGCTCCTTATTAGTTTCCGTTTCCGGGAAGTACTGGATAAATTGTTCTCGAAATTGGAAATTTGCTGGCTTTTACTAGACAAAAAGCGATAGTTGTCGTTTAAGCAAGTTCTTGATTCAGTCAAGAAAATTAATTGTTAAGCAAATTGACCTTAACTTTCCGTCTTACAGCCATTTTATGTAAGTGTCCAATGACAGTTGTGATCTGAATATACGGACAATATTTGTGAGTAGTCAATTTGCTTAACAATTAATTTACCTAGCTTCGCCTCTGCCTCGGTGTCCGGAATCCTTAAAATTAATTGTTTTAGGTATTTGATAGAACTTTACTTTTTCTTCAAGTCAGACAACACAGCCTGAAGGAACTTTCAACTTATTGCTTTAAATAAAACACTCAAAAGGTCACAAGGTGTACAATTCTTATGTATCTAAGTCAAATATAAGTAAAATAATATAATAATTATATATATAATAGTATAAATAATATAATAATAACATTACCTGGACATCCTCATGGTCTGCTATCAACATCAGTCCCAAAACGATTGCCATCGCTGTGGTGTCGTGGCCCTGAAAAAAGACAATATCAAAACGTAGTCCAATCTAGTCAAATAACTAACTTCTGTCGACTCCGTCCGCGTGAAATTTCTCATCTTACAACAGTCGGCAATATTGTAGCTTGTTAGTGAACGAATTTTTGTAATCGGATCAGTAGTTCCGAAGATTACTCATGCATATAACTCATAAAACCTCTTTAATTGTCATCAATTTCTCTGGAAAAGCGGAAACGAATTGAAAAATGAAAACAAAAAGTTTGTATATAGGGTGACTGGTAATTAGTGACCGATACTTAAACACATGATTCTACTCATGACAACAAAGAAGTTTTATAAGGGGACAAAAAGAGAAATGACGAAAAAAAAATCAGCTGTTGTGCCCTACATTTTGACGACTCGTACGAACATAAATGTAGGGAACAGCTGATTTTTTTCTCGCGATTTCGGATTTGGTCCGATAGTAAAAGTTGTTTGTAATGATGAGTAGAATCATGTGTTTAAGTATCGGTCACTAATTACCAGTCACCCTATACAGCGTGTAACGGAAGGGGGGTATCAACCCTGAAGGAGGTGAATGTGCTCATGAAACTCAACAACTTTCCCCAAAGAACATAGGTGGAAATATGAAAAAAAAATTTGGCCCTCCCTTACAAAACTGATTACCAGCTGATTGATTTACTATGGGAGGGCCAAATTTTTTTTTCATATTTCGACCTATGTTCTTTGGGGAAAGTTGTTGAGTTTCATGAGCACATTCACCTCCTTCAGGGTTGATACCCCCCTTCCGTTACACGCTGTATAAATAAAAGCTCTTAATAATCGAACATCAATTTTTATTATTGGAACTGCCGTGCGATTCTGCAACCATCTCACCGTGAAAGCTTGGGAAAAGTGAGCGTGGAGTGAGGTATCATTGGCTAGGGATTAACACTATTAAGTGCTCACTTCACTTATGATTTCACGGTGAGATTTTTACAGAATCGGCAGGCTGGTTCATCAGAACTCGAAAAATATGGTTGAACAATATTAGAAAAACAACATTTTAGATATATTCCAATTTTTGCAGAACGATGTTTGTTGATTTAGATTGAAAAGTCGCTAGCGTTTGCAAGTGGCTTCGCCCAGGTTGGATTTTTTTTACTAACCATTGATGTCCCACTGCCGAGCCTTTGCCCTTTTGTAGGGAGTCCTTTGACTTGGACAGAGAGATGTAGGGAGGCCTACCTGTCTCTGTCCAGAGCTGCCAAGGACCAATTTTTATTAAAGGAGTCCAACTCATCAATAGGATATTATCCCACAGGAACGTACTATAGGGATAAACAGTACCCTATGTCCAAATCTAAGTCATAATCTACCCTTGTGCCTTAAGAATTAAATCCTAGAACATCATAAGAGACTTCTGTATGAGCTCCTCTATTGGGATATTCGTCATAACTGTAATGCCACTTATCAAGCAGTTTCCATGTATTAAACATATTTTTAGGGTGTGGTTAGGGTGTTAAACATATTTCGATACTAGCAAAATTATAAAGCCTTTGAGACAAAGATTTTACAGCAGTTGTAACCACTTCTCATTAAAATGAAGATACAATCACAATTCCTTCATCGATCATATCATTTTAAAGGAGATATATTATGTATATACTTACCTCAAACATAAACGTGTTAACTTCTTCTCTTATTCCTTCCAAATCGATTTCTCCTTTGTTTTCCGCTTCGAGTAACAGATCAAGCATAGCATATCTCTTCTTCTCACCAACAGAAATATCATCTTCAGTAAAATCACTCTGTCCTGGCTTCCAATTCTTCTTTCTCTCCATTATGACGTCATCAGCGAAGGAATGGACTTTTTCCAGACAATTCTCGAACCTTCTACCGATTGGAAACTTCCGAAAGAGGTATTCGTTGTGAAGCCATATTCTGGTTAGACGGCCCAGGAGGAGGTTTCCAATTTCTAAAATGGCGGCTTTGTATTCCAAAGTTTTTGTGGACTTGTCAGCATCCAATTGGGTTCCCATGGCAGTTTCTGGAAAGATATACAGTTTTAGCATATTTTTGGGTGCATTTAAGAGCCTCTATGAGTGCAGTTGGTCTGGCCACTAATTTAACGTAAGCTAATTTGTATTAAAAGAACAGAAGGGATCTGAGTATAGTATGTTTCAAGTAAAAGGACATCTTTCGATCGTGTTTTGTCCACAATCGTTTAGAAGCTGAAGAATACACAATGTTTCTATGCGATAAAAAATTCCAACTCCGTAGAATAAGGGGCAGTGGTTTTAATTCAGTTTGCAAGGTTAGACCAATACATACTAACTAACAAACAAGGCAAGTTACATAAAAGCTTGTAACAAAGACATCACGTTCTGTCCCTAATTTAGTTTGATACGAAGTATTAACCCAGTGATCCCCACAATTCTAAGAAAGTCAAGATGTTTGTTTTCCGACCTTCATATACTCGTACCAAGAATAGTACCGGCTTAACATAATCCTCGGGAATGTTTTCATGGCGGAGACAAGCGTTTCACCCGGATCACGTATATTATAAAAGTCTAGCGAAAAGATGAATGATAGATGGTTGGCCGAATAATTTCTTAGCTTGGTAGGTCCTGAATGTGTTGAAGGTTAAATAGTTTTACTCATACTTTTTACTCATTTGGATTCGAATATTAAATTACTAAACGTCTGTCGTTCGATGCAGTCACGGTCATTAAAAGATGGAACGAGACGACACGAGACACAGGTTTAAGTAATCCTGTATAAAATATTTTCCGTTCTACTCACACGTTTGATGACGGTGACTGCCACAAGTGAATATTGAGGAATGAGCATAGCTTAATTTTTCTCCCAGTCCTTTAAAGTTAAAGTATCATTAACTTACCACAAATAGTGAACAGAGTATAATCACTGATGACAGGCATCAAGTTGACCTCCGTACCCTCGATGTCCTTAAGCTTCTCCACCAGACCTCTGCTCCTTTCCTTCATGACCACTGTAAAACTCTTCAGAATGTTGAAGTGGAAAGTCGGAGTCAGGATCTTGCGCCGTCTGTGCCATTTTGCACCTGGTGGGGGAAATGGTTGAAACTCAATTTAATATTTGTTATGGCAATTGATCAATGCGATCGTGCCTGTATGAGAACAGCCGTGCGATTCTGTAACCATCTCACCGTGAAAGCTTGGGTGAAGTGAGCGTGAAGTGAGCGTGGAGTGAGCTGTCATTCGCTAGGGGTTAACACTATTAAGTGCTCACTTCACTTATGATTTCACGGTGAGATTTTTACAGAATCGACCGGCTGGTCTTTACCCTGCAGTAGAACCATAATAGGTTTGTGTTTTTTTTTATGACAATTTGGTTGCCTGTAATTTTATTGTTCTACTTCAATACAAAACCCTCTTCTTTTCAACAAATAAAACAATATGCCTGCCTTTTCCCAACTATGTTGGGGTCGGCTTCCAGTCTCACCAGTTGCAGCTAAATACCCGTATTTTACACGGTGCGACTGCTCATTTGACCTCCACGAACCAGTTACTGGAAAACACGATACCCCTTGGGAAGACTGGTTGTCAGACTTATGGCTTCAAACTACTCATAACGACTGTCAAAGACCTACGAATGACTCCCGGGACCAGCGGCTTTACGTGCGTTCCGAGGCACGGAGTGGTCTCGCTATGTAATGGATGGTCACCCATCCACGAACCAGCCGCGGCAAGCGTAGCTTGACCATTGATCGACCCGTGCGGCTGTAGTTATTTAACCACGAGCCCCTCTTTTAGACAGTAAACAATGAAAAGAAGATATAATATAAATATTTAGTTCGTTATAATAGTGCACTTATCACAACAGCAACTATGAGGACCACATGAGATTTTCTGATTAAGGGCCCTCTTAAATTTGATGAAGGAAGTAATAAGTATTTCGTATAATGTTACCGCCCTCACCACAGAACGAGTCCGCCGTGAGTCGCGACAGACATTTATTTTTATTTATTTATTTATTAAAACTTTATGCACAAGTAAAAAAAAAATAGTGTTCAAAGGCGGACTATTCACACAAGGCGAGTATTTAAACCGCGTTGCAACTAGTTTCATAAGCAGCGGTTGTCAGTTAGCGGATTGTGACTAGCTTACATACTTTAGGCCTATATTTAAAACCTGTGTTAATAATTATAGACCCATTTCAGTCTTGTCGGGCCTCTCAAAAATTTTAGAAAAAATCATAAACACTCGGTTAATAAAATATCTCGAAGACAACAAATTACTTTCAGATAGTCAATTTGGTTTTAGGCCCAAAAGATCAACTAGCCAAGCAGTCCACCAATTGACAAATTATATAAGTACGAATCTGGATAATGGCATGCACACCATCGGTATCTTTTTAGACCTTGCCAAAGCTTTCGATACTATCTCTTGTCCTATACTATTAAACAAGCTTGAAGCGATTGGGGTAAGAGGAACACAACTTCAACTTTTTTCCGATTATCTGAGCGACCGTTATCAGTGTGTGAAAATTGGTCAATTTATGAGTTCTGAGCTTAAAAACAGCTGTTACGGATTTCCGCAAGGCAGTATTTTGGGCCCTACGTTGTTTTTAATTTATATAAATGACCTGTGCAGCTTGACACTCAAAAATGGTGCCATTCTGTCATATGTTGATGACACAGCTCTATTGTTCTCAGCTAAATCAAGAATTGAGGTTTATGAACATGCTCAGAATGGTTTCAATGTTGTATCTAAGTGGCTTCACAATAGTCTTTTAACACTAAATTTAGATAAAACAAAATGCATTTTATTTACTATTAGAAATTATAACATTCCGCTTACTGACTTAAACATTTTTGCACATAATTGTGTAACAAACGCTGACAATGCATGCACTTGTTCCACTTTAGCTAAAGCTGACCATATGAAATATCTAGGTGTCACGATTGACACAAATCTAAATGATCGTAAACATATTGATTTACTATGTACTAGAGTGCGGAAATTAATATATATTTTTAAGAACTTACGTAGCGTAGCCAACTATAAATGAATTAAACAGGTTTATTTAGCTTTGTGTCAGTCCATTCTCACCTACTGTATAACTTCCTGGGGTGGTGCTTCTAAGTCGATTTTACTTCCTCTAGAACGTGCTCAAAGAGCAATTCTAAAGGTTGCTACCTTTCGCCCTTTCAGATTTCCCACACACCAGCTTTACTTGGCATGTGAGGTACTAACAGTACGTCAATAAGGTATTCTAAAGATTGTACTGCATCAGCACACTGAACTTCCTTATGACCCAGTACCTTCAGACAAGAGAAGGAAAGATTTGGTTTGTATAAACTCTCAAACCAGACATGCTTTTGCTACTAAGTTTTATGTGTTTTTAGGACCTTACCTTTATAACAAACTCAACAAGTTACTTAACATATATAGTTTAAATTATAAAAAATGTAGTATGACATTAGCAGAATATTTATCTAAACTTAATTACACAGACACAGAAAAATTGCTAGAAATTCTGGTATGATAATAATATTACTTCGTAATTATTTATATTTGTAAATAGCTTAATTTTTTAAAGTAGTTTTTAATTTTCTTTGTAATGTTTGCTTATTTTTATAGTCCATGTAGATGTATTTTTATTGATCTAGTTAAGATACCTGACCCATTTAATTTACGATGAAGTGATGGCCTGAAACACAGGTTTGAATAAACCTAGATCAGGCAGGTCGCAACATATAATTTAAATTTATAGTTAGTTAAATATACTGTAAGTACCTCTAATTAATATACTCTAGTTGTACATCCGTTTTACTAGACACTAAGTAAATCATTGTATAAGACTATACTATATATTAACTTTCTGTAGCTATTTAAACACACCTTTTTTGTAAAAGTATATGAATAAATTATTATTATTATTATTATTTGTGAAAAGGTAGACAGCGTTATATGATCATTAGAACAGACATAAAGCCGTGCCAAAAGGCTCGCCAACTGCATAACTAGCGAAATGTGGGTGCTGTGTGGGTGTGTGTGGGGTGTGGGCTATAGGTAACCTCTGCCTACCTATAATATAAATATATATATATATATATAATACATCCATTTTTAAGTGCCGAGTAATATGGGGCGACCCTATTGGCGTCTACCTTCCCCTTCATAGGAAACAGGTGTGATGACGAAACATTTTTCACTATAACTTTTATTAAGCTTGTTGTGATTCGTCATCGTGTTTTCACTGTCAAGCTTTAGAAATTAAACTATATTTTCTAGTTATTGTGATAAGTTTTACAAACACTTTTTTATTTAGCTACTTGGAAAGAGTAAGCCGTAAATATTTTTGCGTTATACCGATGATTTCAAAATAAAATTTTAAAAAGGTCAGATAGGCACTCGCTCCATGTAAAATACTGGTATTGACTCCAACGTAGTTGGGAAAAGGCTAGAAAGATGATGACCTATGTTTTAAAAATATTGAGACCACTCTTTCAAACATGAACTTTTAAGTACTTAACTCAATTTATTTGGGATTTACGCAGCATATCTTTCCCTGCATTTTGCAGTGTTAGGCCAGTAAGCAGATGTAAGAACATCATCATCTGCCTAGCCTTTTCCCAACTATGTTGGGGTCGGCTTCTAGTCTAACCGGATGCAGCTGAGTACCAGTATTTTACGTGGAGCGACTGCCTATCTGACCTCCACAACCCAGTTACTGGGTAATACGATACCCCTTGGTAAGACTGGTTGTCAGTCTTTCGGGCTACTGACGACTCGTAACGACTGTCAAATATCCACGAATGAAAGCCGGGACCAATGGCTTAGCGTGCTTTACGAGGCACGGAGTGGTCTCGCTAGTAATGCTTTCTTTATTTTAGCAGGTGTAAGAACACAAATGCAGCAAAAGGAGTATGTAGGGATCGTTGCAGGCGGCGTTCTGTAGTTTCTGCCTATCCCCATAAGAAAAAAGCGTGAGTTTAGGTATGTTTGTACGCAAGTTATAATAATTGTTTCTTACCAGAACTCAGTAGCAGTCCTGTGCCGAGCCAAGCTTCCAGGAAAGTGTATGGTTTGCTCTTCTTAATGTTCCGGGAATGAGATAGTACGACCTGCAAACAAGATATTAACAAACTTAGAATAACGTGCAAAAATTGCCGTCACGACTTACGTATTTAGGGCCTACGCAGACCGGGACGGCATGGCAAGGGATTTAAAATTTTACTAATAGACATTCAAACGTATCGATATAGAAATCTATGTATCTATACATATAATAAAATTGTAAAAAAGTGGTGTCTGTACAAAGGACATATATAAAAAAAAAAGTAGCAGGGGTTTTTATTATATCGATGCCGAACCCGAAATTGTAATTAATTTTTTTTTTGTCTGTTTGTCGGTTTGTCTGTTTGTCTGTGTGTTTGTGCACGCTAATATCAGACGGCTTATTCGATTTAGATGCGTTTTTTACTAATATATTGTAGTAAGCTTCACTTAACATTCAGTGTTTATTTCATGTCAATCGGTTCATAAATAAAAAAGTTATGTCAATTTAAAGAATCACGGCGAACATTTGTTAAGGTATTCTATCAGAGTACGTACACGCCTCGCGCGTCCGTGGCTATACAGGGTTACTGGTAACTCGACGTATTCCTTGCAGGACATCATAGTAGGGTTAAAATGCAACAAATTAAGCCACCAAATGTTCTACCGAAGTTCAGTAGTTTTTGAGTTAGTAAGGGTTTTAGATTTTTTGTGAAAAATCCCAGATTAAATTATTTGAAGCCAATTTGAAAACTATTCACGCGGCTGTACTGAGATTGGAGTTATTATCATAGTTGACGCCGTAGCGGATCGTTTTTAATAATTAAAAGTTCAAAATGACTAAAACTTTGGTGAAGATCACTAATCAAACATTTTTTTTTTGTAATTTTTGCTATTACTTCATACAAAATGTTGTCTTAGCACAAAAAAAAATACTACACCAGGTTCACAAATTATTAGTAAAATATCCTTGTCTTATCAGCTATCCAAAAAGGTATGAAAGTTAATACAAAGTCTTGGACTGCATTATGAAAATCGTTTTTGATTTAGTACAAGAAGGTGTTTATTCGGAAAATCAAATTAAACAATTTCGTGAAAATTATTATTATTTTTAATCAATATCAATTTGTGGTCTTTAATAACATGTATTTCACACGTCTTGTTCGAAGTGCTGCCCTTGGTTTCGAATACATGCTCTTATTCGCTTCCTCACTTCGGTTTTTGTGATTCTTGATGTGATTGTGGTCCTCATCTGGTCCACCGCATCTGTTATTCTCTCCCTTAGTTCTTCAATTGAATTTACGGGGGTCACATAAACTAGGTCTTTCATATGACCCCAGACGTAAAAGTCTAGCGGCGTCGTGCAGGCCACGGAATCGGCCCACCGCGCCCAATCCATCGGTTTGGATAGTTTTCGTCCAGCAATTGTCGAATTGTGATGCGGAAGTGGGCTGGACATCCGTCATGTTGGTATATCATGTTTGCCCTTCTTTCTTCGGGTACATCCGTGAGCAGTGCTGCTAAATGATTTCTTAGGAAATCTTCATAAAGTTCCCCATTTAATGTTCGGGGTAAAATATGTGGGCCTATTAACTTATCGTCGATAATACCCATCCAAACATTAAGCGAGAACTTACGCTGCGATGCGGTTGGTTTCAGTTTCTTAGGGTTTCCTTCTCCCTTCGGTGCCCAGTAATATAAATTGTGGTAATTTGTGATACCATCACGGTCAAAACATGACTCATCGGTCCACAGAATGTTTTTCAAAAAGTTTTCACTTTCGGCATCGGCATTTAGCATGAAACGACAAAATTCAAGCCGTCTCTGCAGATCTCCCTCTTCTAATGACTGCACGGGTTGGTAGTGGTATGGATGTCGGCCTGACAAGTGAACTACAGACCAGACTTTCCACTGTGACATACCAAGCTCACGCGCTACGATGTTTGTAGATATGTTGGGCTCGTCAATAAAACGTTGAAGAATCAGCTCCTCGTCCTCAGCCGTGTATCTCCGAGAACGACCAGTGTCAATTTGCCTGCTTCTTTGAACACTGCCAGTTTCATATAATCGCCGATAAGTCGATCCGAAGACACTAACGTGGGGGAGTCGGCGGTTTGGAAAGCGCAGTTGATATGATCTTCGCGCCTCAGCAGCGTTACCGTCACAAAGTCCGTAACAGTACAATATGTCAGCGTATTCTTGATTAGAATATGCAGCCATAGTCAGCACTTATGAACGCACAGCACAACACAAGAGCAAGATATGGGGCACGAGTCAGGGATATAGCCAGATAACAAAACACGAACTTGCGCAACGTAGAGTTGTAACTAACTAACGCTGACGACCAGATTTTGTGAAGTCGCACCATGTCTCGTACCGAGGGAACAATAGTGACCAATCATAAAGCTTGCCGAGTGTTTGGAATTCAAACGCAGGTAAAAACTACGAATAATTCGCAGTAGTCTCGCAATTTTACCTGCTCCCCATAAAACTTCTATCTTTCCCTGTCACACACGCAAAAGTATTGACAATCATACCTTTTTGGATAGCTGATAAGACAAGGATATTTTACTAATAATTTGTACACCTGGTGTAGTATTTTTTTTTTGTGCTAAGACAACATTTTGTATGAAGTAATAGCAAAAATTACAAAAAAAAAAATGTTTGTATAGTGATCTTCACCAAAGTTTTAGTCATTTTGAACTTTTCACTACATAGTATAAAACAAAGTCGCTTCCCGCTGTCTGTCCCTATGTATGCTTAGATCTTTAAAACTACGCAACGGATTTTGATGCGGTTTTTTTTAAATAGATAGAATAATTCAAGAGGAAGGTTTATATGTATAATACATGCATAATATAGTAGAGAAACACTGATCATTTTAGAGGTTTCTAATGTGATGTCGTAAATAAACACATTTGTTTGCGCTTACAATGCAAACGCTGGCTTAACCCTACCAGATAGATCAAAATAATGTACTACAGTATTGTACACCTTAAAAAGTTTTACAAAAAAATCTACAATGGTATATGTCTATCTCTTAGGGATAACCCACAATAACGATTTTTTATCCTATACTTTTTACGAGAAATAATGGCTCTAAAATTATCAGTGTTTTTCTACTATATTATGCATGTATTATATACATATAAACCTTCCTCTTGAATCATTCTATCTATTAAAAAAAACCGCATCAAAATCCGTTGCGCAGTTTTAAAGTTCTAAGCATACATAGAGACAGACAGACAGCGGGAAGCGACTTTGTTTTATACTATGTAGTGATAGTGATCAGCATTGCACCCGTGCGAAGCCGGGGCGGGTCGCTAGTAATTATTAAAAACGATCCGCTACGGCGTCAACTATGATAATAACTCCAATTTCAGTACAGCCGCCCCGTGAATAATTTTCAAATTGGCTTCAAATAATTTAATCTGGGATTTTTTACAAAAAATCTAAAACCCTTACTAACTCAAAAACTACTGAACTTCGGTAGAACATTTGGTGGCTTAATTTGTTGCATTTTAACCCTACTATGATGTCCTGCAAGGAATACGTCGAGTTACCAGTAACCCTGTATAAAGCGCGCTGAGAGCCGCGCCGCTGCCTAATTCCAATCCAGCCTGTCCCTTGCTGCCCTCTCCCAGCGACGCCCTAAGCCGAGGTCCGTACCCTACAGGGGGTGCCCTTAGCGTGTAGTCGCTTAGTTTTTAAGTTTTTTAAGCCCTGGCTGGAGGCCTTAATTTATTGACGCATCCACAGGCAACGCGCTGCTGCCATAAGAATTCAGTTATTCGTAGCGAACGCACGTATCCTGGAGAGTATAGGCGAATTATATATAGGCATTCGATTATTGCGATTCACTTGAATACTGACTGTTTGCATATTTCATTTATTTATATTTTAGGGTTTGTAGGTTAGGTTTTTTTTCTTACTTTTCTTTAAAATTTTGTAAATAAATATTGTAAGTATTTGGTATAGGTTCTTTCCTTGGTTTTTAGGTATTTACTTATCTTAATTTTTATTTAGGGTTTGTAAATAATTATTGTAAGCATTTGTTATAGGTTAGGCATTTCTTTCCTTGATTTTCGGTAGGTATATGGGTCATAATCAAAACTTGCAAAAAAAGTGTTATCACATATTTTTTCCATGTTCAAGACACTTAGTAAGTATTTTTTTTTGGCAGAGGCACGCATTGTGTGCTGAACTATGTGCGTGATGTAGACTATTAAATATTTTTTAAGTAAAAGTGGTTTTTTATATGCACACAGTATGATAAAATATCCTTCTGTGGACTTGTTACTAGTAGGAGTTCGTAGCTTTGCGTGGTTATACAAAATCAACCATTCTTCCTATCATAGTCAGATCTTGAATAATAAATAAGTAACATAATGAACTTATATATTCCTGACGTTTCTAAAATTAATTTCCCTTATTTTTAAGAAAAAAACAGATTAAACAACGCGTTACTGAATTCGTATCCATCCTGTGGAATAAAAAAAACTCGGAGTCTAGAATCGATTTCACACATTTCAAATCGATATTTTTGTTTTGACACTGGCAAATCTGTGCAGCTGTCCGTTGTTATTGTGCTGAGAAAATTTGTATAGTGCGTGTGGTTTAACGATTAACAAATTGTACTAAACAAGTTTTTTGTCAAAGATCGTGTGTCTTTCCTTTGTGATCAATATTTTGGTAAGTGTGCACTGAATTAACATGAAAAACTTTGACTGGTTGCGACAAATGGACTTTTTTATGAATTTTACATTGTTGCTTTCCTAACCTAAAAAAATATGACTGTAAATTGCATTTTTTACAAAGCAGTCCCTTCTGTGGAACTCTTTTCTGTGTCTCTGTGTCCACCGAAGGGATGATTGTCGACAGAATGGATAATATTATTGCTAATTACTTATTTCTCAGAAGCTATGCTATGTGTGTTGCTGTTGTTTTTTATTAACTTGTTGTTATTTTGTATTGCTCGTTCTATCTAGATTATTTTAAGTGAAACTTTTATTACATCGTCTCAAACTTTTTCGTCTGTGTGTTGCATGTCACGTGACGGTCAGCCGCGGAGTAGGGATAAAGTGAAAGGCTCTCGTTTAATATGTGTATATCATCTAAATAATTGTTAAGTATTATGTATTCTAAGACGACTCTAAGACACAGAGTTCAATAAAAATATTAGTTGGAGACCTAGTCTACTTTTATCATTTCCCATTATCATTCCCATTTTCCAAAATATAAAATTAAGATTGATGAAGCGATTTTTATACACTTAATGGAATATTATTCCGAGAATTTTTAGTTAAATGTCTATAATGTGAAAAAAAGTTTCACTTTTACCGTGGTTTCATAAAAACCACACAATCCTTTTTTTGTTTTAGCAACTATGCCTCCAAGAAAAAAAAATGATTGAGGAAGAAAAGAAAAGAAGACGTCGAGAGCAAAAAAGCAAAGCATGCGTCGTGCTCGTGCAAGATTAGCTGACGCAACGATTGAAGAAAGAAGGAGAAAAGATATAGATATATCAGATTTTAATTCATTGTTGGCTTGTGTGAAAAATAAATGTAAAGGTATTGAAGTGATTGGCATAGATAATTCTCATGGGGCAGAAATCGAAGAATTTGCAGCAACTCTCCCATAGCTGAAGGTTCAATAGAAAAACATTCTCCAGTAGCTTCAAGAAAGAGATTGCACTTTGATGATGTTTATCCAGATGATTCTGATGATTTTGTTGTACCGCTTGACAGAACTTACTAATAAGAAACTTACTAATAGCTATAATTTTAACGGTAGTGATTTTTAACTGCTGTAAATCGTGGAAGTACAGCGGTAACTGATTATATTTGTCTCTTCTGTGGACAAATAAGATATTTCCGGTGGAATCTCACAGTTAATTTTTTTATTGATTTTTTAAAGACTGATTTAACAAGAAAATATGTTAATTGTATAACGCAGGATATGTTTAATCATTACAAGTTATTTGTTTTTATTAAGATTTAAAATCATCGATGTATAAGTTCATTTCATTCATTTCTGTGGTCAACTTAATATTTTCTGTGGACTATAAAAACGTAAATAGTAGCAATATTTACTAAACTAATTAAAAACGATCTTTTTCTTACACGTGATTATATTATTTTGAATATTTAGCAATTAAAAATTGATTTTGCATACAATCTGACGATTTTTATTTTTACAAAAAACGAAGCTTCAATTTTGATTATGACCCATATAAATTATCTCAATCTGTATTTAGGGTTTGTATAATAGTATAAGTATTTGGTATAGGTTAGGCATTTCTTTTCTTGATTTTCTTTATTAAGTACAAGTTCATTAGCTCAGGTTAGTAATTATTTTTTCTAGCAATTCTTTTGTTTTATAAAGTTAGTACGTTTGGTTTACACGTCTTAACACTAATGTTCACGATATAATGTGAACTTTTTAGGAATAGGTCTTTGGTTTTGTTTTGCTTTTTATTGTCTATTTTGTATATGTGTTTTGTTTTTTCACGGTTATTATAATTTTTCTATACCGAATGGCTGTGTTTTTCTGATTAAATATTAAGAAATCCAACCTGCAGCCTTAGCAGTCGGTAATAACTAATTACTAATTTTAGACTGTATAATAATCTGTAAGTATTTATAATTTAAATGTTTACGATAGTACGTGTTTACTAAATAACTGTGTGTTAAGTAGTAAGTACTATTTTATTGTAAAATTGTCTCGAAGAAGATCCAACCTCTCCCAATGTAGCAGAAATGCTAAAAGGATGAGATTAGTTCGATCACAGGAATCTGAGGAAGGTCGTGAGGCAAGGCTCTGCAACTCGTAAACATCAGGCTAGGTTTCGTGCTGCAGAAACTTCGACTCAGCGAGAATCTCGACTGAGTTCAAATCGTTCTCGAATGATGACAACTCGAAATAGGGAAAACGGGGAACAACGAAAGGCACGTTTATCTGTCGATCGCGAAGCTCACGCGCTATCGCGTGAGTCTGAGACTTTTGCTTTTTAGATCTAAGTATCAGCTGTTTCTCGCACGGCCAGTTGTATGGGGCTCTGTCACGGGGTAGCAATCCTAGGAACCTGTATGCTTTCATATTTCCGATGGCCATACGTCAAATATCGTATACAGAGAAGCATTACTGTAAAGTAAATTTTTAGCTACCCAAACGACGGTATATGTAATTCAAAATATGCTGCCCGAAAAGTCACTATTCCACGCGGACGAAGTCGCAGGCACAACTAGTACGACATAAATTGCTATGCTTTAAAATGATGCCGTGGCATCGAAAGGGATTTCATTGCACGGCATTGAAAGACGCGCCACGGGCTCCCGCGGCGGGATGCCGTGGGGTACTGTGGTAGGCAACGGCATGCCAAGGACTCCGGCGCTCGTTGTTACATACCGCGGGGTGAGGCGGCGGGGGTAGAGAAGCGGGAAGTGTATAGGGCAGCAGGAACTACCGAGGCGTGCTTTGTCGTGCCACGGCACACCGTGGCGTGCCGTAGCAAGGCGCTGGAATGCCGCAGTATCTAAGCGGCTAGTGTGCGCTGACTGACGACAAAATCCCTTGCCATGCCGTCCCGATCTGCGTAGGCCTTTACAGACGCCAGCACATCAAGCTAACCGAAACTGTCAAATTTTCCCAATCAACTTTGAACCCTAATGCTGTAGCGATAAAGTTTCTGCCAACTACCATGGAATAAGGCGTGAATTATATGTTATTTATGTTATAAATAATTTTATATCAAAATAAAACCAGACACATTAAAATTGTAATAGAATTTTGCGAAAGACAAGCCACAATAGACGGTCTAAAACCCGCAGCATTCACAATTTATAAAAAAAAACATTATATATTTCAACGTATATTGTATAATACCTTATTACCTTGTAAAGGACCCAAACAATTTTCATAAACGAACACAAAGCTTAATAACAATTAAGCTTTGTGTTCTAAACTAATATTATAAAGAGGTAAAATTGTTTGTCCGTTTGAAAGATGTAATCTCTGGAATTACTGATCCGATTACGAAACTTATTTCATTGATGCTCTTAGAAAATCTCGAAGAGAGGACTGTGTCCCAGCAGGAACGTCAAAGGCTGATTATGATATGACAGAAAGTTACACTGCGAGTATTGTAGAGTGAGAGATATTTTTCAAGGTATAATTGACTTCCAACCAAACGAAAGTCGCGGTCAGAAGTTTTTTTTATTTTTTATTTATTTGCCATTAATGTCCCATTCTGGATCTGAGGGGCCCGTGGCTAAATAATAACAGCCGCACAGGTCGATCGATCAGGTTAAGCTACGCTAGCCGCGGTTGGTCTGTGGATGGGTGACCATCTTTACACACCGAGATATAATAAAGAATTAAGATATTATAAATATATGTAATAGTAAATCGTATGTACGTGTTTATAACCTATTTATATATTTGTCTAGTTTTTTTTTTTTTTTTAAATATTTATCACTGTCCTCTCAACCAAAGCACCTGCCATCTAATCTCTTCACCACCCTTGGTTGACTGGTAGAGAATGCCTAAGGCATTAAGTCCGCCTTTGTACCTTTTGTGCGAAAAGTTTAAATAAATAAATGAAAGCACTGTGTGGTACATATTCTGAGTACTGTAGCACCATGCATTATTTGCATTTAGATTGCATAGCGCAAATAGAATAGATTAGAAATATGCAGAATAGAATAGAGCCGTCTGGCAAATTAATGTACAGTCACCAAAGGAGATAAGTAACCAGGGTCGTCGGATATAGTTGAAGTTTAGTAAGAAACCGGTGGATGTTTTCGGATAAAATTTTATTTAATGAATAGAAAACAAACAGTTCTTTTCTCAAATTAAATTTCACTCAAAAACTTCCACCGGTTTCTTACCAAACTTCAACTATATCCGACGACACTGGTTACTTATCTCTTTTGGTGACTGTACAACAAAATGATATACCCAGTGAATATCTTATGCAAACTTTAATTAAATTGCCTACACAGCTGCATGCAAAACTTTGATTTAATCAAGTTTTAAATAAATGTTTTATTTAATTTGACATCGATTTAGACTATTAAAATTCTTAACGTGAATATTATTTTATATGATTGGTATAAAGTTATAGAGGTATGAGGGACAGGGTGTAAAGTTCACTCATCCTTCATAGACAAGGCAGGATCCTCCGACCTGACGGGTGTCGCGTCTGGTGGGCAACTCTGCCCGACGGTTGATGTCGGGACATTGTATACAACTTGTAACCTGAAAATAGTTTGATCAGAATAACGAGCAGAATTAATTGAACCACTTTTTAATATAGGACACATATTTCAAAAAATCTTCATTAAAAACGTTGCCGTGTCTATTTATTAATAGGTCAAGCAACCTAATCGCAGCGCGGCGCAGCGGCGCGGTGACGACTCCTCCCTCGATAAAGCGTCGTCGCAGACGCAAGAAACGATCAGAATGGCCAGTAAAACTAAAAGACCACATAAAACCTTTACAATTTTTTTAATGACTTATTTTCTCTCTGAGATAGGTCAATTGAATTAAAAATCTGTTGGGGTATCTGAGGTTTTGCGCATTTAACGTTACACGTTGTATATGTCTAACTATGGTAGTTGCGCGGTATACTCTGATTCTGCGATGCAGCATTTTGCGTGACGTCAGTGTGATGCGTAGTTCGCATGTGACGGTGTAGGTGCCGTTACAAAGTAAATACTCGTACATACATTCATATTGTAATTTGCATTTTGTTTTTATATTTTTTTTATTACGACATGCGCCATCTCTTGACCCCGATCTCGCCTGGTGGAAAGCAATTCCCCCAAAATACAAAAAAGCGAAAGTACTTTTACACTGAATACAGGAGCGATGCCTTTTTTATTAAATGTCTCTTTCGTTATTAATTCAATAACTCCACTGAAACTGACATGTTACAGGAACACGTATTTTATGCACGATGAAATATTGAATCTTCCTTACACGCGTGTATTTCAATATTGACCTCCTTACTAATAAACATTGTATAGCGTCTGTATTTAGTTTTAGTTAGTTACACAACGCTTTGTCTTCTTCTTTCGAAAGTCAAATTACTGACGACTGAAAGAGAGAAATCGGTAACTATTCACCTGATATAACCTACCGAACATTTTTTCTCCAGACAGTTCATTTTGTTTATATGTATGCAATACATCTATGTATTATTATTAATTTTTGTATTTTACAGTAATTTCCTAGCTATCTATCCCGTATGTTTCACCTGCCATATTTTGTGTCTGCATCACCCTAAGGTTGACTGGTAGAAAATGCCTCAGGCATTAAGTGCGCCTTTGTACAGTATTTTTTTTACTTGTGCATATAGTTTTAATAAATAAATAAATAAATATAATACGTTTATTAGTAAGGAGGTTGAGTTCGTACACCTACACAGTAACGAGACGACTTTATCCCGTGTTCTGCGGGAGATGTACAACCCGCATATATAGGGATAACATGCCCGTGTTATGTTACCATAATTATCATGTTTCATTTACCATAACAGAAAAAATTCTTAGGTAAGGGTAAGTAAATGGAGCATAGCACTCTCTCACACATACACACACACTCACCCACACACACACACACCCACCCACCCACATACACACACAGACACATACACACATATATACACACACACACACGCGCGCGCGCGCGCGCGCTCGCACGTACATACACACATACTCATCCACCACGCACTCATAAACATGAAATAGTTTTAGTCACATACTTGTATTTTGTATTATTTTTGAAATTGTTCTCACTCAAAGATTTTTTTTATTTTATTTACTTAACTTTAAATTTAACAAAGGAAAAAAAATTTCTTTATGTTCTTATTTAGTTTTTTTTTTCTTTTTCTCTTTGCTTACATTTAGTCACATCATACTTTTGTAGCAGTAAAATACATATGTACGTAAATAGGAAAAATACTCAAGTGCTATAATCCATGGGGGATCGGAACTGTCACTCCTTGATACAGGTTATACTGTAACCTAGTTAGGAGATCAGAACTGCACCCACTACGATTGTAGCAAATCGGTAATTTTACCATGTATAATTGATATACCGCTGTACTGCAATACTTAAAACGAGATCAATAAAGATTTTTATTATTATTATTTGCTAGCAAGAGGGTTATTCAGAAGATTTTCCTGCCAGCTATCTAACAACCGAACCACCTTCCAGCCTATAAATAACTATTTACCTATATGCATTATTTTAATTTTGTGGTTATGCATCTAGCTAAAGGGCAGTGGCATATTATCATCATTTGGCAGGCCTGTTGGTCTAGTGGTCAGTGGCTCTGACTACTATACGCAAGGTCGTAGGTTCGATTCCCACCCAGGACAAATGTTTGTGTGATGAGCACGATCATTTGTTCTTTGTCTGGGTCTAATTTATCTGTCATATGTGTGTATTTAAATATATATATATATATGTTTATTAGTTGTCTAGTACTCATAGCACAAGCTCTGCTTAGTTTGGGAATAGATGGCGTTGTGTGAAAGTTGTGGAATATTATTATTATTTTTATTATTATATCTGGCACGAATTCAACAAAATCTGCTTCTGTATAACCGTTTTTATGTGCTGATACTGACCGTTATATATGACTGTGGCATATTTTTAGCATAAGCATGGAATAATCAGACTATAATGTTCCCACTGCTAGGACATAGGCCCCTCTCTGTGAGAGGGAGTGGGCCGTAATCCACCACGCGGGCCCAGTGCGGGTTGGTAGATGTCACATGTCTTCGAATTTTTCGTTCTATGACATGCCGGTTTCCTTACGATGTTTTCTTGATTTATTTGACTGCGCGAGCGTGGGCGTAGCGATAACAAGGCCATCATCATCGTTTCTTGGTACGGGTTCCATGAGGAAGGTGGGTACTCGGGCAAACCAGTAAAACGTAGTTTGGAGCACTGATCACAGTCACGTTTATTCGGTAATTTACAATCACTTTATGAGTAGTAAGAAACAAAGGTTTGTACGGTGAACATGACAGTTCCGATTGTATGCACTCAACCATTCGGCGTGCGCTCCGCAAATCGAATGCGGCCCGCTTCCCAATCGGCTCTGTCCACGTGTAGAAAATGGCGCGAAGTTATAGCGCCACCTCACGGCGTTCACTGTACTAACCGATCAACCAATGACAATTAAGTTCCGGTTTGACCAATATTATGAAATCAACCGGAAGTAGTATTTTGATTATTTTGTCGTCTTGATATCGCTTCGCTCGCGACGACATATTTATTTAATCTTTTCGCACACAAAAATGTACAAAGGCGGACTTAATACCTTAGGCATTCTCTACCACTCAACCAAGGGTGGCAAGTAAAGTGCCTGTCTGGGTTCGAACCCAAGGCCTGCAACTCGTAAGTCGTGGCCGTTACCACGGGGCTACTCGACGTCTACTGGAGCACCTGCTCCATATCATCATCATCATCATAATTTCAGCCGAAAAACGTCCACTGCTAGACATAAGCCTCCCCCAAGCACCTCCACTTCGACCGGTTCTGTGCTTCTCGCATCCAACGGGTTCCTGTAGCCTCACAAGGTCGTCAGTCCACCTTGTGGGAGGCCTTCCAACGCTACATCTTCCAGTACGCGGTCGCCACTCCAGTACCTTGCAGCCTACCCACTGCCACTTAAATTTGGCAATTCTTCGGGCTATGTCGGTTACCTTGGTTCTCCTGCGGATCTCTTCATTCGATCACGCAGGGAAACTCCAAGCACAGCCCTCTCCATTGCCTTTTGGCCTTCTAATAAGGCCCATTGTAAACGACCACGTTTCAGTGCCATAGGTCATTGCTGCCAACACGCACTGTTCAAAGGCTTTCGTCTTGAGACACTGCGGTATGTGTGACGAGAAGATATTGCGTAGCTTCCCGAACGCTGCCCAGCCGAATCGGATACGACGATTGACCTCTTTCTCGAAGTTGGACCATATAAGTTGACTGCTCTATACGTATTATAAATTGAACTCTCTTATCGTGTCCGCATTTTTCTTCTTAACAAGGCAGCGGATTTTGATGCGTTTTTCATTATAATAAAAAAATCTCAATGTTTATTCAAATCGTAAAAACCATTCGAAGCAAGGCCGGGTGGCTAGTATTATTGTGTATATTGCAATACGTTGTAACTATGAATATAGTATATGTTGTGATGATAATACACTTTCACCGAACCATCCGAGCCATCTCAAGCTCAAATAATCTCAGATTACTTAATACTAACCCATCTCAAAGAACCACTATGTATACCGTGACGATCTGCAGTACATACCTCAACGTCCTTCACGTTAGAGACATGCAGGATCCTCCTCTTCATCATCTTGATGACGTAGCGGTCTCCGTACTCGTTGTTGTACTGACGTATTTTCAGAAACAACTTGCCTGGAACAATTAAATGAGGGATTAAATACAGGTGCTATGAAGTAGCGCGCCACGGGTGGTGATACCTAAATATGCCTGGTACACCTGGGTGTACCATATCGCGGCATATCGTGGGTAGCGAGGCTGGTGACTCAGGAGCCCCCAGCCTCGCTACCACGGCCAGCTTTTTGGGAGTTTTGTCAATTGGCTACTAAAACCATACCACCTACCATTCACCTACCATCCTACCTTCCGTTAATAGTAAAAATAATAAAGAAGCCGTAGAAAGGGCAGTTATTATTATATATTAAAACCTTCTTTGAAAAACATGTATTTAAATAACGAACCCCTCCTTCAAATGAGATCAGTACTTATTGAGGAAATCGCAGACATACAAACATACATACGGGTCAAAAAAAGAACCTCCTTTTTTTGCCGTCAATTACAAACAATATAAACTCTTTGAACAATGGAATGTTTTGAACAAAACATTGAACTTTGTGCAAACGCTTTATCAAAATAAACAGCTTAGAGGAAAATGAATGTTTTCAGCAAATACTCAACATAATGTTGGTGGAGTTTTTGAGGATATTTTTAATAAAGAATAAGTATTGATAATTAGATTACAAGGCTTGGAATCGAGAGCTCTGTAATCTGGGCTTTATTGGAAACCCAGTGAACAAGAATTTAGAAAATATATATTCGAAAAATTATCGAGTTTTACTTTAATACTGCTACGATGAATTACGATCAACAATCCAGTTGCAAAGCGCTGATTTTAGCAACATCCATTTTATGGACCGTCGTTGTTAAATAGTTAGTTTGTTAGTAACCGACTTCAAAAAAAGGAGGAGGTTATCAATTCGACTGTATTTTTTTTTTTTTTTGTTACCTCATAATAACCGACTGGGTGAACCGATTTTCATGATTCTTTTTTTTTTTGAAAGCTGGTGCTTCCCGTGTGCAATATCTGATGATGGGATCTTGTAGAAATCGGGGGAACTCTTCAATAAATAACAGCAGATTAACCGCGATTGTTGCTATAGCATATCTAAGCATTGTTTACACCATCACACAACATAATATCACGCCTGTACTCACTACAAAGGTTATAATTTTTTTTTATTATAATAATAATTAATACCAGTAAAACAACCGCGATTGCTGCTATCGCATATGTATGCATTGTTTACGCAATCGCACAACATAACATCACGTCTGTACCCTATAAACGCAGATTCAGCTTCCTGTCACTGATATTTACATAGCAAGTAGTGTTTATATGAATTTGATTGGGGTAGATATAACTAAAAAGTGAAAAATAAAAAATTTTATATAAAAAAAAAACAACCGACTTCCAAAAAAACACTACAAAGTGAAAAATAATTTTAATTTCGGAAGTCGGTGTCAAAAAACCAAAATGCAGAACCAACGACACCGACTTCCAAAATTAAAATTATTTTTCACTTTGTAGTGTTTTTTTGGAAGTCGGTTGTTTTTTTTTATATAAAATTTTTGTCGTTTATTATGGTTATCAAACGTTACGTATTTATGTTTAAGAAGCCGATAGGATAGCGTCTTTCTCATCTACGAACGAAACGCACGAACGTGCGGAGTAAACGTAACGTAAAAGAAAACGCTTTAAAATTAAAAACACTCGTTTCGCGTATAATATTTATTTGTCTTAAAACTTTATTCATATCTATGGAACTGACGACTGGAAGGAGATGACGGGGGCTCGTCCGCTCGCTCTGCGCGCTCACTTGAACCCCCGTCATCTCCTTTGAAACTAACCTGCCCGGGTGCCCCAAGACCCGAACTTGCTTCGCTCGCTCTTGCATCCTAAGTTCTCATTGCGTTTTTACAATGACTACCATCAATGAACTACGACTATCCATGACTTATACATCACTATACTGACAAGCTATCGAAAATGTTATTTCAATGCTCTTGAAAGTCTTTCTAGAAGTACGAAATTGTCACTTATCTAGCCTTCAGGTCCTCAAAATATCTATACTCTGGGCGAATACATGGTGAAAATGCGACATACATATTAACCAACAGTGTATTCCCCAAAGTAATCACTGTCGTAGCACTTTCCTCCGCGTAGCAGGCTACGACGTAGCTCTTAGCTTTCAAACTACGCCGCGCAGTGCGTTTGTATTATTTTGAGCGGTTTGATTTGAGAGCACTAATTTTCAGATTCTGTTAAATATAATCCATCAAAACAATTTTTCTCATATCACAAATATCATATTCTTTTATAATAATAGAATACATTTTTGATATATGCCTTATAAATAAAGAAGAAATGACTGGACCTAATTAAATTTTCTACTGGAAACAAGTCTAAATATCTCCGAATTTCAGAACGTAGTATTTATATTAAAATAGTCTCCAATAATTGCTTAAACAATATCAATAAAAAAAATATTGGTACTTTGATTTTTTAATAAATAAAATAAAACTACTGTATGTTGCGCTTACTGTGTGATGCGCGCTCGCCCTGGCTGGAGGCCTTAATTTATAGAGGCATCCACAGGCAAGCCCGGTTAAGCAGACGACAACCTCATAGGTTCAACTGAGAGATACCAATTATATAAAAAAAAAGTTCGCGCTCTGTACCGAAATGTAAGAGGGTTCTTAAGTAAATATTTTGTTACCGACCTAACCAAACAAATTAAAAACGAAAAAAAAATAGCTCGCTTCGGCCACAGCTAGCAGATTAAAGACAAACACAATAGTGTGATCTAATAAACGTATCGCTTACGAAACTCCTGAGCGTGTGGCGAAACCCTGGAGTGTGGGTTCTGTAGGATTAATATTAATGTTTTATAATATATTATCAGGAAACATCAACTGAGTGAAGCTAGTCGACCTGTCAAAATCAACTGTTCAGTGTTCGACACAATCGCCAGGACACTTTTGCTCGAGACAGCTTCGCGGAAGGGCACATCACTATCGTATCGTAAATATTGCTTTATTGTTAAGTGTTAAGCCAGAAATCAATAGCAGTTGTACTGTAGTTTTAGTTCAATCATCAAATTTATAATTTTTTTTTAAGAAAAATTTTTTCATTTGCTTTCAATATTTATATTTCGCGATTACGATGTTGGTTCCATAGAGATAATGTACGTTGTGCCAGGATTTGGCAAAAAGCTCGCCCCCTACATAGTACGTGGGACTTATACATAACTAGTTAAATGTGGGTGTAGTATAGGTGCACCTCTGCCGAACCCTTTGGGAATTACAGGCGTGATCTTATGTAAGAACTACAATACGTACTTACGTGGTGTAATATTTATAAATTCCAGGGCACATCCTATGATTGGGTGGCGCGGCGGCCCAGGCAACTTGTCCAGCGAATTCTCCTCCTCAGCCAAGAGTCTCCAGATCACGAAGGTGATGATACCCAACAGTGATAGTGTTAGGAGCATTCTGTTAACAGTATATTGACCTCGGTGTGTCCTTCGAGTTGATTGTTTGGATATTGCGGAGGCTGCGAAGATTCGTCTGAAAATAACGGACAAAGGAACAGTAATTACGTCTGTACTTGATGCCACTTACCGGAAGACAAGGTCTATTATTCAACAGATTGAAGTGCTAACAAACTACGCCTTATTTTCCCACAATGATTATTCAATTTTGTCCAACAACCAGTTTTACGCAGTAACTATAGGTGGTGGAGGTCAAATAGGCAGTTGCTCCATGTAAAAAAATACTGGTACCCAGCTGCATGCGTAGCAGCGGTCAGACTAGAAGCTGACACCAAACAACTTGGAACATGGATAGGCAAATGATTATAATTCAACTAGCGACCCGCCCCAGCTTCACGGTTTTGCTACCTGACAAAACATCGAGACTGTGGGACAATGAAAATTTGATTTAGAACAACAGAAAAGTAATTGTGTCTCATTAGTCACAGTTGACCTACCACGAAAGTTGAATATTGTATTATACAAATAAACGTTTCGGTATAAATTAATTCCATACAAAGCTTTTTCCACTTTTATTTTAATTTGGTCTGCAGAGTATGTTGTGTGCTTTTTAGTCTGTGCTAAATAAATGTATTTTCTTTCTTTCTTTAAATGATGGTGAAAAACGTATCAAAATCCGATGTGTAGTTTAAAAAAACAACGCGGTCCCACAGACAGACACGAAAAGCTGTTTTTATAATTAATTATTTAGTCATTCCGCGGTAATCGTTATCAATGACTTTGTGATTAGGTATTCATGATGATTAAATGAGTCACTAATATTTATTTATTTAATCCACACTCAGACCTTATTGGTGGCGTCCTTCAAATAGGTCAGATGTCGTACTTGTAACTGGCACGTATATGACCATAAATCATAATATTATACACGTGGACGAAGCAAAAGGTCAAGTATTTAAGAATCTTAGCAGGGGCATTCTGTAGATTCTGCCTGCCCTTATTGGAAAACGGTATCAGTTCATTTTTAGGGTTTCGTAGGTACAGACGCCAGCACATCAAGCTACGCCAGAATGTAAAATTTTCGCAATCAACTTTGAACCTAATACTTTGGCGATAAAATTGAAAATCCATCAAAGAAATTTGACAGATGGTAGTAGCGTGATGTGCTGGCGTCTGTACACAAAAAGTGCCAACGGGATACTATTAGTAGGGCTCTGCTGTCTGTCCGTCTGTCACAAGGCTGTACCTTTTGAACCGTAATAGGTAGACACTTGATTATTTTTTTACACAGCGTGTTCTACTATGGCTTCTATAACAACAAATAATAAAGCATTGTTTTCTGTTATTTATAGTTTTTCTGTAATGCCTAAACGCATTTTTCTTTCTTTCTTTAATAAAAATTAAATAAATGAAAATTAAAGGGTTGTATGGGGACCTACAAGAAACGAAAACATATGTAGAGATCAATGTTGTACGGTGGAACCCTTCATGTGCGAGTCCGTAGGTGCTTTTATTTCTACCGGCTGCCAGGCGGTTGCCGTGCCGGTACAGGTGCCGGTATCGGTCAGCAGAGAAACACAGCGAACAACAACTAATAATAATAAACAAAAAGATAATATTTCAGTCTGTTCAAATATGCAATCATCCAACCATTCTGTTACCTTGAGACTACTAGGTTTTATTGTCATTGGTAAGGTTAAAGGTAATATCTAAATAATTTATTTATTTTGTTTACCTTGTCAAACAATTTACGTAACGGAAACAAGGTTGTTGGATATCAAATTAAAATTGAATAATTATAATAAATTAACTTCCTTATCCGTACGGATCTCAGCTATATTAATTAGCTATTCAACGATCTTTCCGAATTTAAAAACAGTACCCTAATTGCGTAACACACTTTCAAACACAATTTGAATCATTTTGAAAGATATTGCTGGGGAGTTTGTTGCGCCACTTCTTCTTCCCAGCGAATATGAAGGGCGGGCGTTTTGGGGGACTGTCTTTTGTAATTTTGACGTTCGAAAAGTCTTGATTCTCAGCCTAGTTTGAATAAATGACTTCTGTTTTTGTTTTTTGATTTTGATTGCTAATCCGAATATTGGATAGGATATTGATCTTATTTTTTTTAATAGGGGGGAGGTGCTCAAAAACTGGCAAAAATCGTCTTAAGTAATAAATAAATGGCCACTTAGGTACTAGTGAAGATAGAGACTTAAAATTAGGAAGATACCCAATCATCAGTGTCGAGTCGATGACAACAAACATAGTTCATTTCCGAAAATTAACAAATTAATCATGTTTGTGTCAAAATCCACTTGTTTACATATTAAATCAAAAATGGCATGAAAGTCGCGCGGAAAACCATACATTTATAACGTTTGCCAAACATTTAACTACCATTAATCTCAAAACACAGAAATTAGTTAGCATTTACATAACATAAGATCTACTCACATGAATCGCGAACTTCCATTGAATTATTTAGTTTGTGACAAGTATTAGAAGTTATCGTACCATATAGCAAAACAATTTGTGTCGAATCAAAGTTACTAATGTTAAATTAATGTTTATTAATATATCGTCACGCAGTGTGAACAGCCAGAATAATTCATTAAAAGTTTAATGTGGAATCGTAAATCATTTACTGGAATTAGACTGAGAATCTCCTTTATCACGTGCGTCATAAGTTACGTAAGTTAGGTCGCTTCATTCAACAAAACGTAACATCACGTCTGTATCCCATGAAAGGTTAGACAGAGGTATACCTATAATGCACCAAAAGGGCATCGTTCAAGTGTCGAACATTTTATACTCAATAATGAAAGTGCCCGCCAGAAAAAAAGATTAGGTCCTATTTTCTTAGGGAAATAACATTTTGAGCAACATAACGTGTTTTACTATTACAGCGAAAGTCTAAAATTAACCCTCCGGCTGCTATTTGATTATATTTTTATCCCAAGTGTTTTATGCATAACATTAAAAAAATACAAACTTTCAATTGAATTTAATGTCCGGCCGTGCGATTCTGTAACCATCTCACCGTGAAAGCTTGGGTGAAGTGAGCGTGGAGTGAGTCGTCAATAGTGTCCATCCCTAGCATCAGCATGACTCACAGCTCATTTTAAGCTCACTTCACCTTAGTTATCACGGTGAGATTTTTCCAGAATCGACCGTCTGAACAAGTTTTAACAATAAACTAGATGAGATACGTCTTTATTTGCCTTTAACCCTTAAATGCATGATTTATTTTATCGTATTGCAAAAATTTCTATTGTATAGGTATTTATCTATAGAATTTAGATAATAAATATATAATAATTATACAATAATATTAATATTCATAGAGTATATATATTGTTTTCACAAAAAGAGGTGCGTTCAGAAACTCACAGCTATCACATTCTTAAAAAAATTAAATGACGTGCTTTGTTGCCATTTGGCAACATTATGCATTTAAGGGTTAATATGGTATAAAGTTGTTATAGTTAGGTATTAATCTAAAGTCCACATGTTTAGCTACGAGTATACAGGATATGTGTCAATTGCATGCAAAACAATTATTAGCTAATTGTTTACTAGTTACTGTCAATACTCAAGACAAGACTCAAGAGGTCATTTTCCATAAGACAGCAGTACTTTTATTTCTGGTACTTTCTCCGTACTTTAATTTTTGGGTACGAAATGAATGATTTCCTTTCGCCAATTATAAACATAATGAATTGATAAGATATTAAAGATAATATGAATAAGTTATTATTATTTCTTATCTGTTCAAGATACAGTTTGCACCGAAAATCAAATGGTAAATTGGACCCAGTTATGCCAAAATGTTCCAACCCACAGTGAACATATTTTGAGCTATTTAAGTTTAAACATTTAAACCTAACTTTCCCATAAAGACATTCTGATTTCGTTACACACGAAGGTATCAATATTAACGAAATCAGGATGTATTTATGGGAAAATTCGGTTGGAACATTTTGGCACATTTGGTCCAATTAATAGTGTGGGTGTAAAAAATCTGTTTGGTTTGCTGAAATGTTTCTTTATGTACGTAATCTTTAAAAAGAGGGGCTCGTGGCTAAATAATAACAGCCGCACGGGTCGATCAATCAGGTTAAGCTACTCTTACCGCGGTTGGTCTGTGGATGGCTGACCATCTTCACATACCAAGACCCCTCCGTGCCTCGGAAAGCACGTTAAGCCGTTGGTCCCGGCTGTCATTTGTGGGTCTTTGATAGTCGTTACGGGTCGTTGAACCCCGAAAGTCTGACAACCAGTCTTACCAACGGGTATCGTATTACCCAGTAACTGGGTTATGGAGGTCAGATATACAGTAGCTCCATGTAAAATACTGGTACTCAGCTGGATCTGGTTAGACTGGGAGCTGACGCCAACATATTTTGGAAAAAGGCTAGACAGATGATGATAAATTGTACCCATAGTATTTGAGGAGGTAACATGCAAACAGGCTTAAGTCACAATAATATAAATTTTCAGAGTACTGAAAAAATCTGTAGAGAAACAGAATCTCTACAGATTTTTTCAGTGGTCTGAAAATAAGTACTGAAAAAATCTGTAGAGAAACAGAATCTCTACAGATTTTTTCAGTGGTCTGAAAATTTACATTATTGTGACTTAAGCCTGTTTGCATGTTACCTCCTCATTTATTAAAATTTATCAATTTTACTACTAAGATTCCAAAGTCCAAAGCTGGTCATTGGTCTTGTGGCCGCATTTGTAATCGAGTACAGCAACTGGACTATGACCGTTATGAAATATAATTGTGTTACAACGTGTGACCCAGCCTAACCAAAGTTCAGTCTGAAGTCCAAAGTTCTGGCGACTTTTGCAAACAACGACTAGACTCTGAGCCCTACCTCACAAATAAGTAAACTCAAACTAAAAGCATTCTTCATTTATGAAAAAAATCATGCTGTAGAACAATGTTCGAGTGTAACATATGATTCTTTCTTTCTAAGGAAATCGTTTGGCTTGGGATGGGCATGTGATGAGAAGGGAGGAAACACGTGACTAAAAGAGCGATGAAAATAAATGTGAAGAGGGAGAGGATGGTCAGAGAAAAGATGGATGAATTGTGTGAGGATTGATATAAAGCAAAAGGGATTGACTGATAGCGTGATGTGTGTGACAGGGGAGAGTGGAAGGGGAAACGTGGTGCGCCGACCTCAAGTAACATGAGACAAGGGCAGGTGTCATTAAGGCATAAATCATACATATTACGTGTGACACGAGTCAGAGGTTCCATCGGGCAACTCCGACCATCATCTGTCTGATGCAGCTGAATACCAGTATTTTATATGGATCGACTGGCTATCTGAACTTCACAACCCAGTTACTGGGTAAAACGATACACTTGGTAAGACTGGTTGTCAGACATTTGAGCTGTGAGTAAGCCTTTTGCCACTAAGCGGACATAAATCCAAAGTCCGAGCTACTTCTGAGAAGTGCTTCAAAACGTTTTTGTATTCCGGATTCAGGTAAGTGTTGCAGACACACTCTTTACTCTACTGCCAGATCATGATTAAAACTAACTAAGAAGGAAAACAGAAAAAAAGAAATGACCCACATAGTCTTCACATTCACAATAATAATAATAAAAAATACGATACTTTACAAAGTAAATATCCATGTCATTGTTTATATAAAATTCATCAATGTCAATGTGTATATAAAAATCCGAACATACCTAATCTTTGAGGACCATGTAGATTGGTGTCTGAAGTGGTCTTTTGAGGAAAGAACCACACAGATTGAGTGGACCTGTGCAGTCACTTGTGCACAGTGAAACTTATAAATAGGAGACTCGTAATGTAACTGACACGATCATTTTAGTAACAAATCCCCCGGCCCCTGAGACGTGTACAAGAGCTTTTAAAACTCTGTTATACAAGCTAAAAGCGAACTGGTTATTATACAAATATTAACTTTATTACTTTTTCTACTCACATTTTTATTGAACGTTTCTCGACGCACTATCACAGACAGATAAGGATAACAATAACAAACCTAACACACACAAACGTCACTTATTAACACACTTATTTGTTCATCACTTAGGTATACTTAAACAACACATATCATATTCACTCATTTCATATTTCATTTAACACAAAAGCCATTAATGAAGAGTTGAAGTTGTAACATTTAATGAACTAACACCTCTCCACTAAATCTACCAAAGAACTGACTGAGAGCTAAATATTACATCGAAGATAACCAATCACACATGATTATTTCCAAGTTTATACACATCCATGCACATCCATTGATAGCGGAACGAGATTAGAACAAACATACTATAGAGCATAAGTGGCAATGTATAAGCACTACGTCAATATGTACATAGTTACGTGTAAGGCATCAAGGTTAGTTACCGGCTTCTATAAATTTTTTGCCGCATAATTATTGACGTTTTTATTTGTTAAAAATACTTGTTTTATAACGTTGTGAATTACGATAAAAATCTTCGTATCTTTATTATGTGACGTAATATTATATATCATTGGTGCTACACTGTTTATTCTCTACCACTATCAATGCAGTAGTTGTGCACGGATAATTCAACAGATGGCGTTGTTAGCTGATGCTACTCATGCGTAAGGTCAATTCCCACAATTAACACTCTCAGCGCCAGCTGAAGGTCAATTCCACTCTCAGCGCCATGTGGTCCGCCGGCCGCTCACATAGCCCGCTTCTCTAGAAAATCGCGGCGCTGAGAGTGCTAAATACGTTCAAAATCTAGTAGCAATCTCATCTCAGCGACAATCAACGTCAATAACTTGTCAAAAATGGAGATTGAAGGGAAATGAGACGTATTTTTGACAGATTGAGACTGAGATCAGACAGTGAATGTTCTTTAACCCTTATCTGAGTGACGAGGTAGGTACCCGGGTACCTTTAGCATTTTCAAATTTAAAATGCTAAAGGTACCCGAGTAACTCGTCACTCACATAAGTGTTAATGAATCAATAATATTTATTTTTTCTTTAAAATGCTAAATATTAGGAGCAATTCTCGTAATTTAACCCTTATGTGAGTGAGTGACGAGGTACCTACCTCCTCTGATCGTGATTCATACATATTACTTAAATGTAATTTTACGCTTGGCTGCAGTGAAGTGCAACTTTGAACTGGTGTAGCTGGTAATGACCTGTAGATTAGAAGCCATCCACAGCTCTATATGAGTCTATGGAGTCATTGGTAGACTGCTATAAGCTAAGCTTCAAGTTGCACAACAACTAACTAAAACCCGCTGTTACCCTAACTTGGTGACACATTACAGCTTATTTATTTAAACTTTTCGCACACAAAAAAGGTACAAAGGCGGACTTAATGCCTTAGGCATTCTCTACCAGTCAACCAAGGGTGGTGAAGAGACTAGATGGCAGGTGCTTTGGTTGAACCGAACAATGACAAAAAAAAGACTATTAAAATTGTTGAATTATAAATGAATGAATGAATTATAGATTTGACTTCGCATACAATCTGTAAAGACATTTTTTTAGCGGACTCGCATGTACTACTAGGTACTGCCAATGAGCACCTGCCATTTGCGCAAAACATGAGGGACGGATTCGCTGAACATTTCAAATCCAAAGACTGTCTTGACTTCGTCCGCGTGAAGTTTCATGTTCCCCGATCCACCCGTCGCATCACATCACCTGCCCGCACTATCACTTCGTTTTTAGTTAGCATTATTTCTGACTTTTTCTTTTTGCTCGGCTCCTTAGGTTCATAGCCTTGCCTTGTTCAAGAATTGAGCTAGCAAATGAAAAAATATTTATTCAAATCCAACCACTAGTTCCAGAGATTAGCACGTTCAAACAAACAAAAAAACAACAGACGTAATAACAATAAAACCTCCATTGTGTCTCGTTTAGTGTCCTTCAACCGATTAATTAGTTACCTATCTACAGTGGTTGTTACCCACACACACAACACACATGTCAATTTTAATTCTGAATAAACAATATGTATAAATAAGTACAAGATTTACCTACTTCTTGTAGCCAAAGATCTTGGCAATAATCTGAAAGTAGTTTCTATCTTGTATTTGTCATAGATATTCATTACACAACGTCCACAAATGCATCACGAGGAAAATCAATATGAGATGTGAAACTAACATTCGTATGTAATGTGCAATAAGATAAACAGATGGGTACCTGAGGTTAACAATACAATATAATAACAACGGCTCGCAATAAATAAATACATAAATAAATTGATGTCCCCATGACTGACATAGTTTTAAGATATTGTATTGTAATACTAACAAAAAAGTGGACATTTAAATAGTCTAAATTAAACGATTTTTTTTAAAGTCTATTATCACGATGAGCCTCACCTCAGTTGCAGTGAAGTCACGTTGACAATGATTGCAATTTAACGTGTGAAGTTCTGCGACCTATGCAAGGGCATGCTACGGTTTGTAATAATTTCTGTTCTGTAGACATCGTTCGGTCGTATGTTGAGGAAGCCCATGCTGCTTGGGAACACGCTTTCTAACCACCACCTTCTGGGTTAGTAAGTTCTAGAGGTACCTTTAAAAAAAAAATCGCGAAAAAAATCACCTGTTCCTTACATTTTGACGAGTTATGCGAACATAAATGTAGGGATCAGCTGATTTTTTTTTTCGCGTTTTCAGGTTTGGTCCCATAGTAAAAGTTATTCATAATGATGAGTACAATGGCCCCTTAAGAGGTTGTGCGTTAATTCACGGACACGTTGTATATAGTAAGCACCAACATTGAAATAATAAACTCCAATTTCCACGCTTGACGAATGATAATGGTAACAATCTCCTGTGATCTTTATTGTATAATGAAGATCTTTAGGAAGATATCCTACAGATCTCTGAACACAAGTCTAGCAGTGGACGTATGCAGACATTGTTAGTATTTGGGTAGTAAAATTATGAAATTTGTTCTCAAGTAGTTGTCAAGCAGTACCATCATGCTTTACTCTAGATGTCTCCCTATCCTACTTAATATTGTAAATGTGAAAGTTTGTGAAGATGTTTGGGTGTTTGTTACTGAATGAAGTAAAAACTACTGAACGGAATTGGATAAAATTTGGTACGCAGATAGTTTATAACTAGGATTAACACATAGAATACTTTTATTCCGATATTCCCAAGGGATCGAAACTTATGCTGGTGAAACCGCAGGGCGCTGCTAGTAATGAATAAAAATGTCAGTCTATTACGAAAAACGAACGTGTTTGAAAAGGTTATTGTAAAAATTTAAGTATACGTCACAGATTACAACTGCCTGCTTCAAAGAGTGAGCAGAATGGTTTCGCGTCTAGGTGAAAAGGTGTAAAAATTACTGCCAAGCCGCCTCCGCTTCACACGGTTTTTACGACTTACACATTAAACTTCCGGAGTAAATTCTCTAAATAATGGTGAAAACCACGTCCTTTTTTAGTACAAAACATCTATACATAGTATTTATAATATTTAAATTCTTTAAAGCAAAGTTGGCAAAGTTGGCTTTAAAGCAAAATTTGCTTTGCAGGTTGGCAGAGAGAAAAATTATTATGTCTGTGCATAAAATACAAAATGTACCTACGTTTTAATTTTTCTTCGGCTAAACTTATTTCTAATTTCAGTCAGCCACTGCAAACATATTCATTATTAAAAACGTGCTCACTTATAAACACTCGTTTGCTAATGAGCAGCATATAGGTAAGTACAGTCGTGCGATTCTGTAACCATCTCACCGTGAAAACTTGGGTGAAGTGAGCGTGGAGTGAGTCGTCAATAGTGTCAATCCCTAGCATCAGCATTACTCACAGCTCTCTCTAAGCTCACTTCACCTTAGTTATCACGGTGAGGTTTTTCCAGAATCGACCGGCTGTATGTGTTTAACTAGATGGCAACTTTCTGGAATCTCAGACAATTATTGTAATAATACCTACATGTTCTGCTATGATGTTTCAGGGTTTACCATCGAGTATCTGTAAGTATTACATCACCACTGCTCTCAAGATGCTGAAGGAAAACATTGTGAGGAAACTGGCATGCCCTTGAACCTAAACTTGTTACCCACTCCCTCTTAACCCGGCGTCATTGAGGTAGGGTCAAAATTACCCGGCTGGTTTAAAATTTCTAATATTTTTGAAAGTACGTTTGCGACGTTGTTGCCGTTCTGTGCAGTAGTTGGAGCCAATATTGTACATTTTTTTTTTTTGTAATTTTTGAGAGTTATTGAAAAGTTGATTAAACTCAATTAAACGTTTCTGAATTGTTATTTTCCGGTTTTATTATCAAAACCAGAATACGTTTATACTGAAATAATGACACAGTTTACGAATTTACTTAAAACATGTGGAAATAACATGTATTAAATATATGGGTAATATTGACCCACCTCAACGTCCATGTAACTATTTCCTACCACAATGACGCCGGGTTAAAGAGAGAATGGCCTGTGTCCCAGTAGTGGGATCATTACAGGCGAATTATGTTATTCATAAGTAAATTAGACTTATTTATGAAAATTTATAAAAAGTTATTCGTAGCCAGTTAGCAAGATTGATAGGTGCCTGGTGTAATTGTACATACAAGATCCGCCGGACGTTGGCATTCTACGTATTCGCTCCAGCCAGCATCAGCAGGCGGTTTTTATACACCTTTTGGAATTCAATGTAGCCTCTAATGTGGTAATAATTAGACGGCTACGCCCAATTGTTTTTGTACCTATTGACAAAAACTTTTTGTAAGTATTTAAAAAAAATGGCAATCAGTCGCTATGAAGCAAAAGCTTGCCGTGTAAAATGTTTAATAATATTGCAAATACTTATTTAAAACAATATTTATGTATATTATGTTTGTGCTTCCTCTACAATTAAGTTAAAATATTGGCAAGGGTGAATGCATAGGTACTTGACAGGCCTGTTGCTCTAGTGGTCAGTGGCCCTGCCTGCTATGCACAAGGTCGTGGGTTCGATTCCCACCTAGGACAAATGTTTGTGTGATGAGCACGATCATTTATTCTTTGTCTGGGTGTAATTTATCTACAATATGTATGTATTTAGAAATATATATGTATATATGTTTATCAGTTGTCTAGTACTCATAGCACAAGCTTTGCTTAGTTTGGGACTAGATGGCGTTGTGTGAAAGTTGTGGAATATTATTTATTATATTATTACTTATATCGTAACTAATAAAAGTCAATTTAATTACCTATTTAAAAAAAAATATGCGTGATAAAATCGTGCTTTTTAAACTACCTACATATTTTTATTTGGTACATACCTTTTAGTCTTCAAAATAACTTTAAAATTTTTAACCACCCTCATCCCAATCCGCCCTCGGCACGTTTCTCACCTTGGCTTGGGTACCTATGTATATTATAGAATTATTAGTATTAATATTATATATTTATTATTATATATTTTAAGTCTTCCGAACCAACATCATACAAAGTTTCATTACGATACGACAATTAGAAGATTTGATTGCATTGTTTGTTAGTTACAAGTAAAGCAAATAATAAAAAAGTGGCTTAAAAAGGTATATAACCTTCTGTATTATTTTCTTATCATTGATATTATTTGAAGAAATTGGTGTTTACGATTGCGTGCGCGGATTTATTCCCGTGCGAATCGTAAGAATTTGTTTACAGAAAATGGTTTATTGAAAACCTTTTTCTCTAAACAAATTCAATTCAATTTTTGTAAGCCGATTACCTACAGAATATTATATTGTACTGTGATTGAATAAATATAATGTAAAACAAAGGAATGAATTGTGGATACAATTTAATTTATATTAAAATGCCTTCGGGGTCCGTGTGTCAAAACAATGGAACAGATATTTGCGAAAGCCCCTGAGATATCGAAATGAAACAATGATCTGCATGTGAGCCGAAATAGCCAGATTGTACACTTTCAATTATTATCCCTTGTTTTGGTCCAAAACAACGGATAATAACTGATTCACCCCAAAACTTTTGGGGTAAATCGTTTAAAGAATTGGTGGGGTTTTACACCCGAATTCACAAACGACACTTCATTTATTTATAGACGGCTGTAAGCCTCATGTCTGTCTTTTGTAATTTTGACTTTCGAAAAGTGCTGATTCTCAGCCTAGTTTGAATAAATGACTTTTGATTTTGATTTTGATTTCATGTGGCCATGTGAGTTTCTGTGATCTGTAGATATAGGTATTCCGTATTCTGTAAAACGATCACCGTGAAAACTTACAGTCCCTTCATAGTTATTTTACCTTTGACAGCAGCAACCCAACACTCATGTGATTTTGACAGACTTTCTGTGGCAGCAACCCAACACCAACCTTATTGTAACGAGAATAAAGATCACTGTGATTTTGACAGACTTGTCTGTGGCAGCAATTCAACGCCGTCCTTATTGTAACGAGAATAAAGATCACTGTGTTTTGACAGACTTGTCAGTGGCAGCAAGCCAACAGCAACCTTACTGTAACGAGAATAAAGATCACTGTGATTTGGACAGTGATCGGTTAAACAACTGTGAACAGACTGTAGGTGAAGTGAGCTGTCGATAGTGGCCCCCTTGTACCACAAATCACATGATACCTACGATTAGTGCTAAACGTAGGTATTTAAAACAGCGTTTTGATTCTACCAATCGTTTGAAGATGATAGAGACAGAATAGATTAATCAACCTACGAGTATAATGTTCGCCCTGCAAAAAAACAAACAGGCCGCCTCTGTGAAAGAGAGTGGGTCGTAATCCACCACGCGGGCCCAGTGCGGGTTGGTGGATGTCACATGTCTTCGTATTTTTGGTTCTAGGAGATACCGGTTTCCCCACGATGTTTTTTTTTTTCATTGTTTTGGGAGCAGTGGTGATGAAATGAAATACACAAAGTAAAGTGTCCACCTGGGTTCGAACTCACGACCTACGTAAGTCGGGGCCGTTACCACTGGGCCACTACTGCTCGTATAGACAGAATAATGTTTAAAAAAAGAGAATTTTATTATAAATTAATTAGACGCACTTCTATAACAGTTACCAAATTGAAAGAAATTAATAGAACACTAATGAAAAAATAATTGAACAGCAGGTCTGTATCTAAATTAATTTAAAAGTTAATAAACTCACAGATTTGCTTGCAGATTTGTTTTTTTTTTTATCGCTAACTTTATGTAAGTACTATGTACAGACGCCAGCACATCAAGCTATCCGAAACTGTCACATTTTCCCAATCAACTTTGAACCTTATGCTATAGCGATAAAGTTGAAAATCTATTAAAGAAATGTGACAGATTGTAGTAGCTTGATGTGCTGGCGTCTGTACAAGTAAGGGTTCCGAGAAACAAGAATTAGAATGCTCTGGTGAAAAGATAAGCCAGCATGCACAGGTTGGTGTTGGAGGGTGGAGCACCCTGATTTATTAAAATAATTTCAATCCCAATCCGAAGGATTATGAATGTTGTTGAACTGTCAAAATGAAAGGTATTGCCATTGTAAGTGTGCGTATAGTACAGGGTCGCAGGGCCATCGACGTGCAATCTCTTACCATGGTATAGAATACAAAATAGTACTAACCATGGGTTCGGTACATCATTCTGAACTACCTGCGTTGAAATTTTCACCAGTTATTGAAATAAATATTGCTGTTCCATACATATTGACCGCGTAAGTATTTTTCTATGAAACTGCTGATTTTTGTTTGATAACTGACGAAAAATTTCTACCCTTGCTAGTTTGAGCGTCGGTGTCCATGCCATCCTGTACAATTAAGTAGGTAGGTACTATTCTATGTATACCAACTCAGGAGCTTCTAGCGCAGGAGTCGAGAATTTCATAATTTGGTGTACAACTTGTTTTTATGTTTGAATTTTTGAATATGAATATAATAATAATATAATATTTGATAATAATAATAATATTTAATAATATAGTATTTGAATTCGTATTTTTATATTTTACAACTAATTTTTTTTCTTTCGTAACAAATAATTTTTGTATTTGTATTCTTTTCTACTGAGGTGAAAGCCAGCAACCAGCAACATTTCAAGAATACTGAAATAAATGTAGCAGACTATTTCCTGTCACGCACCTCACGACACGCCACCCTAGGGGATATTAGGGGTAACAGTAACTACCAAGTTTCTTAGCATCTTTCTCCTCTTTGGGGAGAACCGAAATAAAAATACTTACGAGACATTGACACCGGTGTAACTATTCTATACAGCCGGTCGATTCTGGAAAAATCTCACCGTGATAACTAAGGTGAGGTGAGTTTAGAGTGGGTTGTGAGTCATGCTGATGTTAGGGATTGACACTATTGACGACTCACTCCACGCTCACTTCACCCAAGTTTTCACGGTGAGATGGTTACAGAATCGCACGGCTGGGATATGGAGTTTGAGATGGGGCAGAAAGGGCAGGTAGACACTTCAGCCGTTGTAGCTACAGAAAAACAGTCTTAGGAGACTGTCCGAGGCATTTTGAAACAATTTGACCTGCAGTCACAGATTACGAAAAAAAAAAGATAAGCAAGAAAGAAGCAAGCAAGCAACCTGGCTCCTCCTGGGTCTGGCTGCTTGTGTATGTGAGTTTAAATATTTGTCAAATTCCTAGTGTGGGGCAAAGTTTTTTTTTTTTTTTTAAGTCAGATAAAACCAAAACTTGTCCCACACATAAAATGCCTTTTTACCCAAATTTATTTGAACCACGGTCATTAATAAAACTTAAGAAGACTGAGGTTGTTGAATTGCAATCAATCTTTTGTCCAAGACATTATTCGTTCTTTGTAAAGTTAGTTGGTTGTCATGACGACCCAAAGCGGGAGCAAAGTAATTCATTATAAGTTTTAGGGACGCTAGCGATAGAGTACAGTTAGCAATAACTTTTGGGACAAACGACAACATTAATAGGAAATAGGGTCTCGTTCCGAACCTAAGTACCTACGTATTCTAAAAAGTTTCCTAAGCATGTGGATTTTATATAAATGCAAATACTATCTAGGTACCTACTCAAATGTAGATTTAAATCTCTTGTTCAAGCATGCATTTCGATCTAGCATAGTTATTTTTTCTTTCAACTCAGAATTTGCTTACACCATCATTCATCCATTGTTAATCTCTGAACCTTAAAGGCCGTCTCAAAGATCTGTTAATATTGAGATTTTTATTCTGTGTATTCATCTCACCGTGAAAACTTGGGTGAAGTGAGCGTAGAGTGAGCTGTCATTAGGGATTAACACTATTGTCACCGCTCACTTCAAGCTCACTTCAGTTATGATTTCACGGTGAGATTTTACAGAATCGACAGGCAGGAATTAATTAATTGGAATTTTCTACTAATCACACTTCACACTAGTATTATAAAGGCGAAAGTTTTTGAGTGTGTGTGTGTATTTGTATGTTTGTTACTTCTGCACGCTTAAACGGCTAGACCAATTTTAATGAAATTTGGCACACATATAGTTTATATCCAGGATTAACACATAAGATACTTTTTATCTCAATATTCCCACGGGATCGAAACTTATGCGGGTGAAACCGCGGGGCGCTGCTAGTAAATAATAAAGCTGAAGAGTTTGTTTAAACACGCTAATCTCTGGGGATGGCCGTCGTATTTCTAATAATTGACCTTGGCAGTACTTTGGGAAGGCTTGAAATGATGTTGATGAAGACACTCGAATAAGCTTGTATGTTAATTACTTACATGTTATCAATTACACGTGCATTATGTAATCCAAACTTTTTATCGCGGCAGAAAATTCCCGAGGGATAATTGCCGACTCCCACGCATATGAAGCCGCAGGCGCGTGTCACTATTTATTAATAATCGTAGTAGTTAAGCGCTGGGATATACCACCTATGTTATCCATCGTAGTCTGGATTACCAACGTGATATGTACAGACGCCAGCACATCAAGCTACACGAAACTGTCAAATTTTCCCAATCAACTTTTAACCTTATGCTTTAGCGATAAAGTTGAAAATCTATTAAAAAAATTGGACAGACTGTAGTAGCTTGATGTGCTGGCGGCTGTACTTTGCTTTTGAAATGGATGTAGATGTAGTCAATGTTCCCAATTGCTCTGATCCTAAATTGGAACCGTTTATCCCTCCATTGAAATGGGTTCTATAAATTACTGCAAAATATATTGATACGAGTAAGTGGATGAAATGTTTCTATGGGCATGTATTTTCGGTTTCAAAACCTTTATAATAAATGGACTGTTAAAGATAACATTTTCTCTTTACTTTTAGAAAGTTCATTGATACTTTCAGCCTGTAAAAAACAAAGCATTAGATATGCCAGATTCTTTCTAGTCTCAATAACTTCACATTCAACTTATTACCCTCTCGCTCGCACATTCTCGACTCTTTATCGGTGTTTATTTATAACTTACTTGAAGATAAACAGTCACATAACGAAAATTCTATTGTATCTTTGTAATTTATTTCGATTATAATAGGCTTAGAAAGGAGTCAACCAACTTTAAAGTATCGTCAAAAAACTAAAGGTCATGGCTTTAGTTTTGTGACGATACTTTACTCCTCCTTTGTATGTACCTTTTGTGCGAAAAGTATAAAATAAATAAAGCAACTCTAAACTGAACCTTGTTCTAGACTAATCTAGTCTAACTAGCCAGTATTGTCTCACTGCAGGGCAAAGGCCTCCCTCTTCCTTTTCCACACAATTCTGTCTCTTGCGAGTGGCGGCCAGTCCTTACGGTAGGAGTCAAGCTCGTCCCGCCATTTTCGTCTCGGACTGTCACGATGTCATCCCATTCCTCATATGACATGCGGCAGACATATTCGTCTTTGTTGTAAGTTAAAGAAAAAAAAGTAAAAAAAAATTCGAATATTCCAAGTAGGTTACATCAGACAAAAACAAATTAAGTGCATGACAAGTCAATCTAAACTTAGACCGCTCAAGGTCCAAAAAAAAACTGGAATCTGTTCAAAGTCCAATAAACAAGATTTACAAAACTTGTTCTGTAACTAGATAATTTGAAATTGAAAAGACAATGCCCATCTGTGCCCCAGAAATGCCCAGATAAAATATATTACAAGATTGCTCTAATAAATAAAAACTAGAATTATGTTGTTAATTTTAAATCATATGAAGCACTGGATAAAAAATTTAAAAAATAAGACGTTCTTTGAAGCTTTGTATCTGACCACATTGTTTTCACATACATATTGACACTATACAATGGAGACAGACTAGATAATTCCAAATAACTGACATGATTATCTGATAACATACAGATAAGTATATAAAAGAACACTGATCTGGCTTAGCTTATGTGATGATCATGAAGTTCCTAGTGAAAAACTAACAGCAATGCTATCTGGAAACGATAAAATGTATAAAAAACCAGTAGGAAGTTATCATATTTAATGTCCAATATCTTTTGCTTTATATGACATTAAATCTAGATAACATATAAATACTGTTAAAAAGTTATCATATGACATAGAGCTGCAATTTGGGCATTGCATGGCATTGCTGACTTTCAGCTCCATATTAATATGGGCATGGTCCTTTGTTTATTGAAATAATTGATTTACACTTATTTGACATATCTTCTGTAATGGTTTGGACGTTTTTTCCGTGCTTGGGAATGGAACTTTTTAACGGCGCGGCGTGGTGAAAAAAAATTAAAATAAATTCTCATTTAGGTAGAAATCTAGAGGAAAGACCAGTACTAATTTAACAGGAAAAAACAAATCAAGCTACGTTTAACAGCTACTCATCATGACGAAGCCAAAACCAGGTAAATTGCAAACATACTGTAAACAAGGTTGTTGAACTAAGTATAGTAGGCCTAGTGCAACTGCATTCTCCTTTATAACTTGAAATGTCATCGTGACGATGCGATAATACAAGAAAAACTAGATGTAATGCATCAGTTCACACTTATTTGTGATTGTAAAAATATACCTACAATTTTAAATACATTTTTCTTTCAAAACCTTTTCACAGCGTACACTTGGTTACCATGTATAAAGCGCGCGACGCTTCATGAGATAAAAATACTGTACTACTTATTAATTTACGAATGTGTATTCTATGTATGAATGTGTATTTTATGTGTTGTGTGTGTGTGTTTATTTGCAGATCCTCTCACTTTAACTATCTTGTACATTGTCAGAAACGTAAGCCTATCACAAAATGGAGAGCTGTTAGATTATATCATAGAAGCACTTATTGAATTTTAAATATGAAGCATAGGACGAGATTGGTGCCGATTCTGTTGTTAACAAACTAAACTAAATTTAAGTTCATTGCATCTATTTCATTATGAAAAGGACAGAAGATAAATATTAGTTTAGTCCTGTCAAATTAACATACTCATAGACAACTTTCGACGTGATTAAAAAATTGGCTACTAAAAATACGTCAATTTACGTCAGCCGCTTATGACTAATTTGACAGGACTAAACTAATATTTATCTTCTGTCCTTTTCTTAATGAAATAGAAAGAAAAAGATGCACTGAACTTTAGTTTAGTTTGTGAACAACAAAATTGGCGCTATTATTGGATAAAAATAAAAATATTAGCTAGCCAGGCACATTCATTTCAACCTGACATATGACGTGCAATATATAACTAGGTATATATTGTTATATAATATAACATCCTATACTACAATATACAACGTGTAACGTTAAATGCGCAAAACCTCAGACACCCCAACTGATTTTGAATTCAATTGACCTATTTCACAGAGAAAATAAGTCATTAAAAAAATTGTAAAGGTTTTATGTGCTGTTTTAGTTTTACTGGCCATTCTGATCGTTTCTTGAGTCTGCGACGACGCTTTATCGAGGGAGGAGTCGTCACCGGGCCGCTGCGCCGCGCTGACATTGGCTTGCTTGACCTATTAATAAATAGACACGGCAACGTTTTTAATGAAGTATTTTTGAAAAATGTGGCCTATATTAAAAAGTGGTTCAATGAATTCTGCTAGTTATTCTGATCAAACTATTTTCAGGTTTTGCGCATTTAACGTTACACATTGTATACATATGTAACTAGGCCTATAGCGAATCGCTAATAGGCCCCAGCACTCGCTCAATCACGATGACTTGCAACTCTTCGTGTGTCGCTACTCGCTATTAGAGATAGGCGAAGAGTTGCAAGTCATCGTGACTAAGCGAGTACTTGGATTGCTATCCGTAACTTTCCTTTTTCGCAACACACGAGTGGATCGCGAGTATGTTGCTGATGTGTTTTTGTTTTACCTTTTGGACGATTGCACACGTAAAATCGAATATTACATTTATCATAACATCACGTCTGTAATTCCAGAAGAGTTAGGCAGAAGTGTACCTTTAGGACACCAACATTTAGCAAGTTATGCTTAAGTCCCGTGTAACAGGGTGCGACCCTATTGCCACCAACCGGGCACAACTCCAGACTCCGGGCTGCTACTGAGAAATTCCTAATAGAAAAACCCAATAACACTTTACCCGACCTGGGAATCGAATCCAGGACTTCATGCTCGGCAGTAGCGCATAGCGCTTGCGACCAGTAGACCAACGAGGAGAATTTTATTTTCTACTAGCCTTACCCGCCTGCTTCGCTGGGCGTTCCACAAAATGGTATGATTATTTTATAAAAATAAAAGAATTTTTCTAAAATAAAAGTAATAAAAAAAAGCCTAAGTTACTCCTTATTACATCAGCTACCTGGCAATAAAAGTCCCGTCAAAATCGGTCCACCCATTTCAGAGATGTATAGATTAAATTAGTTCGGTCAAGGTGTGTTTACAAATCGAAGTAATGAAACAGATTGGAACGACAGTTGTTTGCGTTGAAATCGGACATACTCCTAAAACTCAAATAAGTCTACACTCTACAGACCATCTGGTCCAAAGACGGCGGAACTATTACAGAATATTCTTTGACAAACGTTGGTACAGTAGTCGTCGATATTGGTTTGCCTCTTTTGACAACAATTTCCAGTAAATTGTATCCCCACTAACGTTGAAGATGGCGCCGATTCTCTTGTTCACAAAGTAAACTAAATTTAAGTTCAGTGCATCTTTTTCTTTCTATTTCATTAAGGAAAGGACAGAAAATAAATATTAGTTTAGTCCTGTCCAATTAAGATACTCCATAGACAAGTTTTGACGTGATTAAAAAATTGGCTACTAAAATACGTCAATTTACGTCAGGCGCCGACTAATTTGAATAGACTAAACTAATATTTATCTTCTGTCCTTTTCTTAATGAAATATGTAGAATGAAAAAGACGCACTGAACTTAAATTTAGTTTAGTTTGTATGCATGGGAATCGGCGCCAATGTCTAACTGTCACATAGACAAATGTACCTTGTCGTCTTATGACGTGAACGTAACATATTTGATCGAAATTAATAAAGTGAAAGAAGGAGGGACCTTCTATAACTTTAATAATTTCAAGAAGAATTGTAGAAAATTGTGCAGGAACAGGATGAACAGTATATCCCCATCTTAGATTGCTCTCGGAGGAAGCTCCGCAGATTGAGTTATTTTTTCACTTCATTTAGCCGGAATTTCTTCTGTTCTAGTAGCTATTCATTTTACCTTAGGGTGATAAAGCAAATACGAGTATGACTATACATTGATTTTTGTTAATTTTATGCCTTTTCGATCATTCAGTGTTCACGTTACTTTTCTCAGTTGTCAGCATTTTTTAAAAGTAAATCGGCTTGTCTGTTTCGGTGAACTAACTCCGCACTCACGTTGATACACTCTCATCCCACTTACCCTTAAAGAAAATAAGGATTTTTAAATTGCTAAATCACAATATGGACGAAGTCCCCAGTACTTCGTTTAACTAGGTACTTCACCTCATTTCGACAGGGGGAGTTTTTAAAGCACTGCACTGCAGTTTTTACGACAGCTTTTCCCAAGAATGGTGCTATGCACCCATCTAGATGAAAACATAATTTGAGAAAGACGCCATTTTAGCCAACTACTGGGGCTTATTGTGGTAATAGTTACGCAATAAATACTAACTTTTATAATAAAGTAATCAAAAGTATGAGCTTTTGAATACAAAAAAATCGAACTTGCGTTGGAAACATGGAAACAATATTATGTTTTCTGCCATTACCTGTAGACTCATAATATATAACAGTATCAGGCTTGTGTTGCCCCACTGCAAAAGCCTCGATTCCCTCTTTCCACTTCTCCCTGTCTACTGCGATTGTGGGCCCATCCTCCAGCTCATACCGCTATCTCTTTCTCCCTGTCTACTGCGATTGTGGGCCCATCCTCCAGCTCATACCGCTATCTCTTTGTCCCTGTCTACTGCGATTGTGGGCCCATCCTCCAGCTCATACCGCTATCTCTTTGTCCCTGTCTACTGCGATTGTGGGCCCATCCTCCAGCTCATACCGCTATCTCTTTGTCCCTGTCTACTGCGATTGTGGGCCCATCCTCCAGCTCATACCGCTATCTCTTTGTCCCTGTCTACTGCGATTGTGGGCCCATCCTCCAGCTCATACCGCTATCTCTTTCTACCTGTCTACTGCGATTGTGGGCCCATCCTCCAGCTCATAGCGCTATCTCTTTCTCCCTGTCTACTGCGATTGTGGGCCCATCCTCCAGCTCATACCGCTATCTCTTTGTCCCTGTCTACTGCGATTGTGGGCCCATCCTCCAGCTCATACCGCTATCTCTTTGTCCCTGTCTACTGCGATTGTGGGCCCATCCTACAGCTCATACCGCTATCTCTTTGTCCCTGTCTACTGCGATTGTGGGCCCATCCTCCAGCTCATACCGCTATCTCTTTGTCCCTGTCTACTGCGATTGTGGGCCCATCCTCCAGCTCATACCGCTATCTCTTTGTCCCTGTCTACTGCGATTGTGGGCCCATCCTCCAGCTCATACCGCTATCTCTTTATCCCTGTCTACTGCGATTGTGGGCCCATCCTCCAGCTCATACCGCTATCTCTTTGTCCCTGTCTACTGCGATTGTGGGCCCATCCTCCAGCTCATACCGCTATCTCTTTCTACCTGTCTACTGCGATTGTGGGCCCATCCTCCAGCTCATAGCGCTATCTCTTTCTCCCTGTCTACTGCGATTGTGGGCCCATCCTCCAGCTCATACCGCTATCTCTTTGTCCCTGTCTACTGCGATTGTGGGCCCATCCTCCAGCTCATACCGCTATCTCTTTGTCCCTGTCTACTGCGATTGTGGGCCCATCCTCCAGCTCATACCGCTATCTCTTTGTCCCTGTCTACTGCGATTGTGGGCCCATCCTCCAGCTCATACCGCTATCTCTTTGTCCCTGTCTACTGTGATTGTGGGCCCATCCTCCAGCTCATACCGCTATCTCTTTGTCCCTGTCTACTGCGATTGTGGGCCCATCCTCCAGCTCATACCGCTATCTCTTTGTCCCTGTCTACTGTGATTGTGGGCCCATCCTCCAGCTCATACCGCTATCTCTTTGTCCCTGTCTACTGCGATTGTGGGCCCATCCTCCAGCTCATAGCGCTATCTCTTTCTACCTGTCTACTGCGATTGTGGGCCCATCCTCCAGCTCATACCGCTATCTCTTTGTCCCTGTCTACTGCGATTGTGGGCCCATCCTCCAGCTCATACCGCTATCTCTTTGTCCCTGTCTACTGTGATTGTGGGCCCATCCTCCAGCTCATACCGCTATCTCTTTGTCCCTGTCTACTGCGATTGTGGGCCCATCCTCCAGCTCATAGCGCTATCTCTTTCTACCTGTCTACTGCGATTGTGGGCCCATCCTCCAGCTCATACCGCTATCTCTTTGTCCCTGTCTACTGCGATTGTGGGCCCATCCTCCAGCTCATACCGCTATCTCTTTGTCCCTGTCTACTGGCGATTGTGAGCCCATCCTCCAGCTCATAGCGCTATCTCTTTCTACCTGTCTACTGCGATTGTGGGCCCATCCTCCAGCTCATACCGCTATCTCTTCTCCCTGTCTACTGCGATTGTCGGCCCATCCTCCAGCTCATACCGCTATCTCTTTCTCCCTGTCTACTGCGATTGTGGGCCCATCCTCCAGCTCATACCGCTATCTCTTCTCCCTGTCTACTGCGATTGTGGGCCCATCCTCCAGCTCATACCGCTATCTCTTCTCCCTGTCTACTGCGATTGTGGGCCAATCCTCCAGCTCATACCGCTATCTCTTTCTGGGCCTACCGCGCGGTCGTTTCCTGCCATTTGGTATTTAGTGGATCACCACTTACAAACGCATGTCGGACATGCGACAGATATGGGCAGCCCAGTTCTACTTTAGTCCAGCAGCTGTGCTGCCAACGTCCGCTTTTAGTTTTGTGGAACGAAGTATACAGTTCTTAAGGCAGTCTGTAAGTTGGACACCTAGTATACTTCGTAATAATAATGGTTTATTGTTTTAACAAGTTAGTCAAAAACCCTATATTCGGAGCCTCCGCTCCATACCTTAAATAATGATTATTCACATGTTTTATTTTTAATTGTATACAAATATAGACCGACATTAAAGGAAATAATAAATTAGGAGAATCAAAACTAAATAAGCAGTCCGCACGCAAGTGTGTGAGTGAGAGTGTGTGAATTTTAATGAAATAGGAATTATTTGTACTCGATTTGAGCAGACTCGAAAGTCAATAGGGGCTCGCCCTCTATTATTTTAACATTATTTAAAAAAAAAACGAATGAACAAGAGAAATTGTCTTTTATTTTTCTCATAGACATAGTATAAAGCACTATGTATCACTCGTAATTAAGTGCGATTCCCAACTCGTGACAGAACCTCGGGCATCAAACTACACCCTCGTTGTAATCAATCACTTTCTCCCCTCAGTGAACAATGTACTATTTTTTTCCATACTTCTCTTTCTACTGAATGTTATTCTAAAATAAACCAGGTTTCAGAAGTGGAACTGAGTTAAGATACAGTACCGTATGTTACCAGTAGAGCAAGAATTTGCATCGTAATACCGTCTCTCGTAATACCGACTCAACTGGCAAAATCCGATAACACGCGACTTGTAGAACTTCGGGAACAAACTTACGAAACAAGACGGAAACCAGTTAAGCGTTCCCGAAATACATCGACGGTACATTTTGGAATAGGAAATGATTCTCGTAAGGATTTGTCGGTTCGAGTATAACTTCCTGATACAAAACATATTTACAGCTGCAGTGCGATTCTGAAACCATCTCACCGTGAAAACTTACGAGAAGTGAGCGTGGAATGTCACCCCACCTGATACTAGGGATTGACCAAGCATACATTTACAATCATAACCGAGATTTTAATAATATTTTTATGCTAATTCTGTCGATAATTTTATATAATTTCAAAGCTAGTATTTTAGTTGTTAAAGCATTACTATTTTATGGGGTTTTTAAAGTAAAATAGCAAAACAGAAACTTAGTCAGAATCTTAATGTTGTTTTTTTTTTTCTTTTTTTCCCAGGCTAGTCCTTATATCATGAGCCGTAAGCGCATCACGCACGAACAGTAAATAAAATAAAAAAGTCACGTTTAAGACAGCTACCAGACTAATGAAAATACGTATCGACATTGCTTGTTATTATGAGCGATCGTATATCGTCTCTAGTAAAGACTGCGACGATGTTCAGCGTTGTAATTAACCCAAATAGATTCAATTAGAAGAGGTAACCGAGTGTGTCAAGTCATAGAATGCTAACCAATGATATTACATACATAATATCATTGGTGCTAACGGTGTGCCTGGCTGACGGACCATAGTATTTCATCCCACGTGGTTTGTGTGGCGTGATCACTTCACCCGATGCACAAAATGTCGTGAATCTGGTGAAGTGATCATGCCACACAAACTACGCTGAACATCGTCGCAGTCGTAACTAGACTCGATCTACAACCACTCATAATAACAAACAATAGCGATGCGTACTTTCTTCAGTGTAGTAGTCGTCTTAAACGTGAATATTTTATTTTAATTATTGTTCATGCGTGAAGCGCTCGCGCCTCAGGCTATATGACTCGTATATAAGGACTAGTGTAGAAAAAAGAAAATAAACAACATTGAAATTCTGACTATGTTTCTGTTTTGCTATTTTATTTTAAAACCCCACAAAATAGTAATGTTTTGACAACTAAAATACTAGCTTTTGAAATTATATAAAATGATCAATAGAATTAGCATAAAAAATATTATTCAAATCTCGATTATGATTGTAAATGTTTGCTTGGTCAATGCCTAGCATCAGTGGGATGATGAGAGATGACAGCTCACTCCACGCAAGTTTTCACGATGTGATTTTTACAGAATCGACCGGCTGTAACTAAATTTTCGGGAAAAATAGACGATGTGAATGTTGGTAACTGAAAGAATCGTTTTATTCAACACGCGTTCATAAATTATTCAAGGGTTGGAAATATTTATAGGAAAGGTGTTACTCTTGTTTTTTTTTTCCGTATTCGGTTCAATTTGGGTGTTTTTAGTCGATTCCTATATCTTACCGGCCGATAAATTTATAGTTTAGTTACAGACAGGCGCTATACTTTGTGTAAATTAATCATCACCACTGCTCTTAAAACGGTGAAGAAAAACGCCCCGAGGTAACCGGCTTATAACTAAAAATTTGAGACATGTGACATCTGGCAACCCGCACTTTGTCCGCGTCCGCGTGGTGGATTACGACCCACTCCCTCTCACAGAGAGGAGGCCGCCGTCCCAGCAGTGGGGACATTATAGCCTGATTATGTTAAACGTATTCATATAGAATAATATTTGCGGGGCCCGTGGCTAAATAATAACAGCCGCACAGGTCGATCAATCAGGTTAAGCTACGCTTGCCGCGGTTGGTCTGTGGATGGGTGACCATCTTTACATGCCGAGACCCCTACGTGCCTCGGAAAGCACGTTAAGCCGTTGATCCCGGCTGTCATTCGTAGATCTTTGACAGTCGTTACGGGTAGTCAGAAGCCCGAAAGTCTGACAACCAGTCTTACCTAGGGGTATCGTATTACCCAGTAACTGAGTTGTGGAGGTCAGATAGGCAGTCGCTCCATGTAAAATACTGGTATTCAGCTGCATCCGGTTAGACTGGAAGCCGACCCCAACATAGTTGGGAAAAGGCTGGGCAGATGATGATTCAAGAATAATATTCGGCCAAACTCCTGCTTCGTCACAATACCTGTTTCTGCCATTAAGTAACATTGCTGAGTTCCGGAAGGGTGTTGATGACGGTTACAAGCATATGAGACATTTCAGTAGGTATTGTTTCCGGGATGACTGCAAATTGCGATGCCCCTAGTATGTCCATACAACAAATGGATTGTTTACAGCCAGTAACACCCAGCACTCGCCCCGTTGATGACAATGGGCTCGCCGCTATTACAATATTACATAAATGCGCGTAGATACATGATTTCCTCGTTGAAATTGAGTACTATTCGTTGGTTGGCATAAATAAAAAATTGTTGATAAAGATAGTTCGTTGTCTCTTCACCACATAGTATAAAACAAAGTCGCTTCCCGCTGTCTGTCCCTATGTATGCTTAAATCTTTAAAACTACGCAACGGATTTTGATGCGGTTTTTTTTAATAGATAGAGTATTTCAAGAGGAAGGTTTATATGTATAATATATGCATAATATAGTAGAGGAACACTGATCGTTTTAGGGATTTCTAATGTGATGTCGTAAATAAACACATTTTTTTGCGCTTACATTGCAAACGCTGGCTTAACCCTACGAGATAGATCAAAATAATGTACTACAGTATTGTACACCTTAAAAAGGTTTACAAAAAAGTCCGCGATGGCATATGTCTATCTCTTAGGGATAACCCACAATAACCATTTTTTGTCCTATACTTTTTAAGAGAAATAATGGCTCTAAAATTATCAGTGTTTCTCTACTATATTATGCATGTATTATATGCATATAAACCTTCCTCTTGAATCACTCTATCTATTAAAAAAAACCGCATCAAAATGCGTTGCTTATTTTTAAAGTTCTAAGCCTACATAGAGACAGACAGACAGCTGGAAGCGACTTTGTTTTATACTATGTAGTGATCAGCATTGCACCCGTGCGAAGCAGGGGCGCGTCGCTAGTCTACAATAAGATAAAAGCGATTTTTTTTTTATTATTTATCTATTTATTTAGCAATAATCGTTCTCCTGATGCATGTTTAGGCAACAAACTCATGGAGAGCTGATTAGAGCTGTAATTAGCAGATTCTGTTGAATATAATCCATCTAAACAATTTTTCTCATATCACAAATATCATATACTTTTGTGATAATAAAATGCATTTATGTTATTATGCCTTAGAAACTCTATTTTCACGTAGGATTTATACCAAAATAGTCTCCAATAATTGCCGATTTAAAGAAATATATAGTCTTTGACTGATTTATTTTTTTAATAAATAAAATAAAACTTATACATTTCACTGCGCCGCCGCCGGCGATGCGCGCTCGCCCTGGCTCAAAGCCTAACCCTACAGGGCATAGTGTCCCACATATGGGACATACCGAAAAGCGTGATATTTTTTAAAAATGGATCCAAGTAGCGTGATCTATTGTTGACGAGATTAACTATTATGTTTTCGAGTTTCGAATATAGTATCAGATATTTTGGATAGATCTGAATAAACATTTATGTTTATTCATTTATGTTTTCTTCAAATCGGTAGGTACTTTGAATACGATTAACGAGCGGCGTATAATAATCGCAAAAAAAAACGATAAAATTGAATTTTTCAGTGTCGAAATAATTAGTAGAGGTAAGCTCATGTTCATATTTGTCATTTTACGTGTAATCTTGTAATTTCATTTATACTACGTAACACAGATTCACATTAGGTATGCACGATGTGCCATACGCAAAAACATACGTGTCTATTGAATTATGATTTTTCTAAATATTTTTTCCAGAAATGGCATCATATTTGCAGGCTAATATATTTTTTTTAAGCCGATATGAAAAATCATGCTCTGTAGGGCTAAAATTAATTGAGGTTTCCACACTCAAGCCCGGCTAAGCAGACAACCACCTCATAGGTTGAACTGCGAGATGCCATTTATTAAAAAAAAAATAATCGCTCTATACCGAAATGTAAGAGATTCACATAGCTGGTGAAATGTGGGTGTACTATAGGTACTCCCACATTTTATAGGTACGCCAGCACATCAAGCTACTACAATCTGTCAAACGTCTTTACTTAATAGTTTTTCAACTTTATTACTAAAGCATAAGGTTCAAAGTTGATTGGGAAAATTTGAGTTTCGGGTAGCTTGATGTGCTGTACACCTCTGCCGCACCCTTCGAGAAGTACAGGCGTGATGATATGTGTGTGTAATAAAAAAATATTCAAGGTAAATTAAAAAAAAAAAACATAGTTCATTGATATTATAATATTTATTGAAAAGAATATAGATAATACGCAAGCAATAGTTTGGGCATAAGCATTATTCGGTACTTTGACATGTAATTAAAAGTTAATAGAATAATAATTGAGCAAAGTTAAACTTGCCCAGTAAACGCTACAACTTCTTAGCTTAAGATACTTATAAAAGTACGGGGCTCTTCATCTCTTTGCTGCCGCGGCTTGTTTTAATTTAATATGTTTTTTTTTTTTGTTTTCATTACTACTTTTTCTCATTACGCTTTTAACGTTCTGCGTCGTTCTCACATGCACAATTTTTAACATGAATGATGTAACCATACTTTGTAACCATATTGTTTTGATTTAAAAGTGTCCGTGGAGTTTCTTGTCCGTTCTTCTCCATAGGTACCTACTACCCTTTGGAATGGGCAACTAGCTTCATCTTTCTGACTGACCGACCCCTTGGTAATTCAAAAGTGCCTGTAATTGGTTTATTTTAAATAAATGCTTTGAGTTTGCGTTTTAGTTTGACTCACTTTATATCTTAAATCGAAACTTACGTTACCAATTTAAGGAGGTAATGACACTGACGGGGACAGTAGCAATAATAATAATAAGACATTTATTTCAGACGTAATCCATACACTGTTAGTAACACAACAAACCTTATAAAGTTATTGTTAGTACATACAAAAACAAAGCCACATAATGAAATAAATATACTATGCCCGGAAATATGGGCAATCCGCCAACCGCAGGAACCACAGCAGTTACGTGTAAACAGTGTGCAAAAAGTGAATTATGCAAGAACCATTCGACACAAACAACAAGCAAACAATGTACTCTTATCGTGAACTATGTATGGTTTCATTTGCTGTGGAACCCCATATTATGAGTAACAGGAATTGTGATTATTTACTGGCGCTGTCATAACGGAAGCTGCCGGCCCTCGTGGTGTTATTGATATTGCAGAGCTGACGTTATTACAGCTACCCGTAAACTTCATTAATATATACATAATTATACATATTTTGTAATGACGGTTCCGAAACATCGAGAGACCGCATTTTTTCAGATAAGATAGTATGTAAGTGGCATATCACCATATTGTATTGTGTAGCGCCGTACGCACCAGTGTAAACCTAGTGTATTTCAAAGTTTTCCAATAAGTCAAAATTTTTGGAGAAAGGGGGGTTTGAATTGCATTTGTGGATATGGAAGGAACGACAGCATCGGGCACGCTAGTCACTTACATACCTCCGCCTTGCCACGTCGTAATTTATCGTAATAATAATTGTAACCAAGTATTGTGGAAACTTTAATAAACAGCCGTGCGATTCTGTAACCATCTCACCGTGAAAATTTTGGGTGAAGTGAGTCGTCAATAGTGTCAATCTCTAGCATCAGTATGACTCACAGCTCACTCTAAGCTCACTTCACCTTAGTTATCACGGTGAGATTTTTCCAGAATCGACCGGCAGTTTTCATATTCAACATAGTTAATTTGCATGTCATTTATCTGGACCTAAAATATAACAAGCACAATAGGTCTAATTGTGCTTATCTCAAAAATGTGAACCAAAATGCTACAGGATAGTTGTATTTTCCAATAAAATTTGACCAAATTTACGTTTCGTGTCCTCCGTTCATTCGTACTAGGGCCTCTGAACATGATAACTTAGCGTTTATTTAACGAGGAATAAACTTGACATATATGGGGTCGACGGGCCTCAACACCAGGTCAACCATGAGCCTGGGTCGGGCTCCCTTCACTTTCGGCACAAGCTTGAAGTTGCGACAGATCTCACTGAGGGTAGTCTTCATTTCTTGCATGGCGAAGCGTTGGCCTGTGGACAACATTGGAGAGGTTATTAAACATAAAATCATGCTTTGATTCCCAAAAGGACAGAAATTATGTCTAGGGGTGCTTTCTTAGTTGGGATACCTAATGAAACATAGTTACAGTCACTTTTGGACTCCAAGATGGTTAAAAATGGGATGAAAAAAATATTGTAATAAATGTTGTTTAAAAGTATTATAACCGCACCCGTGAAGTCTCGCTATTTAACGTTAGAAACAATCTTCCGACTTTGTTTTTATTTCACTATAAATTTGACTAATATTTAAGCTAGTCTACTGACAACTTTTATTAGATTAAGTAACTAAAAACACACATTGAATAAAAACTTCCGACCAATTTAGTCTCAAACATTTGGAAGGAACTACTTTCAAAACTCGCCGAGAAGTTTTGGTCTTGGCTAGGTGCCCGGCAACAGCTGCATGGAGTTTTATACTTGAATGCCGAAAGATTTTGCTTCGTCAAAATTTGCAATAGTTAGCTTTGCGTAAATATTGCCAATTATGAAACACAGTCATGTCATTAACCAGCGCGGCGGTACGGCCGGCGGTTTTCGATAGTCATAAACAAAATAACGCAGCTTTTACATAATATGCCAGCAGTCCATTAATGCCGAAAGTATAGAAATTTTAAGTAAAAAAATGTTGGATCCCAAATAAATTCGGATAAGAGCAAGAAAATGATTGTTCAACTTTAACGATTGTCTCGCAGTTTGAGTATTTTACGCGGCCTACGTAAATGTCCTTTCTTTGGTATTGTTCGTCGAGTCTTTGAGCTCTTTAAGTTCTGAGTTACTGACAAATGCGTGCACTGACTGGACAGCTCCACTCAAATCTGTGTGGTTCTTTCCTCAAAATACCATATCAGACACTCAAAATCAAAATCAAAAGTCATTTATTCAAACTAGGCTGAGAATCAGCACTTTTTGAACGTCAAAATTACAAAAGACAGTCCCCCAAAACGCCCGCCCTTCACCACTTCCTAATGCTTTCGCTGAGGAGAAGTGGCGCAACAAACACCTCAGCAGTAAAGCTGCAAGGTCCTCTTATGGTCTGACTAAGTTTATGTCTGAACTTTAAAAGAGACTGACCTCTGGGTTCGTTTCGATTCTTTTTCTCAGAGTAGTCGCTTAGCAAACACCTAACTCATCTAGATTTAAAACATAATTTATTTTTGACGTGTATTTTGAAGCAATTTACTCAAATAAATATCATATACTTATGGAAGAACCTACAAAACCTACCTTCAAAAGATCTATAACATACAAACACGATTATTGAAGATAGTGGTACCAAATAAAATTAATCTGAAATATAAACCCGATTATGATAAGTTCTTCCAATATTGTAAAGTCATAAATGTATTTGATAAAGTGAAATTAGCTGTTGCCTCTGATTACTGTGAGAATAATATGAGTAAGGTACAAAAAATAAGTAGACCTAATTTTGTTCGTAACCTATCGTACTTACCTCTATACAACGTGTAACGTTAAATGCGCAAAACCTGAAAATAGTTTCATCAGAATAACGAGCAGAATTAATTGAACCACTGTTTAATATAGTTCACATTTTTCAAAAAATCTTCATTAATAACGTTGCCGTGTCTATTTATTAATAGGTCAAGCAAGCCAATGTCAGCGCGTCGTAGCGGCCGGGTGACGACTCCTCCCTCGATAAAGCGTCGTCGCAGACGCAAGAAACGATCAGAATGGCCAGTAAAACTATAACAGCACATAAAACCTTTACAATTTTTTAATGACCTATTTTCTCTCTGAAATAGGTCAATTGAATTAAAAATCTGTTGGGGTGTCTGAGGTTTTGCGCATTTAACGTTACACTTTGTATAAACTACCAAAAGTAAACAATGAATACGGTAAAAGGGTCAGGATTTTGCTCTTCTAAACAACTTGCCTAAGGAAATAATCAAAACAAAAAATGTCGATAAATGAAAAACATCCTAACAGTCTATTTTACCACTGAAACGTTTGGAATGGGGGAAGGGCCTGTGTGTGGTTCTACTAACGGACAAATACCTGTGAGCGAGTAACACCTAAACCCAAACCATAATCTTCTCAAAAAGATTGAGCGTTATTCTGATGTAATTGTTTGATGAATGCATGCTGAAATAAATAGTTTGAAATTTAATTTAATTTATTTTGTATTTTATCATTTAAAAAACCGTCTACTAACCAATACAGTTCCTAGGTCCGGCGCTGAACGGCACAAAAGCATAGGGATGCCTCATCTCGTTACTCAGGAACCGCTCTGGCTTGAACTTCTCCGGCTCAGGGAATAGGTCCTCACGCCGATGCAGCTCGAAGATGTGCACGTCCACTGTTGTGCCTTTCTTCACTAGCAGGTCACCTGGTTAAGGTTTCATATTATTAACATAGATACCTTTATACACGCTTGTCTAGTACGCTAACCTCGGTTGGTCTAGAAGTCTTTTAATCCTTGTCCGCAACTACATCGATTGGCATCATAAAAATAAAACTTGAATAATGTATGAATGAGAGTTGACGAATCGACTAGTTGATTGGACCATTTTTATCAAAACATGTAAATGCAATTAGCAATTACACCAAAAGTAAAGAACACTCTCCGAAGAACTTTTTCCTGTAGCTACAACGGTTAAGGTACCTGCAGGCTAATTGCGTAACACACTATCAGTAGCAATGGGTTTCATTTTGACAGTTCAACAACATTCATTGCGTTATTTACGTTGTTGAGCAGACACGTTTTTCGAACATATGGAGCAATGGATTAGCAATATGCCTCAAAATGATTAAAATTGAGAGTAATAGTGTGTTACGCAATTAGGGTGCTGTTCATACTGCTCCATCTCAAGAATCTCACCTTGTATATGGGTTTTTGTTTTATATACCCTTTACCGCATAGGAAACCATATATGGTTTGACATGTTAACAGTTTATTTTACTGTAAAAAATAAAAAAAACTAGCGTATAAATCCTAATGGGGTTTGTTTTTCATATCATTAGCAATAATAAAACACAACTATTTTGTCTATCATCACATACCACTTGGAAATAAAAATAAAAAAAAAATAAAAAAAAAAAAAATACACTAAAATTCATTCTGAAGCTTTAATAAAGATGTTAACATAAAAAAAAAATTGTCACTTATTTAATATATCATGCAGTAAAGGGTTAAACACATGATTCTACTCATGACAACAAACAAGTTTTATAATGGGACAAAAAGTAATGACGAAAAAAAAATCAGCTGTTCCCTACATTTTGACGACTCGTACGAACATAAATGTAGGGAACAGCTGATTTTTTTTTCGCGATTTCGGATTTGGTCCGATAGTAAAAGTTGTTTGTTGTCATGAGTAGAATCATGTGTTTAAGTATCGGTCACTAATTACCAGTCACCCTATATATTTGCTGGGAGTCCCAGCAGAGCTGGAACGGCCTCTGTGAGGGAGTGGTAAATGCGGACCAACAAAGCGAGTTGGTAGTCTTCTTCGCCGTTTTATAACATTGGACCCAGTAATATTCCTATTTAAATGTTTGACGTTTAAATGTGTGACGTTAAAAATACTTTTGCCGAGAAAACCTAGATTAGCTGTCAACTGAAAATAACACCTCTTGTGTTTCACAATCTACAGGGTGGCCAGGACATCGACGCTCATCGATCGATTTTGACCCCCAACATTAAAATGTTTCATCGGTTATTTAAAAAAAAAGCTGTTCCATACATTTTGACCGCGTAGGTATTGCACTACACACATTTTTTTTTTTTATGTTACGAAAAATTTCTACGCTAGGGGTCATCATGTGCTAGCATCATCTGCTGAGTTCATGGTCACAGTTTGCGCATCGATGTCCCTGTATATCTTCATAGCAGCAGATTATATTTTAAAGACTCCCGATTCCCAGCTCCCTTAAAGCGAAATACGCTTTTTATACGTAACGTGTGCGCTGTGCGCTGACATGCAACACGACCCAGCGACGTGTTGGCAAGTTCCACTTAACTCCACTAATGATATATTATGCTACTGAAAAGCCAATTCGTTTCATAATTTACTAAAGAATATATTCCTCGTCCAGAATATTCAAATATCACAGTTCGCGCGATCAAAGGAAGATACCTAGCATGGCGTCTTTTTGAACTTACATCATTTTTTTTTTTAAATGTGAAAAGATGGGTAGGTACTAAGAACTTTCATTAAAAATTAAATCTTAACAAGTGTGAACTACTTCAATATTAATCTATCTAAACTAATATTATGAAGAGAAAAGATTTGATTTTTAACCGAGTTCAAAAAAGGAGGAGGTTCTCAATTCGACTGTATGTTTGTTACGCGATATCTCCGGCAATTGTAAATCGATTTCAAAATATATTTTTTTTTAATCGATTGTTTATGCCTCAGGGGTGGTTCCATATAAATGTTATTAACTTTGCTTAGGTAGTTTTGAGCTAGCTTCATTAATACATATTTTCGCCACTTAGTTTATATTGATGATGTTATAATAACATCCTGTCACTGATATTTACATAGCAAGTAGTGTTATACGAATTCGTGAGTGGTAGATGCAACTTAAAAGTGAAAAATAAAAACTTATACAAAAAAATAACAACCGACTTGTTGTTATTTTTTTTGTATGTTTGTTTGTTACGCATTAACGCTAAAACGGCTAAACGGATTTCTATGAAATTTGGCACATAGGTAAACCATGACCTGCAGAAGAATGTGGGCTAACTTTCATCCTGGATCGCAGACGAAATCGCGGGCAACATCTATTCAGCACTTAAGGGATTAAATCTCCAATAAACTGTTCGTCTCGATGCACCCATGGATGCGACAGGTTTTTAGATAAAAAGAGATAATTAATGAAGTGAGCAGGGTTTTTAAAAATACCATTTAACCAGTCTAGGCTGGAAGGTCATGGAAGGTTAGTTAGTATTCAAATATTTTTCTGTTTTAGCAAGTCTATGAACGATTACTTAAACACTAGAATGAATTTCGAAGTCTGAACTGTACGACTAAACTGCTGAAGAAATAATGAAGTTCGGTAAAGAAATATTCCTTGAATAATCCCTGGGATAGGATTACAAATATTATGAATCTCTGACGTTTTTTAAACTTTGCTACTCACGATGTATAGCTGCATTTACAAACACAACTCTCGCATACACAAACAGCCAGAGCCGAAACAACTATCCGTGACCGAACAAATACTTTTCCGTGCAGAAATCGAAAATCACAACACGTAGTAATCGGTCAGCCATTTTATATGTACCAACTGAGCCGTCAAAACACTATGCAAAGTATCCACAAGTTGACTCGGTATGGTAAAGTTGATCTCATAATTGTTTTATCACCCTAAGGTTGAATTTCGCTTGCTTGTCATAAAACGGCAAGGGTCTATTTGTTATGTGACAGTTAGAAAATTTCAACCTTAGGACCAATTTCGCGATTTCAAATGAACGCGATCCGCATATCTGTACCGCGTTCAAGAGCTGTCAATCAATTAATCAATGCACGTGGCCTTTTCCCAACTATGTTGGGGTCAGCTTCCAGACTAACCGGATACAGCTGAATACCAGTATTTTACCTATCTGACCACAGCCCAGTTACTGGGTAAGACGATACCCATTGCTAAGATTGGTTGTTTTGGTATGTAAAGAATATCACCCATCCACGGACCAACCGCGGCAAGCGTAGTTTAACTTGACCGATCGACCCGTGCGGCTGATATGATTTAGCCCAAGAGCTGTCAGTGTCAATATTCCACCACAATAATAACAATGACAGCTCTTGAACGCGGTTTAGACGATTGCGCTAATCCCGTTCAGTTTCATTGGTGAAATTCGCCATCAGTAATGTTTCAAAAATCGTAAAGCAATTACAAGTTCGACAATACGTCAAATAAGTCTTACAATCTTACCCAGTTTGAAGTCTTCTTCAATACTTCGTCCGATGAAGGGCACGCTAGGATATAGCCTCATGATCTCCTTGATCACTGCCTCGAGGTACTTCATATCAGCTAGGTGAGACATGGTCACGTGTTCAGCGCCGTTCAGGATGTTCTGAACCTCCTCGCAAATACGGTCCTGAAAAGGGATGGGGTGTGATAAAGATAGAAATATCATAGAACTAGCGACCCGCCCCGGCTTCGCACGGGTGCAATGCTGATCACTACATAGTATTAAACAAAGTCGCTTCCCGCTGTCTGTCTGTCTCTATGTATGCTGAGATCTTGAAAACTATGCTACGGATTTTCATGCGGTTTTTTTTTTATAGATAAGAGTGATTCAAGAGGAAGGTTTATATGTATAATACATGCATAATACAGTAGAGAAACACTGATAATTTTAGAGCCATTATTTCTCGTAAAAAGTATGGGATAAAAAATCGTTATTGTGGGTTATCCCTAAGAGATAGACATATACCATTGTGGATTTTTTGTAGACCTTTTTAAGGTGTACAATACTGTAGTACATTATTTTGATATATCTCGTAGGATTCAGCCAGCGTTTGCAATGTAAACGCAAAAAAGTTTATTTACGACATCACATTAGAAACCTCTAAAATTATCAGTGTTTCTCTACTATATTATGCATGTATTATACACATAAACCTGCCTCTTGAATCACTCTATCTATTAAAAAAAAACCGCATCAAAATCCGTTGCGGAGTTTTAAAGATCTAAGCATATATAGGGACAGACAGACGGAAGCGACTTTGTTTTATACTATGTAGTGATAAAGAACTCCAAGATTTATGAAATCGGTTATTTGTTTGTAAAAAGATGTAGTTGTTTTTAAGATTGAATTTTATAAGGCATTATTAATTGTAGAACGTCGTGAATTGTATCACTTTGGAGAAAATCCGGGAGACTGTACAGACGCCAGCACATCAAGCTACTCGAAACTGTCAAATTTTCCCAATCAACTTTGAACCTTATGTTTTAGCGATAAAGTTGAAAATCGATTAAAGAAATTTGACAGATTGTAGTAGCTTGATGTGCTGGCGTCTGTACATAGTGTTTAAAAGACTTTATTTTTTAAAAGGTCCTCAAGTAAAAGCTACCTTTCTAAAGTCCTGGAGTTACTGATATAGAAAGGGCACAATTTTCTGCAAAGAAATGACAGTAAAATTTGGAATCCCTCAAATTCTTTTAGTGATTCTGCTTTAAACGGCATTGTTCGTCTTTCATAGAAACAGTCGAACAAAAGATTTATTTTCAAATTAACTTTACCTTCCTCTAGTACCTATCATATACAAGCAATATCAGTTAGGTACCCGTTGTTAGAGAAAACTGAATCATTTTGCATTTTCATTGAGAGAGGGCAAATAGAATTTCATTTCTGCTCTAACCAAGGTTTGTTTCATTATAATGCAACTGCCACGTCTTGTTATTTTATTTGTGCAACTTTTTTGCAATTTGCGAGAGGGAAATAAAAATAAATATGGAAATTAAATTAATATCCCGTAAGGATGCATCTCGTAGCACTCGCTAGAAGAGACAACGATAATGAGCAAATGTAGTATCGCGAGCTAAAGTACCTACGTTTAGCCAACGTTCGCACGTGCGCTTTTTATGATGACATTTTTATTACACTCGGCTCGGCCCCAAGAGTTGAAATCCAGAGAAAAGTAGAAAAACATCGCGAACGCGGGCTTACAGCTCGATTAAAACTTTATTGTGGCTCTGAAGTGCGCTACTTGGTGACCAGTACCTTGTCCCTCACCCCGCTGACACGTGTGTATGTAGGTAATGTTCATTTTACGTGATGTGCAAAAAATTATCTAATACCTTTGAAAAAATACAAGGTACCTCAATACGACTATAAATAAATTTCATATAAGTAACAATGACGTTCCTAGTTTACAAACAAAAAAGCAATCAAATAATCTCCAAATAGTCTCTATAACTAGTCGGCTGATTGAAAAACGAATAGTCGGCCCATCAGAACTATTTAGATGGTTTATTTTTTTATTTCGATATTTGGATCTAGGTATTCGATAACTTTAAAATACTCCTATGGACACTAGTATTAACGGTGAACGAAAACATCGTAACGAGACCGGTATACATCAATGTGCTCAGAAAATAAGTACTTTACAGGCCGTATTAGAAAATAAACAAGTGGGATTCATGACGAATCAGGAGGAAACATATAGGGTGACTGGTAATTAGTGACCGATACTTAAACACATGATTCTACTCATGACAACAAACAACTTTTACTATGGGACCAAACCTGAAATCGCGAAAAAAAAATCAGCTGTTCCCTACATTTTGACGACTCGTACGAACATAAATGTAGGGAACAGCTGATTTTTTTTTCGCGATTTCAAATTTGGTCCGATAGTAAAAGTTGTTTGATGTCATGAGTAGAATCATATGTGTATATTTAGTGACTGTTCGAAGATAACGTGAGGCGAACAATGTTTTCTTTAATAGATAGATTAATTGCTGAAATTCGAGAAAGATTCCAACAGTTGCAGAATCTATCGCAAAAATATGTTTTTTAAAGCCGACCAACTTAACTTAGATCAAGCCCCACAAGCCATTAATAAAGAAGAATTCCATACTTGAGCGCGTACATTTACGATCTTTCGTAGATGCAACAGACCCTGAATGTGAAAAACATAGCCATCAGTAATGCCAGTTACAAGAAAAGCTTATCTAAACTAAAGTTAATCAAAAATGATCTCATATCGACTATGTCCACGTTGAGGCTATCAAATTTAGCTATTCAGGCAATTGAAAATATAAAAGATTTTGCTATGCAAAAAACACGAAAAGTACATTTTTAATTAATAAAAAAAATAATAGCTGCTTTGACTTTGACTAATTTTCTTGACTAGTAACTTCTTGACATATAGCTCGATATTTCGAGAACGGATGCATTGCACAACCTGTGTTAATACAAGAGTATAAATAAGCCAAAGACGTGTTTATTACTACATTTCAATTCTAAATTTACTTCAAAATGGATCAAGAGTAATTAAACAATTCGATCGACGACTATCAGCAGAGGATTTTTATTAAGTTTGGTGTGGGTCTCGGCTAGACTGCGAAGTAAATTCACAAACAACTAGTGCAATTATTAGGTAGTCAAGCTTACAGTCAACGTACAGTGGAATCGTGGGTGACTTGATTTAGGAAGAATGAATTTGGGGGCAGAGAAAGCATGATATTGAGGAGCTGTTAAAGGATCATAAAGGTTGTTCAGTCCGTCACATTTCGCAGCGGTTAAACTTGCCAATTAGTTCAGTTCGGATGATTTTGACAGAAATTCTTCCTTTGAAAAAGAAACTCGGTAAGTGGGTACCACACAGTTTGACTGAAAATCAAAAAGGCCATCGACTATTAGCTGTCAAATGTAACTTCTTATCTGAATATAACAAAAACCCTAAAAAATCAGCGAAGGTTCTGGCTGGGAAAAAATGAAAAGGCTCCGCATGTTGTAGCATATAATGTTCACGAGAGGAAGAGGATGCTATTGGTAGCATTAGATTATAACGGCATAGCATTTTACAGGCTTCTTGAAGAAGGTCTAACAATCACTGTCTTATTGTATGTTTTTATACTAAATTAAGAAATCCCAGAATGGATGAACAAACAAATTTAAAACTAAAATCATTAAAATCGACCTGTGATTCGGCCCACTTCTACTATTTCATTTCAATAATATTTTTATTTTGAATATAATTATTTTTATCAAACTAATTCAGAGTAATTATATCCCATTATGATGTATTTAATGTTCAGTTGTTGACTTTTAATAGTAATGTTTTATTATTTTTCTTTTAATGTAATTTCTTTCTTAGTTATTGGTACTTAATTTCATTTTAATTTAACGTACAATATCAATGTAATTATGTTGTTTATATTTTTAATTTATCTTTTCCTTATGTTCTTTATTCTTAACAATTATTTCAATTGTAATACAGATTCGTCCTTTTCTTTTTGTGAATGATGTGCATGCTTATAAGTAACTTATTTACACAGAATCCCATCGTAAATGTCTGTACGTGTCTTATTTGTAAATAAGTTGTTGGTGTGCCTATATCAAATAAATAAAATAAATAAATAAACAAAAATGTATTCGTCCTGTACTCCTCCAAGATAATGCCCGCCCGCACAGAAGCTGTATAGTTACAGAATTTTTAAAATAAAAAAAAAAATTATATAAAAAAAACAACCGACTTCCAAAAAAACACTACAAAGTGAAAAATAATTTTAATTTTGGAAGTCGGTGTCGTTGGTTCCGCATTTTGGTTTTTTGACACCGACTTCCGAAATTAAAATTATTTTTCACTTTCTAGTGTTTTTTTGGAAGTCGGTTGTTTTTTTTTTATATAATTTTTTTTATTTTTCACTTTTTAGTTATATCTACCCCAATCAAATTCATATAAACACTACTTGCTATGTAAATATCAGTGACAGGAAGCTGCATCTGCGTTTATAGGGTACAGACTTGATGTTATGTTGTGCGATTGCGTAAACAATTGCATACATATGCGATAGCAGCAATCGCGGTTGTTTTACTGGTATTAATAATAATTATTATAATAAAAAAAATTATAACCTTTGTAGTGAGTACAGGCGTGATATTATGTTGTGTGATGGTGTAAACAATGCTTAGATATGCTATAGCAACAATCGCGGTTAATCTGCTGTTATTTATTGAAGAGTTCCCCAGATTTCTACAAGATCCCATCATCAGATATTGAAATGGTGACAATGGGACCACACGGGAAGCACCAGCTTTCAAATAAAAAAATAATCATGAAAATCGGTTCACCCAGTCGGTTATTATGAAGTTACAAACATAAAAAAAAAATTAAAAAAAAAAAAAATACAGTCGAATTGATAACCTCCTCCTTTTTTTGAAGTCGGTTAAAAATATAAGGCTTTGGACACATCCCCCTTACTCGCCAGATTTAATGCCGTTATACTACGGCTGCTTTGGTGAATTAAAGAGGCTCTTACGAAGAAACACGTATGATGATTGAAGCAATTAATGAATTCAATAGAAAACATACTCACACTAAGTAAAGAACATCAAAAGTTCAAAAGTGAACAGAAACTTCCAGAGCGTCGGAAGGCAGCAATGGATAGCGAGGGAGATTATGTATAAATTGTTACCATACTATTAAATAGAAGTCTCTTGTATGTCAAATAAAGGCTTTTTCATACCACATGTTTGGTGTGAACAACCTAATAAAATAGAACGAAACAAAAATCGATTGCAATAGAGCGAATCTCCGGTCGGCCCCAAGCGCCGAAAGCGCACGCTACGCAACTGCACCAACCCGCGATGGGCCCGTCTGGTGGATTATGGCCCACTCCGTCTCACAGAAACAGGTGGCCTGTGTACCAGTAATGGGAACATTGTAGGATCAGCCTACAATGTTCCCATCACTAGGACAAAGGCCTATGTATGCACTAATTATTGCTAATGTTTTCATTTTATTGTCATACTAGCGACCCGCCCCGGCTTCGCACGGGTGCAATGGAGAAACACTGATAATTTTAGAGCCATTATTTCTCGTAAAAAGTATAGGATAAAAAATGGTTATTGTGGGTTATCCCTAAGAGATAGACATATACCATCGCGGACTTTTTTGTAGACCTTTTTAAGGTGTACAATACTGTATGTAGTACATTATTTTGATCTATCTCGACGGGTTCAGCCAGCGTTTACAATGTAAGCGCAAAAAAATGTGTTTATTTACGACATCACATAAGAAACCTCTAAAATTATCAGTGTTTCTCTACTATATTATGCATGTATTATACATATAAACCTTCCTTTTGAATCACTCTATCTATTAAAAAAAACCGCATCAAAATCCGTTGCGCAGTTTTAAAGATCTAAGCATATATAGGGACAGACAGACAGGGAAGCGACTTTGTTTTATACTATTTAGTGATTGTCGTCCCCACAGGGTATATACCTCTGATATTATGTTGAGTCTCAAGAAATGACAATTAATAATATTAAATAAAACAAATAACAATTGAAAACCCTTGGAACATAAATGCATACCCATCACATAAATATTACTATGACAAAAAAAAATAACTACCTGAACATCTTCGTGATCTGCCAACAGCATCAGACCGAATGTGAGAGCTAACGCCGTGGTGTCGTGACCCTGGAAATAATACATCTTTTATTTCTGCTCAACTTAGAGTAAAAAACAAAGAACTAATCATCAGTCGTCCCAATAAGTTAGTTAAAGTTTCAGGTTTCAGCACCACGTGGGAAGAAAAATTTTTCAAAATACATTGGTTTTATAAAGCGATAGACGGAAAATTCTGTTACTTTCGGCTTGTATTTATTTATCTGTGTCAAATGAATTCAGTTTCTTTGTATCATTGTTTCTATTTTCAATGAAAATTTGTTGTTTTGTAAAACAGAAGTAAAAGTACAAAACATTCCAACATCTTTGAAACATTTTATGACTTTAGTGAGTCTTTCAAGTCTGAACTCGTAATTAATTAATTGCTCGTAAATATACTGGATTGGTTTTAAACAATATCGTTCTCAACAAATTAATATTTAGCACTTTGAGACATTAAGTTGACTCACCTCAAACATAAATGTGTTGACCTCATCCCTGATGCCTTCCATATCGATCTGCCCTTTCTCCTCTGCCTCCAGCAACAGGTCCAGCATGGCCAGTCTTCTCTTAGTTCCAATATCATCAGATACTTCTACTTCCTCAGCTCCTTGATTCTGAGCCCTTTGTGCTTTCCTGTCCATTATAACATTGTCTGCAAACGACCGAGCTACAGAGAGAGTTTTAGCAAACTCCTTCCCTTGAGAAGAGTTCTTGTATATGAGCTCGTTGTGCATCCATATCCTCGTGATCCGACTCAACATCTGCATGCCAATATTCAGGATAGCGTTCTTGTATTCTACGGTAGCTGATGTTTGGTCATCATCCAGCTTTGTCCCCATTGCAGTCTCTGTTGATTAAAAGGAATTTTGTTTACGTATTAATTGAAAAGGTAAAGAGTTTGTGTAAGCCTCTCTACTTTGAAAGGGATGTACGAAACCTAATTACTTTTTTCAAGTTGTTCGTGAGTTGATACAGGAAATTCGGGAAGGTGAATTCAACCCTGCATTAAAAAGGGACCCAAATTTTGGATCAAAAATTTTGCAATTACTTGAAAGTAGATATATGTAGATATACCAGTGAAAAGATATAGTAAGTGGTGGTTGCTATATTTATTAAACTATTCCTTCTTCAGCAAATAGTGTAATATTAAAAATAAAAGAGATTTTAGAAATAAACATTGATAGTAACAATATCTTCAAGGAAAACCATTCAGCTACAAGGATATGCGAACCGCTACTCGGACTACAACAAGCCGTTTTCAAGATATCTCCAACAATTGGAAGTAATTGAGATAGAAATCTATTTGATTGCATTCATTGAGATGGAATACGACGATATATTGGCGTTATTTCTGTTGATATTTTTTCTGGTTTGGGATGGCTTTGGAAAAAGATGGATATATGAAGTATTAACATAATCGGACTCTTCTCTAGTCTTAGATAAAGTTTATGTGATGAGTTTGTGTGTGTGATGTGCTTGCAGTGGTATCAATATTTATGTCGCAGATGGATTGTAGAATCCGCTGTTTTCCAAAAGTGCTAGTTGTTTTACAAAACAGCTCCGTTATGTAAAACAAATGGCGCGCTTTGACAGAGCCGGGGCATTTCCGCTCGGTTACGAAGTTGAAGAGAACGCGCCAAGTCGGGCATTCCTTATCCTGGTGATAGAGCAGTGAAGACGCTTCAGAACTGTCCTACGTTTTGTTGAAACCATCATCATCATACCAGCCTGTAATTGTCTAATAGTAGTTGATTGTAACAAGTTATTAAAGTGTTAAGTGATTTTTTGCCTGATTAATTGTTATATACACTAATATTATAAAGAGGAAAGATTTGACTGTATGTTTGTATGGAATAGGCTCCGAAACTACTGGACTGATTTAAAAAATTGTTTTACTATTAGAAGCCGACATTATCCCTCATGAATATAGGCTACTTTTTACCGCGGGAAAATGCTTAATTCCTACGGGAAAACGGGTAATATGTAGTATTTAAACGGCGGGAATTCCGAATTCTACGCAAACGAAGTTGCGGGCGGATGCTAGTTTATTATATTTACACGATACCTACATAAACCCGCCTGATGGATAATCGTAGCTGGAACAATCCCGATGATTCGACAAATACATAATATATGAGACACTGAATTTTATCTTCATTTTTTTTTCGCGATTTTTCCCATATTCTGCTATTCGGGGCGGAGACAAATCCAACAAAACAAAGATCATAAAAATTGGTGTAGCCGTTCTTGATTTATAAATGGTGTAGGTACGTAACTAATCTGACTTCGTACCAGGTACCGCGATGATATTAACCACTCCACAAACTCCACAAGGTTAGCGGGCCTGACTGCGCGTAACGTTAATTAAAGTATCACCACTTTCAAGAATTTCCTACAGAGGCTATGCCATGCTAAGGCGGTGTAAATTAGACTTTCTGCTAAGTAAGACAAGCTACTTAATTGACCTGGTTTGCCGTGACTAAGAGCTGAGCTATATACAGGTTTATTTTAGGTTGACTAGCTAAACTCCGCAGATACGATGGCTACCGATATTTCAAGAAAAAAAAATTAAGCGTTAAGCATTGTATTTATGCATTTTATCTTCACTCATTAAGTCTGCCTTTGTACCTTTTTTTCGTGGTGACCGCTGTTGGTTTTTTTTTACTTGAAGAATGAGTTGAGAAAAACTGTTTTCCTATGCTTCATCGTGTTTAGATACCGCGATACCTGCTCATCACGTCTGTGAAGTTTAAAAAAAACTGTTTTTTTTTTAAACTGATATTTCAAGTAACCACAAGAATTGTGGTCGGTGACCCCACAAATAAAATCAGCATTCAATGTTTTTTTTTTTTGTTTAATATGGTTTAGATCGATACCTATTGCGTCTGCGGAGGTTAGCTAACCAATATTTAAAATAACCCTGTATTATTATACCCTCTACAATAATAACTGACTTTATTGATCATCAAGAATAAATAATGTTCCAGGTAAGTAGGTATATAAAAGACCACGGATATCTACGAGTACCTATGTAAAAGACAATTTGCATTTGTGTCAAGCAAGTACAACAACAAGTTTGTGTAAAGATCAGAGTCCTTGAGTTAACATCAATAAGAGATAATAAGCTAAGATTAATAACGAGCGTGACCTCATATAACAAGTTGAATTGCATTTAAAGTAAAATAAGGTACGATTTACCACCCAGATACGAGTACAAGTATGCAGTACCAGAGTACTGCGTATTGTATAAAGTTTTCTTTAAATGAGCTTTTTAGAGATAATCATGTATGACGTAGTTATAATAGTTTTTGGTACCGCTACCACGTTCAGTAGTAGCAAGAATGATTATTTTCGGTAACGCTTTTTTATCCTAAGAAAGCGGTGAACGGTCACACAAAAAGGGCTTTCGAAATGCAGACCGTTTTTCTACACCTTAAGGTCGAGTACTGGTGGAAATGACAGTTTTTCATGACGGGCCGTTAGAATATGACGGAACCGCTTTCCTAGGAAACCAAATCTTTAGCCATTTTAACTGTAAGCCTTATCATCATCATCATCATCATAATTGATATTAGTAATGTGAAGAACCGCAAATGTGTATTTTTTCAAGCAGTGCATCAGCAGTTAAGTATTTTTTTTTCTGTTTTTTAAAGTATACTTTAAAGGACGTTTGCAAGTCAAACCTTACATGATTTTGAATGCAAAACACATTAGCATCTCAGGCACGAAATACCTGAGCCAAGCCTGCAATCATGTCCATCAGATGACGGGCAGATACAGCAGTTGCAAATCACGAGTGCACGTCATCGGACATTTATGCACATTGACATAAGGTTCAAATTACAATGATATGGATGCAGGCTCGTCTAATGAAAAATGCTAACAAAGTAAGTTCAGCGCATGAATATAACTATGGAGTGTAATTATGACGTCACTGCAACTATTACCAACATGTTGATTACTACTTATGAGAGGCCGTGGTAGAGGGCCGCATTCATTGAGGTAATTTGTACAGTGATAAAAATGGACACTGTATTGTGAGAATATGATTCTGACATTGAATCAATTCTCAATTCTTTATTGCGTACCATTATGTATGGTCCCTGTCGGGTACAGCATAGACCAAATAGGAGAGAGTATGAAGAAGACTAGGTGTTTAATATGAGCATATATTAAAGTGTGTGACTGCATTTATTTCTCAGAACATCCATATATATTTTTTTTTAAGTAACTACTTAAATATGTGTAAAATGTGTAAAGTTCGCCTTACCGAATGTTAGAAATCTAGGACCCAACATCGTCTTAGATAAAGAGGCGCTTGAGACTGTGAGCTCAGCAGTTTTTCTGGGAATAACAGTAGATGCCAAACTTCAGTGGGGACCTCATATATCGAGCCTAGCAGGAAGGCTCAGTTCGGCTGCCTACGCCGTCAGGAAAGTAAGACAATACACTGACGTTGATACAGCTCGTTTAGTATATTTTAGTTATTTTCACAGCGTTATGTCCTACGGTATTCTGCTGTGGGGCAAAGCAGCTGATATACAAAATATATTTGTCCTTCAAAAACGAGCTGTTCGAGCAATTTACCAGCTAGGTGCTAGAGTTTCTCTAAGAGATTTTTTTAAAGATATTGGTATTCTCACGGTTGCATCACAATTCATCTTTGCCAACATCTTATATATTAGGCAAAATATACACTTGTATACTAAAAACAGTGATATTCACAATGTTAACACCAGAAATAAGGACAAACTGCTCCCTTTCACCGGCTTCATAAGGTTCATAAGTCATTTGTTGGGCTTGGTATAGCCTTTTATAACAAGCTACCCTCTTCTTTGCTAGATTTGCCTTATAATGCATTTAAAGCTCAAGTAAAATCCAACCTTTGTTCAAAGGCATATTATTCCATCAACGACTACTTAAACGATAAGAATAGTTGGTCGCCCTGATTAACTCAAGACAATGTTTATGTTCTTTCTCCAGAATTAGATTACTGATAGGTTATATGAGCTCATTATACAATTATCTTTATTGAGCTGTATAAGTCAAATCAGTTTAATTTTATTTTTATTTTATTATTGACATAATCAACCCATTTCAATGTTTTCTAATGAGTTGATTGCACTATGTGGTTAGCTGGTGACCTCGACGATTGATCATATTATTCTTACTTGAGCAACCGGCAGCAAGTTCGTCATGCTCCCTTAGATGTCACTGCTTGTGGTAGCGTCGGGGGTCGGGTTGCCTCCTTCCCTCAAATATGGCGAGGGGGGTAATGGCTGATCTTTGCGTTATGTTCGTGAACGGGTGCTGCTTGTGGTGACTGGTCGTCTTGCTGACCATGGTTTTATTATTGTTATAATTAGTAATAACTTGTTTATTTAGTTTCCTTCGATGGTCCTAGTTTATCATTTGTGACTTCAAGCGACAGCTACGTAAACGGAACCCAGCATTGCATAAATATGTTAGCGGTCACGCCCTTTATACCTGGAGGCTTTTATTTAATTTTCATTATCAATTTTTGTTTGAGTACGTATAGTTTTTTATTGTATTTCTTGGTATATTGGCGTTGCTAGCTGACATATGGCAAATAATTTAATTTAGTGTTCTGTGTCTTGTTTTGTTAATTGCTTTGCATACTTTGTATTGTATTCAGTCAAGTATTTTCTAACTGAACAGACAGCTGTGCAGCTGGGGAGTTTGTTGCGCCACTTCTTATTCCCAGCCAAAGCACTAGGAAGTGGTGAAGGGCGGGCGTTTTGGGGGACTGTCTTTTGTAATTTTGACGTTCGAAAAGTGCTGATTTTCAGCCTAGTTTGAATAAATGACTTTTGATTTTGATTTATAACTCTTGTTAAAGACATCGAGGGTGATGTTTTAGTAGATATTCTTTTTTTTTTTATTTGCCTAAGTTGTATCCCATTGCTGGACAAAGACCTCCCTTTTTTCTTTCTATACCTATCTTTTTTTGTGGGATCTCTAGCCATGTTGGCCCTGCAAACATGATAATATTAGATACTTACGTTAAGGCGTTTTAAAAAAGCAAAACGAAAAAAGTAACAAGTGCCACGATGGAACTCGTGTTCGTAAATAACGCGATATTTTAAGTTTTCCATATTGTGAAAAGAACGATGTCAAAGAAAAATCAAATGGCGCGAAAACAAATGAATCACTAAATTCGAAACACAAACCTAAATTTAAATTTAAAGTTCCTAACCAAATGCCAGATATTTAAGATCAAAGTGGCCAGTTCGCCAAAACGCCAATTTTATATGTGGACCTAATATTATAATGAAAAATTCTTGCTCCGTTAAAAGTGTTCCAATATCGCTCATAGTGTCTTCCTCTTTGAAATTAAAGGTAGATACAGTACGTTTAAAGTTACTTTTCCTCAGACAGAAGCAACAGCAACCTTACTCTGATGGGAGTAAAGATCCTAATGATTTTGACAGACTTGTTAATGGCAGTAACCCAACAACAACCTTATAAGAATGAGAATAGAGATCACTGTGGTTTAGATATTGATGCAAAATCAGGGTTAAAATATCTGTGAAGCACTGTAAATCGTATCATGATTAAATGACTTACCACAGATAGTGAACAGCGTAAAGTCACTGATCAAGGGCATCAGGCTGACGTCTTCTCCCTTCTTCTCCTTCAGCATCTTCACCATATCTTGGGTCTTCTCCTCGATGACGGTCGCGAAGTTCTTCAGGATGTTGAAGTGGAAGGTCGGAGTAAGGATCTTACGACGCTTGTGCCAGTCAGCACCTGGTGGGAGAGAAGATAGAGCGAAGATTAAGTATTGGTTATTGATAATAAGATAACTCGTAGGGGAACATGTCGTTGATGAATTCATTGATATTAATCTCCGGGTCAGGCTTCTTACCCCTACCTACTTTACCCCATTCGAAAATACAAGCGTGATGTTATGTAAGTACTACGGTACAAAGATCTTTTGGCGCCAAAACCAGAATTAACGCCGCCATCTTGTTTTTTTTAGTACATTTTTGTAGTTATCTTTATTGTTTTCGAAGTCCAAGATATACTTTACAATCTGCTCTTAATAATAGGGTCAAATTCAGCTACATCTAGTTAGACTGGAACCTGCCCCCAACATAGTTAAGAAAGGTCTACGCAGACGATAATAAGGTCAAATGTGAACTCAAACTCAAAGTATTTATTAGGTACAATAAAACCATTTACAGGCACTTTTGAACGGTCAAAGAATCGGTCAGTTAGTCAGAAAGTTGAAGCTAGTTGCCCATTCCAAAACGTTGATCTCTATGGAGAAGAACGGGCAAGAAACTCTAAGGAAAAAGAACTCTTTTAAATCAAGATATTACAAAATCCTGGGTGCATTATTATTGCTGCTATATGTGAGAACAATGTAAAAAAAAAAAATAAAGAAACAATCCAAAATATAACAAAAAAAAGAAAAATAAGCCCTGATCAGACTCAACCGACGGCGCCCGTTCACGAACATGGCGCGTGAATCAGAACCATCCAGCTCAACCAATTTGTAGGGAACCGAATAATCCAACACACGCACCATCGGTGAGACATTTAATTGAGCATGACACATTCTCAACTGCCATGCCCTTTCAAGTCGACATCGTAATCAATATACAACGTGTAACGTTAAATGCGCAAAATCTCTTAAGGGGTCATTGTACTCATCATTATGAACAACTTTTACTATGGGACCAAACCGGAAATCGCGAAAAAAAATCAGCTGTTCCCTACATTTTGACGAGTTATGCGAACATAAATGTAGGGAACAGCTGATTTTTTTTTCACGATTTCAGGATTGGTCCCATAGTAAAAGTTGTTCATAATGATGAGTACAATGACGCCTTAAGAGGTTTTGCGCATTTAACGTTACACGTTGTATATTATAAAAGAAAGTGTACAATGTGCGTGCCGCTAAAACTCAGAAATAAGTCCCGGTACGATCAAAGGAGTTATTATGGTGTGGTAACCCTCTATCTCCTGTCCTTGAACTTGGTTCCTGTTTTTACCTGAAGGGCATGCTTATGAAGATATAAGGGATGGATTTTCGCCCTCTAGAAATTTCTAGAACAGTCCAGAACATTCGAGACTATTCGAGAGCATTCCACAATATTTTAGAACATTCTGGAATGTTGTGGAATGTTCGCGAAGGTTCGAGAGTATTCGAGAGCCTTCCACAGCATTCTGGAATGTTCGGAAACATTGGAGAGTATTCGAGAGCATGCCACAACATTCCAGAAAATTCTGGAATCTCATATCAACTCCCTGAGCGAATCCGGGTACCCCAGCTAGTATCATAATAAACGAACGATTTTTTTTTATTGCTAAATGTGCCTGCTCTTGACCTCGATCACGCCTGATGGAAAGCGATGGCTGAGGTCTATGATGGAACGAACGTGATCAGAAAGAAGAGTTTATTCTTGCTTTGAAGGCAGATGGCACGGACTAGAAAAAAAAGAAGGACTCCGCGCCACGCATTTCGAAAGTGAAGCACAGTAAGGGTGCCGGACCGTTTGTACAAACGTGCTTCACGCACACATTTACATCATAGAATGCCGGCCGGCCGCCATTACGCGACAAGACGGCGTCTTTGTAGGTACTATTTACGTGAAGTAATAAAATAAAATAATGCCATCTTGTGTTTTGAAAACGTGTAAAAATAATTCTACATCCCAGAAAAACTGTCAAGGAATAACATATCACAGTTAAGGCACAATTTTAGTTGTTGATTTATTGTATTTTTGACATTTTAAAATGATTACTATTGGAACACAAAACCTCAACAGACTTATAAGTGTTGTCAGAAAATAAATGGGTAAGTGTCTCGAGAGATTGGGTAATTTTGTTTTTTTGTGTTCTTTGTCATTTTTTTGCAAGTATTGACTATGATTATTTTAATGATTTCCTACAGCAAATCATTCATGGAACAATGATTGGATTATAATAATAAGAAACTACAGATGTGAAGACCATTGGGTTCCGTCGAAAACAAGCGTGATATGCTGTATACATTTTGATACATATCATCAATTGGCGAGGGTTCTTAGATTGGAACGGATTAGCGTCATGCTTTTGTAATGTTTCTTGGATCGATAAAGAATGCAGTGCGGGTTAGTGAGTGTTTGTATGTGTTGTGAAGATTCTGATTAAATCATTTGAATAAATATTTCAGTTTTATTTTCTACAGAACGTTAAATAGTTTTCTTATTATAGGTAAAATACACCTTGTGTGTTTTAGGTAAGTAAGCTTTAATACCCATCCCCCTATCTTCCTAATAGGTAATTCAAGACAATCAATTGAATTACGTATTCTACAGCAGCGTTTTTCTAGTCATCCATACAAAATAAACACTTAATTTTGAGTTTTCACTAGTATATTTTTGTAATTTCAGTTAAGTGGACTTCTTATATCGCTTTCATTGTAATAAATGAATACACTGTCCAAATATTTAAAACATGGGGAAATTTTCATTCATCTGGTATCCCTCAAATCACGCACACATAGATCGGTACGGTGCTTCACTTTCGATACGCGTGGCGCGGAGTCCTTCTTTTTTTTTCTAGTCCGTGGCAGATGGGTTAAATGTGGTAGGGAACACAGACGTGGTAGGGAGCACAGAGTTACACACTGGCTGTGCACATAATAAACATGGAGGAGAAGCGCTGAGTACGACTCGTTGGGATATCAACCAAGTGTGGATGGTAAAGTATGCTGTTGCACGCCTGGTCCGGTGGTCAAAAGGCGATGGTGGGATATGTAGTGCTATTCTGTAAAAATCTCACCGTGATAACTTGGGTGAAGTGAGCTTAAAGTGAGAAGTCATTAGTGTCAATCCTAGCATCCGATGGAATGACAGCTCACTTCACCTAACTTCTCACGGTGAGATTCTAACAGAATCGACCGGCAGGTCGTGGAGCTCCTGCGCACACTCAATACTCAATCTTCATTTGCATTCCACAATGTGTAAGTACACATTGTGGAATGCAAATACACCACCTAAGTACCTAGTACAGCCTTGGCCAAAAGTATTGAGCACCTTACAAATTTCGCTCGGTCACGGAAAGTATGGGAGTAAACCAAATCTATTGTTAAAGAATTCTTTTGCCGGCCATCTACAAAGGTTTAAACAATAACCCACGCCGCACAGCTAGCAATAAAACACCTGGGTGCAATAAAATGTGTTTTTTACAATTTTTGTATTTATTTATCAGTTCGCTACCATCGCTCGTTGTGAACACATCCAGTGATCTAGTGCGCCTTTTGTATTTTATTTCAGAAGTTTTAAGTGTTATCGTTGCAATATGCCAAAACAAAACGAACTTTCTTTAGAAAAACGTGTATTACGTGTATACGTGGAGCTTCTGTATGAGCAAGGGAAATCACAAGTAGAGATTTCTAAAACTGTGAAATGTTCGCGCCGATCCGTGCAATATGCTATTCAGCGATTCTCTACTACCGGATCACATGAAAATAGACCGAGAACCGGGCGCAAACGCACCACCACAGACCGTCAAGATCGTCAGTTACTGAGAGAGTCGTTAAGAAATAGGAAAAAAACATCTTCAGAGCTCGCTGCTGAGTTGTCGGAACAAATTAAGAAGCCAATTTCTGCTCGAACTACTCGCAGAAGACTTCAAGAAGCTGGTCTGAAAGGCTGTAAAGCTAGGAAGAAGCCATGGCTCTCCGATAACAACAAAAAAGCTCGATTGAAATGGGCTTTAAAACACCGAAATTTCACCGCTGAAGATTGGTCAAATGTTGTTTGGTCAGACGAATCAAACTTTGTGGTGAGTAAGTCAATTTAATGCCCTGATACAATTTTATAAAATGTTTTAAAAACCAAACGCATAATTGAATTTATTTTAGTTTTACGGAACTCAATATTTTTCTCTTTATTGCAGATTTTTGGTACACCTGGTGTGACCTTTGTGCGTCGCCGTGTGGGCGAAGAATTTAAGCCAGAGTGTGTGATCCGAACCGTTAAACACGGTGGAGGCAGCATAATGGTCTGGGGTTGCATGACCGATTCTGGAGTTGGCGAATTGTTCGTGTGTGAGGGTCGCATGGACTCTACTAAGTACATAAATGTACTAGAAACTGCATTACTGCCTTCATTCACGAAACTTTTTGGCGACACGAATATGGATGGTGTCAAATTCCAGCAGGATAACGCGTCATGCCACAAATCTGCACGCACTATGAGATGGTTTCGGGAAAATAACACGGAACTGCTTGACTGGCCAGCTCAGTCTCCAGATCTGAACCCCATAGAACATTTATGGGGTTTATTAAAGCGCAGGGTTAGGCGCCACACAATTAACAACAAAGAAGATTTAAAACGCTGCCTGCGCCTAGAATGGAACTCGATTACTGTTGACGACTGTAAAAAACTTGTTAACTCTTTACCAAAAAGAATTTCTGCCGTAATTAAGGCAAAGGGTGGACCCACAAAATATTAATTTTCTATTAATAAATAGTAAAATAAACCCATATAAAACGTTTTGTTTTATTTCTATTTGATACTCCGCATAAAACTGAAAGATATCATGGGTGCTCAATACTTTTGGCCAAGGCTGTACATAAGTACCACCTAAGTAGGTGGTAAGTTAAAAAACAAATTGTGATCATTATGGACCCTGTCGGGCACAGCAAAAAAAAAAAAAATGTAGGAGAGAGGAAGCTTTAAATAGCCAAAGTTAAATCTAAAATAAATCCAATAATTAGGGACTCTTTATATGTACGTTATATTTTATCGCTTAAATATTCGTTTAGACTGTAATAGCATTTTATAATTAAAATTGTTTTAGTTTTTCTTTATAAATATGTTCATTTTATCGTCTTTTTTTATTAATTCAGGTTGTTTATTGTATATTTTTATGGACATCACATATGGACTAGAAGTACAGTCCGTAGAAGACCGACAGGCAATTAACATTACGCCGATGAGCTAGGCTGTGAAGCGTAGCTACCAACGTGTCGAATCCATGGAGGCGGCGCATACTCAGTAACATAGTAATTATTTAGTAATCTATGGCGAGACATCAAATAAAAACTAATTGTCTGTTCACTGAGTAGGAGTTACTAACAACCATGTTGAAGGTCGCAGAACATAAGCGTTTTTGTGAACGTGTATAGACAAACTGCTTATCTACCACAAATACCTAAGTAGTTTTATCTAGAATTTATACAAAAACTTCGAGCGGTTTGTGCCTAATTACCGTTCATTAAAACATCGTCAACTAACGTAATTACCTGATAGTTTTTATGTAAAGAAGCCACAATATATTTTAAAAAGAGAACCAAAAGTGCACGACTCATTATTGTTTTTTATTAATTATAATTGAACTACTTTGAATAATAGAGCCATTTTCAATAGGGTTCCACCTATGGGTGAAATGAACCTATTAAAAAAAACCGGTTAAGTGCGAGTCGGACTCGCCCACCGAGGGTTCCGTACAAATTTGTAGGAAACACATAACACACAAATTTGTAACCACAAATTTACGGTTTTCGCAATTTTTCCTTTATCTGTGCTATAAGACGTTGCTTCGTACCAAATTTCAAGATTCTGAGTTCACGCGAAGTACCCTATAGGTTTTGATTCCCTTGCGAGTGTCGAAAATTTGCGGTTTGCGGCATAAACGGCTGTATCTTTTGATTGCGTTGGCTTAGAAGTTTGATTTTTTCACAACTCCAAGGGACAGTAGACTTGAGTATTTGATATAAATTCCAGCTTTTTACCTCTACGCGTTCCTGAGAAAAAGGGTCTTGACAGACAGACAGACGGACGGAGGACGGACAACAAAGTGATCCTATAAGGGTTCCGTTTTTTCCTTTCGAGGTACGGAACTCTAAAAATGACTCAATTAATTGATTTTTACGCAAGCTACAATGTTTTCAGAAAAAGTCGGAGAAATTTTTAGAAATATTTTGATGTTTCAAACATTGGACAGAATTAATCTCCATTAAATGATCTATACAATGGTATATAAAATAAGTAGATTCAGTGTATAGCAGAAGTGTAACAATAGAAACAGTTGCAGAAAGGAGGCAAAACAAAATTTCGATCGTAAAGCACTCTCTAATGCTTCGCATTATGAGTCGTGCAATAAATGATAAATTATCGTCCTTCTATAGCCGGCGAGGGCTACCCAGATGATTTTTTTGTTCCTTTCGTCAGCTCGTACCTAATAACCCTTTCGAACCGAGTTGAAGTGATCGTGAGTTTCGACTTTACAAAATTCCTCACGTATGTGAGTTGCATGAGACTTTTTCCAGTATTTTTCCCAGGACCTCTGAACACTTTCCAAAGGATTAATTATTTTACTGATCGATGTGAAATTTTTACTCCCAGTTGCAAAGGGATAAGTAAGTAGGTAGTAGGTATCATCAGGAAGCATCGATATCGGAACAAACTAAATACATAGCTGTAATTATTTAATGTAAAAAGAAAAGCACACCTATTTTTTTAATAGAAGTAGAAGGTGAAGGAATGTTCCACTCGATCACGAACACTAGCTTGCAGACCTTGAATTCAGGACGAGCTCACAAGGTGTAAACTTGAGATGGGTCAGGTTCAGGAGAGGCAGTAACTGTTATCCTTATCAGTGTTATCACACACATTAAGTGTAGATACGGCGAAGGACGCGCGTCCGTGGCGACTAAAAGGGCTGACGTACATACCTACATCTGGCGAGGTGCAGAAACAAACCTGTCCGCGAAGTTCTCAACGCGTATGCTCGAGCCGTCGCGTTAGGTCTTGTCCAAACTTGGATTTTTTTTCTTTTCATTTTTGCGTGGTACCTTGTACCATTATCGCTAGTTTGGACGCAAAATGACTCACATAATCTCTAATCATTTTGCGTCCAAATGTATAAAAATATGAACAAGACCCTCACTGCAGGCTACCTCCGCCTTTAGTCGTTTCGAGGGTCTAGTAGCTGTGTTAATCGATCTTCGATATTATTGAAACGCTAGCATCGAAATGGTTATTAGAAATGTTCTGCATTGCGTCTCGCTAGATGTGGACCTGCCCTAAAGGGTCTCTCCACAAGCGCGTTATTATCGGTCGATAATATCGGATGCGTTATTGCAATATCTGTTTTCAGTACATTTTGTATTAGGACGGCCACGAAGTTACACACTGCTGCGATAATAACGACGCAATAGAAGTAGGACACTTGTGTTCCTCCATCCTGCGATATTCCGATATGAAGTCTTAGAACATTTTGTATTAGATAGAACGCATACAATCTTACACACACCTGCGTTAATAACATAATAACGTGTAGTGTGGACGGCGGGCCTGTAGTGTACGTTACACCCACACATTAGAAATATTGGACGATAAATACGCAGCGTGGCAAGGCATCGGGGTGCGGTATAGCAATGACGCATCCGATATTATCGACCGATAGTAACGCGCCTTTGGGAAAGAGCGTCAATCCTTCCGTGTTCCATGTATATAGGCATTTCTACGCCTCCAGGCGGTACCGACCTCATCGGGTTAGCTTTCGCTTCGCCAGTCAATGTACACCACTCAGCTAACTGAGAGTAAACTCTACACAATCTGAATAGAATTCACTTAGGTAAATATCCCGTCAAATTATCCAATCATAGCCTGATTGCAACCTAATTGCGTAACACACTATCAGTAGCATAGCAATGGGTTTTATTTTGACAGTTCAGCAACATTCATTGCGTTATTTACGTTGTTGAGCAGACACATTTTTCGAACATATGGAGCAATTAATTAGCAATATGCTTCAAAATTATGCTGGTGTTTGCTCTTGCGTATAGTAAGAATGCGAGATGATTTTAGGATTAAAGTAGGAATAATTTCACGAGAAATCCAAGTTGTCATTTTTTAAATAAAACTTTATTATACTTACTCCAGCTCTTGATATTCTTATGTTGTCTAACTATCAAGATCCGGTCTGCCTAGCCTTTTTCCAACGATGTTGAGGTGGGCTCTCAGCCTAACCGGATGCAGCTGAATACTAGTATTTATAATGGAGCGACTGCCTCTCGGACCTCCACAACCCAGTTACTGGGTATCACGATTCCCCTCGGTAAGACGGATGACGGATGGAAAGTCGTCAGACTTTTGGGCTTCTGACCTTTACCGACTGTCAATCTAGGAATGACAGCCGGGACCAACGCTTTAATGTGCTTTTCGAGGCACGGAGTGGTCTCGGTATATAAGAAACGTTATCATGAGCCAAGAGCCCCTCGTAATCTAACTCTCAAGCATTTCGTATAATTCTAACATTTTTAAAACAAGATTAGTTCTTAGCCCAGTTTAAATAAGGAAGTGGCAACCAAACCCTTCCTAAGATTCAAATTCAAACCAGCCGTGCGATTCTGTGACCATCTCACCGTGAAAGCTTGGGTAAAGTGAGCGTGGAATGAGCTGTCATTCGCTAGGGATTAACACTATTAAGTGCTCACTTCACTTATGATTTCACGGTGAGATTTTTACAGAATCGACCGGCAGTTATCTACTTAGCAGATGTACCTACTGTCACGAGCATAAATACTACACTTACACAAGATTCGAAAGCGATTTTGTCCTCCCTCCTAAAGTATTGATAGATATTTTATGGCGTTACGAACATGAAATAGGTCTTTTGTCTAAGTTTCAATTTCTATTTTACCAGAAAAACGCCTATAAATCTTGCGTAACTGTGAGGTACTTATGCTCGTGACTGTAAGTATAACAAGTACTTAGGTATTTACTTTGTTTGACGTGGGTACAAGCAGGTCTTTGGGTACATAAATACCCTTTCTACACAATAATTTGAGCGAAATTCCTGAAAAACATTAAAAAGGCCCGTGAAGTAGGCCGATCCTTGAGGATTTGTAACTCAAAGAACCCGCCGGGAAAGATTAATCAGCTTCAGGGCTTGTTTTAACCCGGCGCGCGTAAGGTTGGGTATAATACACCCAGACTCTAATAAATCGCTCGATATTTTGATATTTTTATATATATATTTTAGATTTTATCCTCTGTTTCAGTTTCCTATCTATAATGACTATAATTTAAGAAAAGAATTTAAAATCAATATTAAACCGTAAAAATATCTAATTTATCACATGGGTTTGTCACACCCACCTTATGGCTCAGGCACGCCGGGTTAAATAATAAAGATATCAGATATCTGTTTTCCTGTCGGTAGGATTGTGTTTAATCTTTAGAAATCCTGCCACGTCATCATAATTTGCCTAGGCAGATGATGACGTGGCAGGATTTAGCCGACTCTAACATAGTTGGGGTCGGCTTCCAGGCTAACCGGATGCAGCTGAAATCCTGCCACGTGCACTCAAATAATATTGTCTATTTCAAGCTGGCTGTCAATGACAGATATCGTTACCGCCATCTCTCTTTCCGCGAAAACGCCACGAACTACGATCTTTTTTTTTTATTATTGTCCTCGTAGGTACCCACCACCACCACGTGCTCACGTGGAGGTCAGAAACTATCCCACGCGAATATACTATCAGGATAAGGTATCCGATGTCCTAACCCGGGTCATAGTACCTGTGTGCCAAAGTTCGCCTTATGCTCCTCTTTTTGTACATAAAGCATACATAAATAATACTCGTATTATTTTTTTGGTGTTAAATGGCCAAGATACCAACCTGTGCTCAACAGCAGTCCATTGCCGAGCCAACCCTTCAGGAACTCGTACGGGGCACTCTTCTTAATGTTCTTCGAATGGGCCAGTACCACCTGGAACAATAGTTGTTATATGAGTACTGATGTCAGAATCACAATCCCAGGACTAACATCATGGCTTCTGACAAATAATACCTAGTCCTCATGGGGCCGGCGGTCTGAAGCTTAGCCGACCCCAATGTAGTAGGGAAAAGGCAAAGCAGATGGGGATGACGGGGGTGGTATGAAAATCTAAAGTTTCCAGGCACTCCCAGTGCGGTGGCTATTTTCAACACATGTATCAAAACTTAATCACTTATTTATGAAACGATTTCGATCCTAGTCTACCAAATGCTTAATTAAGTATTTCAAATAACTTAAAAATACTTATATTGGCATGTTTCAGAAAGCAATCGGTCAAAATATAAGATACGGTATATATCCGGGAATCCTACTTGCTATCGGGAAACGGAGAATTCCTAATATATGTAGGTAGAAATACCTACATGTACCGCATTCCGCACTAGAATTAATAATAATAATAAGGAACAACCAATCGAACATAATGCCCAAGCAGATTGGATACAAACAGAACTGACAAACAGCAACACAAATATTTGGACAGTGACTTTTGAGCACATATCCCCAGAAATTTTCCATAAAGTACTTTCTCGTTTACATAATTGGAAAGCACCTGGTTCAGATAACATTCATAGTTATTGGTACCAAAAGCTCACAGGCTTCAATTTTTTTCAGGGTATTCTACTTATGAATATGAACAACTTTCACTATGGGACTAACTCTGAAATCACGAAAACAAAATCAGCTGTTTAATACAAAAGTTCAATACCTACTTCACCAAAATGTATGATGTATGAAACAGCTGATTTTTTTCGTGATCTCAGAAATGGTTTCATAGTGAAAGTGGTTCATATTCATGGGTAGAGCACCCTGTAAATATTTAGAGACGGTAAAAAAAATCATGCTGTATAATCACATCAATACACTCATCCTGGACCCTAATATAATACCATCCTACGTAACTTCAGGTACAACTTTTATGATACCTAAAGATCGTAACGATCTCTCAAATCCAGCAAAATATTGACCTATAACATGCTTGCAGACCTTGTACAAAATTATCACATCTTGTATATTAGCCGGTCGATTCTGTAAAAATCTCACCGTGAAATCATAATCGAAGTGAGCTTGAAGTGAGCAATGTCAATAGTGTTAATCCCTAATGACAGCTCAATTCCCACTCACTTCACCTAAGTTCTCACGATGAGATTTTTACAGAATAGCACTGCTGAACTAATATATCAACACATCGACACTAATAGTATCCTAGCTGAACAACAGAAAGGATGGCGTGAATTCAGTCAAGGCTGCAAGGAACAATTAATCATAGACTCAGAAATTTTTAAAAAGTTCAAAAAACCAAAACCGATCTGTTTAGCATGTATATTGACTACAAAAAAGCCTACGACTCTGTTCCCCATTCGTGGCTCGTAAAAATATTAGAGATATACAAAATACATCCAACTTTAATAACATTCCTAAAAGTCATGATGACAACCTGGACCAGTGTACTTAGACTAACTACCCCTACTAAAACAGCTTATCTATTCTGTAAATATCTCACCGTGAAAACAAAGGTGAAGTGAGCGTGAAGTGAGTCGTTAATAGTGTCAATACCTAGCGTCAGCATGACTCACAGCTCACTCTAAGCTCACTTCACCTTAATTATCGCGGTGAGATTTTTCCAGAATCGACCGGCTGTACAAATCAGGCCAATAAAAATTCAGAGAATAAAAAATTTCAGAATTCATTTGCTGCTACATCTCATTGTCAAAAGTTGAAAATCCTGTTGAAAATGCTGCTGATGCAGTGCATTGTCGAAAACGTTTTTTTTTTTTTTTTGTTTCGTTATTGATTTTCTACTTTCGACAATGAACTGAGCGTTAAAAGTCAAACGGCATGTTTTTATTTACCTAGGCATTCATTAAAGTGTTGCCTAGTATAGAAAAACGGGCATTATTGTCGAGTAGTTTACGCATTTCTACTAAACGATCACAAAAGTATTCTCTGAAACGTTTTTATCATTATTTTCTAGTCAAAGGAATACCGGCGCTCCAGTTAGAGCTATGTGAATAAAACAGTTTAGAACACAATTTGTGAGGAGTTTTCCGGTACTCGATAAAGAATGACATCGTAAAGTCTTTTATTTATGTAGGTATGAAGCCTTGTTTAATATCTGTCTTTCTTCTACTTAGAGAACATTTTGACACAGTTTCTTACTAGATTGACTTCAGAGTTTTTGTATAGTTCAGAAAATAAACAAAAACAAGACAATAGAACAATTGGTTGGAATTTAGTAAGTGGCCCGCTCGGCTGCTGAACGCAACCCACGTTCGGTTTATTATTCATCATCACCTTTTCCCAACTATCTTTAGGTCGGATTTCAGTGTAACTGGATGCAACTGAATATTTATTTATTATTATTTAGTTTATAATATATACTTTATTGTCCACTACAAAAATACATAACATAAAAAAATACATCAAACACTACAAAATATACAATGGGGGGCCTTATTGCTTTCTGCGATCTCTTGCAGGCAACCTTGAAATGGACAGTGATTTTCCATTATTTTACATCGGGTGACTGCGTCTCTGACCTCCAAAACCCAGTTACTGGGTAAAACGGCATCTCTTGGGAAGGCTGGTTATTAGACTTTCAGGCTTCTGACGATCCGTAAAGACCGTCCACGGATTACAACCGGGACTAACGGCTCAACGTGCTTTCCGAGGTACGGAGAGATATCAGTATGTAACGACGGTCACCCATCCACCGACCATCCTCGGCAAGCGTGGCTTAACCTGATCGATTGACCCGTGCGGCTATTATTACTTAGCCACGGGCCCATCGCACGTTACACTAAGCTGTCTGTCATAATAAACCGGCGTCAATACGGTACGATAAGTTTAGGTACTTAGTCTGTCAGTCTGAATGAACTATCAAAGTTTCAATAAAGCTTAGTTTACGTTATTCGTGAATTTACGCAGCGCAATTAATGAAGACGCTAGACAGACTTGTGGTAAATAAAACTGGATATTCAATAAATTCAGATATAAATAATTTCAAAGTTATTATACTTTTTAAGTTTCAGGTAATCTGAAGCCTGAACGTCTAACAACTAGTCTTACCAAGAAATATCGTGAACTGGGTTAAATTGTGGAGGACAGATAAATTGTCGCTACATGTAAAATGTATCCTCCTAGTATTCAGCTGTACTAATAAAATATTTTAGACGATTTTTGCGCGATTTTATGACGATTTTTTTTTATTTACTTCGTGCACTCCTTCCCTCATATTCAAAACATCCTGCTTAAAATATGAACTGCTTTCGAGGCAAAGAAGAGCTACTTTAAAAAAAAAAAAGAAGAAATAAATGTGTAAATACGTCCACCTCGGTTGCTGCCGCTAACTGTAACTGAACAGCCGGTCGATTCTGTAAAAATCTCACCGTGAAATCATAAGTGAAGTGAGCACTTAATACTTAGTGTTAATTCCTAGCGAATGACAGCTCACTCCACGCTCACTTCACCCAAGCTTTCACGGTGAGATGGTTACAGAATCGCAGGGCTGAAGGTCAATTCTCGTAATTTTAAAACGTTCAAAACCTAGTTGTAATGTCACAAATGGGTCAAACACAAAAACGCGTGAAAAAGTGTTCAGGTTATATAAATTCCAGGTGTACATTATTAGAGCATGTTTGTGTTTTTATTACTTAAGATTAAGTTGTCGGCATACTATATTTGATCTTATTTTATTTATAAGAATAAATTTATTAATTTTCTGCTTTCGTTTATAGCAAAATGTCTCCTACTGTAGACTGTTCGGATGCTTAGCACCTCAATTTGATAGATGTTTAAAAATATTTCAGGAACAATAAATTCATTCTTTTAATGTGAATGTACGTAAAAAATAAACAACTTTTCATATTAGCGTAGATAAAAAAATCAGCAATCCATATTTACGAATAAAAACATATAAACATATTGTTCTAATATTTGTAGTCTTCTACTGTAGACACGTAAAACTCACACAATTTTAAATATTTCGAACACACCTAATATATTTTTTGGGTTATGTTGGCATCACTGCTTCAAATGTCGCTCATTCGTTCGTAATTTTCTTAAATGGCGTCTGCGTCGGTGAAAAAATACTGCTAATAAAGGATACACAAGATTTTGGTCGTGTTTTGAAGATCTTTTCTGTGTTACGTATATATTGGTAAGTAGATAATTAAAAATTATATAAATCGTAAGCGTTTATGTGCATTAGGGATAGGTTTGCAAAATCCAACATGCTTTCATTCTAACCTCAAAATATTTTAAGATATCTTTTTTATTTTACATTATGTCTTTCCTGTAGACATCTTTCCTGTAGATGCATGTGTGTAAAATAAGTTTCACTCTGGCTGAAACATCTTTTTTTCTGTAAAAGACATTCGTGTGACTGGAAGCATGGATCCTTAAAATGTATGGAAATGATGTAAATATTGTTACAGTTACGATGCCACGGGCAAGTACAAATAGGATTCAGCTTTCTGAGGAAGACAAAAAAAGGTGCAGGCGTCCTCAAAAGAAGCTCGGTATACGTCTTGTACATGCCAAAATGGATGAAGCATCATTAGAAGAAAGAAGAAGACAGGATAGGGAAAAATATCGACGAAAAAAAGAACAAGGCAAAATTAAAACTATTAAAGACTGCACCCCTAGAAAACAACGACAAATCAGAAAAATATGGAAGGAAAAGACGAAATTAAGACGTCAGAAGGAAAAAAATAGTAGAAATGCTTTGCTGAGCAGAATACTCCACCGTCGAGTCCTTCATGTTTGCGTATTAATGTTGGGAATGCTATTGTGAAACGCAACGCGTGAAAATTAAGAATCGAAAATAAGTACCTAAAAAAAAATACTTGTGATTGAAACTAAATTGACAAAGTACTGTATGAGAGCTATTCGATCTTGTAATAGAGAAAACAAAGAAAATAAAGTTTCTCAAAGGAAGTTTACGAAGGCGCAAGAAAGTATAATTTATTGGAATTTCTACAGGAAAGATGTCCGTTCTGTGGGCAATTTTTTATCATTTCTTATTTTCTAAAATAGTTGAATTTTCAAACTTTATTCTGTCATGTAACGAACGTGTTTTTATTTTGATCATTATAAATTAAGTTCTGTAAACAAATCATAAAACGTGATGACATACTAAGGTTTATGTTCTTATCTGTAGACAATTAGGTCTTTTCTGTGGCCTTATAAAAATGAAAATTGTTATTTTTCGAAAGAATATGTAATACTGATCTATATCGATATTATTAAGAATTATAAGAGACTGTTACACGAATAAAGTTTGATTTTCAAACTCATATGTGAGGTTTTATTTTTTGGAAATGATGAATTACATATTTTGTGTTTGACCCAAATGTGAACAAATGTCAAATCTTGTCAAAAATGTACGGCAATTAGAGGTATTGTTGTAGTTTCACGGCAGAAAATAATATTAGTCGTCGTATGAATATTTTCTTTTGCTGTACATACCTATAACCATTGAGGGACCCGTGGCTAAATAATAACAGCCGCACAGGTCGATAGATCAGGTTAAGCTACGCTTGCCGCGGTTGGTCTGTGGATGGGATTTTTGACAGATTGAGACTGACATAAGACGGTGAACGTTCTTAAAGTTACAATAATTGCCGCCGCTCTGATCCATTCTGTAAGAATCTCCTACCATGAAAACTTAGGTGGAGTAAAGAAACTTGCCAGTTTCTTTACCAATAAGACAAGTTAAGAAAACACACTTTACGTACCTCTATATCAGCGGGTCCGGAAATGTGAAGGACTCTCATGCCTATCACTTTGAACACGTAACGGTCGCCATATTTCTTCGTGTAGTCTACCAATATATCCAGGAGCTTGTCTGAAAGAGGAAGGTAAGTTCAATGTGCGTTAATTATGTGTCATCCATTCTAATATTATAAACTAGCGACCCGCCCCGGCTTCGCACGGGTGCAATGGAGAAACGCTGATAATTTTAGAGCGATTATTTCTCGTAAGAAGTATAGGATAAAAATGGTTATTGTGGGTTATCCCTAAGAGATAGACATATACCATCGCGGACTTTTTTGTAGACCTTTTTAAGGTGTACAATACTGTAGTACATTATTTTGATCTATCTCGACGGGTTCAGTCAGCGTTTACAATGTAAGCGCAAAAAAATGTGTTTATTTACGAGATTAAATTAGAAACCTCTAAAATTATCAGTGTTTCTCTATTATATTATGCATGTATTATACATACAAACCTTCCTCTTAAATCACTCTATCTATTAAAAAAACCGCATCAAAATCCGTTGCGTGGTTTTAAAGATCTAAGTATACAGGGTCCCATTAAAATAGATGGACAAATTTTAAGATAGCGCTCAGTACGTCTAACCAAAGATATCCAAGCAAAAAAAAAACACTGATTTAAGTGATTTTAAATTGACCTAAAATAATAAGTTGCTGGCACATTAGTGTATTTTCGTTAGCCGATTATTTTTCTTGTAAGTAAGTATCTAATTCGTTTTTCTCATGTATTTTTTTACCGTTGTCCTTATTTTGGTGGTCTGAATGATTTCTAAAAGTTTGTCCATCTATTTTAATGGGACCTTATATATAGGGACAGACAGACAGGGAAGCGACTTTGTTTTATAGTATGTAGTGATAGTGATGTGTAAGTAACTCTGTCTGTCCGTATGTTACCTTTCACTCCTTAACGTTCGAGCTGACATGGCCTGGGTTAGGACATATGATAGGTTCCTAGGTTCCCGTTGGATGATTTAAAAACTATTGGGATATAATTACATAGGCTTTGGCGGAGAAATTTGCTCAGCAGCGGGGCAATACAGGATAACACAATAAATTACAAACTGGCTAAACAAGCGCCTATAGCGGCGATATAGCGCCTTAGGGCTATTATTTGGGTAAGACCAAAAGGTATATATGTATAAACAGTAAGTAAAACCATAATTACGTGGGTGAAGCAAATATAAACCGGACTTTTTTAACCGACTTCAAAAAAAGGAGGAGGTTATCAATTCGGCTGTATTTTTTTTTTTTTATTTTTTTATGTTTGTTACCTCATAATAACCGACTGGGTGAACCGATTTTCATGATTCTTTTTTTATTTGAAAGCTGGTGCTTCCCGTGTGGTCCCATTGTCACCATTTCAATATCTGATGATGGGATCTTGTAGAAATCGGGGGAACTCTTCAATAAATAACAGCAGATTAACCGCGATTGTTGCTATAGCATATTTAAGCATTGTTTACACCATCACACAACATAATATCACGCCTGTACTCACTACAAAGGTTATAATTTTTTTTTATTATAATAATAATTAATACCAGTAAAACAACCGCGATTGCTGTATTCGCATATGTATGCACTGTTTACGCAATCGCACAACATAACATCACGTCTGTACCCTATAAACGCAGATGCAGCTTCCTGTCACTGATATTTACATAGCAAGTAGTGTTTATATGAATTTGATTGGGGTAGAAATAACTAAAAAGTGAAAAATAAAAAATTTTATATAAAAAAAAACAACCGACTTCCAAAAAAACACTACAAAGTGAAAAATAATTTTAATTTCGGAAGTCGGTGTCAAAAAACCAAAATGTGGAACCAACGACACCGACTTCCAAAATTAAAATTATTTTTCACTTTGTAGTGTTTTTTTGGAAGTCAGTTGTTTTTTTTTTGTATAAAATTTTTATTACTGGTCGCTGATTGAAGTGACGCGCTTGGTGCTGTTGTATGTGTTAGGGGGGATCATCTAGGAGAGGGGGGGTATACTGCTCCGGCTCACTATATTTTGACACTCGTAGGAGAATCAAAACCTATAGGGTACTTCCCGTTGACCTAGGATCTTGAAATTTGGCAAGAAGCAATGTCAAGTAGCACAAGTAAAGGAAAAATCCGAAAACGTTTTTAGTTGTGTTAACTGAACAGTAAACAAAAAACAATAAATGAAAACTACCAAAACTGCAATTCATCATAATCTGCTTACATTATATAGTTTTCGAAACTGCCGGTCGACTCCGTAAAAATCTCACCGTGAAAACTTGCGTCAAGTGAGCTGTCATTGTCATCCCACTGATGCTAGGGATTGACCAAGCAAATATTTACAATCATAATCGAGATTTTAATAATATTTTTTATGCTAATTCTATTACTCATTTTATTTAATTTCAAAGCTAGTATTTTAGTTGTCAAAACCCACGTTTAATCCCACGTAGTTTGTGGGGCGTGATCACTTCACCCGATTCACGAAATGTCGTGAATCGGGTGAAGTGATCACGCCAACTCGTCAGGACTAGTCTAAGAAAAAAAAGCAACATTGAGATTCTGACTGTTTCTGTTTTGATATTTTATTTTAATACCCCACAAAATAGACAATTTTGACAACTAAAATAATAGCGTTGGAATTATATAAAATTATCAGTAGAATTAGCATAAAAATATTATTAAAATCTCGATTATGATTGTAAATGTATGCTTGGTCAATCCCTAGTATCAGGTGGGATGACACTGACAGCTCACTCCACGCTCACTTCGCCTAAGTTTTCGCGGTGAGATGGTTACAGAATCGCACTGCTTATCCTTTGAATATTGCAAACTCTTTGGAATAAGGTGCCTACATTAATTTAAGAATTAGATTCGAATAGAACCATCTAGACTAATTTATTATGCTGCTACTAAACAACTTCTGACCTAATGAAACCATCTCTGACTGATATCATAAACTTAAAAGTGAATATTGTTGTATGTTTGTTACTCAATCACGCAAAAACGGATCGACAGATTTGAATGAATTTTCGCATAAAGATGGACCCTCATCATAATCAGCCTATAATGTTTCCACTGCTGGGACACAAGCCTCCTCCCTGTGAGAGGGAAGGGGCCATAACCCACCACACAGGCCTCGTACGGAATGGTAGATGTCACATGTCGTCAAATTTTTGTTTCCAGGACATACGGGTTTCTCCACGATATTTTCTTATATCGTTATGAGAGCGGAGGTGATGAAATCATTAACACAAAATAAGTCGTCTGCCTGGGTACGAACCCATGACCTACGACTAACATAAGCTGGAGCCGTTACTCCTGGCCCACCAGTGCTCTCAGATAGACCAACACTTTTATTCGAGTAAATAAAGTAGTTCACTTAGGCGCGGACCAAACAAAAGGGACGTGAGACGAGGACGGGACGTAGACGTGGCAGAGACGAGATGTTTCTGCGTGACAACTTTTCAAATTATTTAGAAGAGACGAGACGCAGACGTGGAAGGGCCGACAACGCTTCATACTGTAACTACTGTCTTTCTCTTTCGGTGATCATTCCGCGCCTTCTCCGAACCCCCCTGCGTCTGAGCCGTCTCGTCACTTTAGTATATTTTAAAATAATAGGACGTAGATGGAAAAGCGACGCCTGCGTCTTGTCCTTTCTGCGTGTTTTTGCCAGATCGCGTTAATATAGTTTATATGAATAATGAAGATACGTCGTTTCGTCGTCTGCGTCCCGCCCTCGTCCCACGTTAGGATGTGAGTGAAAAGCTAGCAGCAAGTTAAAACAGTAAGTTACCAGGTGGTGACTGAAACAGTTCCCAAGAATTTCCAATGATTGGTTTCCGAGGAGGTCCGGGCAGCTGGTCCAGTGGATTCTCGTCTTCTTTGAAGAATAACAGCCATATCACCAGGGCCACGGCCCCCACTATCAGCCCTTCGAACAACATGTTGCTGTAATGATGATCACCTGTGGACAATGTAAACTGTCTATTAATCATAGGAACTGTTTTGACTAAAGTATCTAGTCTAGGCTATGAGAGATATTAGAACATAGAGCAGCTCTCTTTAGTAGGATATTCACGAATGATGTAAAACCATTAATGTAACTCTTACCTCATTGTAATGAGGGGCCCGTGGCTAAATAATAACAGCCACACAGGTCGATCGATCAGGTTAAACTGCACTTGCCGCGGTTGGTCTGTGGAAGGGTGACCATCTTTACATACCGAGACTCCTCCGTGCCTCGGAAAGCACGTTAAGCCGTTGGTCCCGGCTATCATTCGTGGATCTTTGACAGTCGTTACGGGCAGTCAGGAGCCCGAAAGTCTGATAACCAGTCTTACCAAGGGGTATCGTATTACCCAGCAACTGGGTTGTGGAGGTCAGATAGGCAGTCGCTCCATGTAAAATACTGGTATTCAGCTGCATCCGGTTAGACTGAGCAAGACGCTGACCTATTTACGCTAACATAATTGGGAAAAAGCTGAGCAGATGATTATCTCATTGTAATATTTAATAATTATAATTATTGCCGTTAGTTTCGATAAAACTTTCGGCTATCATTCTAATTTATACCTTACCTCGCCAAGAAAAGACTTACATTGCAATGACTTACTAATGGTTTTACATGATTAAAATTTGATCGAGAATGGAGACCATTAGAGAGTCTTCATCTTAAACAACGTTGCGACATCACTCTTACTAGAGCATTACCTACACGTTGAAATTAGGTTCTATTAAATTAGGTTTTCAGTAATGAGACCTCTAGCTGCCAGTCGATTATGTAAAAATCTCATCAGTGTCATCCCACTGATACTAGGGATTGACCAGGCAAACATTTACTATCATGATCGAGATTTTAATAATATTTTTTTATGCTAATTCTATTGATCATTTTATATAATTTCAATCCTAGTATTCTAGTTGTCAAAGCCCACGTTTAATCCCACATAGTTTGTGTGGCGTGATCGTGTTTGTGTGCCCGATATACGAAATGTCGTGAATCGGGTGAAGTGATCACGCCGACTCGTCAGGTCTAGGAAAAAAAAAGAAAAAATACCGCCCATTGTGTCACCCTTTGTAAAATTTCTATATTATGTCTGCCGTGCGATTCTGTAAACATCTCACCATGAACGCTTGGGTGAAGTGAGCGTGGAGTGAGCTGTCATTCGCTAGGGATTAACACTATTAAATGCTCACTTCACTTATGATTTCACGGTGAGATTTTTACAGAATCGACCGGCTGTAGTTTATATGGTGTACATAATAAAGAGTGTTCTATTCTATTCTATTCTAAAAGAAAATTCTGATTGAGTTTCTGTTTTGCTATTTTATTTAAAAACCCCACATAATAGTAATATTATGACAACTAAAATACTATTGTTGAAATTATATAAAATGATCAATAGAATTAGCATAAAAATATTATTAAAATCTCGATTATGATTGTTAATGTACGCTTGGTCAATCCCTAGTATCAGGTGGGATGACATTGACAGCTCACTCCACGCAAGCTTTCACGGTGAGATTTTTACAGAATCGACCGGCAGGCAAAGAAAAGTTTCCACTCAAGAACACGTCTTCACCAACAATCACCAGAATTTTTTTTACAAACAATAATTTCAAGTTATCAAACCAATTACCCAAGAACCACTAGGATATTCTCTTCTCGTTAAACTTCGAAACATGTCCCTAATAATTCAAAGTAACTATATTTTTTATATCATTATTTTTCTTTTCCAGAAAAACAAACAAGAATTTTGCCGGCATTCCGCTCCAAACGTTTAATTTAAACAATTTCGTTGTCCGGATCCATTTTGTTCGTTATTATTGATTCATAATAGAACGAAACCATTTTAATTGGTCAATTAGATACCACATGAGATTTTGAAAATGTTTGATTTGGACTGGAATTAGGTTTCAATGAGTGGATTGAATTTTATGAACGACTGCGAATGACTAATACTCACTTATGTTTATAAAGCCGATCGCCCAACGCCAGCTAAACTAAATTAGTTCGGTTTAGCTGGCATAGTTAACACATTGAACGCCATGGTGATCACCAGTGTGTAACAGAAATCATTTTGTTAATTCTTTGGATAGTAATAATAAATAATTATTTAGACTATTTTGAACCGTATGAACCAGTAAAATATAATGTGTAAAATTTGTCGAAATCGCGAATCGGCGTCAGCCCAGATGGAATTGGAAAGTATAGTGTGGTCACCGGTGACCACCACGGCGTTCAATGTGTTAAGTCAGTTTTTCATAGATGTACGCCCACCCCAAACTATGCCAGCTAAGCTAACTAAAATAGCCCAACTAATTGTAAGTCAAACTAACTTAGGGCCAGTTTTTTGATCAGTAGTCAACTCAACCAATATTGTTAAAAACAGTAACTAATGGTTAAATTTCGCCAAAATTTAACCATTAAGTAGTTAAAATTAAAAAAAAAACCAGCCCTTAGTTGTGTGAGCCGATCCTACTATCCGATACTACTATACCGATGCAAACTAAGCAAAGCAACTCTCACCCCCTTATTTTGCCCCTCTGGCGCCATTCACTAGTGTCAAATTCATTTATTGTTTGTCAGTTCTTATGATTATTATAAAGGATCGCTGTAACTTGCCTATAAGCTGTACAATATTTAATGCTGTTCCCATATTTATTTAACATTAAAATCATTGTTCGTCCCTAAGTCAGCGTCCATCATTCGTCATGCATTAATATAGTTGTTCATTCACAAAGTCTGATAAAAGAATTAAGTAGTAGGCATTGATTTCATTAAAATTAAATTACTCATTGACGTCATACAAATTAGTTATTCATTGATTTCATTAAATACCTCATTGATGTCATACAAAATTAAAATATTTAATTATTTATTTAATACTTGAAGCACATAAATGTACAGAGGCGGACTTAATGCCACAGGCATTTTCTACCAACCTTTGGGTGATGCAGAGACAAACAGTAGTAGGGGCAATCATGTTTGAGGAATTTATTAATATTTTAAGTATACATTAGCATAGCTAATGTAATGTTGTAGTCACCAGTATAATTGTCTTTAAAAAGTAATTGATTGAATATAATTGCTTTACTTATCAAGAATTTCTTTAGTTTTTTTAACTATGTTAGGTTACACTGCTATTTACATAATAATTTGTTAGTTTGTTATAAATTTTTACTCCTATCCCAAATATACTCCTTTTAAACTTAACAGACGGTCGATTCTGTAAAAATCTCGCCGTGAAATCATAAGTGAAGTGAGCTTGAAGTGAGCAGTGTTAATAGTCTTAATCCCTAATGACAGCTCACTCCACGCTCACTTCACCCGTTTTCACAGTGAGATAGTTACAGAATCGCACGTCTGTTCTACACTTAATTCCGATTAATACGTTTTTATACCGTGCACTTCCCAATGTGTCATAATTATTTAGATCGCGATTTATCGTTACTGCTGCTTCATAAATGTACGTATATAGTGAAGGTACAGTCGAAATACTCGTATGTAATTTTGTAAAGTCTGTTCTACATTGTCATATAATTTGTTTTTTCAATATTCATGCACTTGTAGTTTGACCGCTATGCGACAGTGACAGAAGTAACGCTTAGCCAAAGAACGTGTTAAGTAACATTTATAGATCTCGGGCTTAGTGATGTAGCGAAGTAAAAATTGATCTTCATGAATGTAACTACAAGCTGTGTTACAAGTGTCTTTCAAATAGTGTTTACTAACACGCAATGTAGTTTGTCTAATTTATTTAGCCTTCAGACCGTCCGACTGTGATCCCCAATCATGTTAGTCCGTATAAGCTGTTCTGGAGACTCGAACAAATTTAAAAAATAAAACGAGAGGCACCCACGTCGATCGTTCATCTCGAGATACCTACACCTAATCAACCTGCCGGTCGATTCTAGAAAAATCTCACCGTGATAACTAACGTGAAGTGAGCTTAGAGTGAGCTGTGAGTCATGCTGATGCTAGGGATTGACCCTATTGACGACTCACTCCACGCTCACTTCACCCAAGTTTTCACGGTGAGATGGTTACAGAATCGCACGGCTGATTTACTTAATACTATTTATTTAAAACACGACTTAAAAGCTACCAGTCTTAAAATATACTTAATAATTAGTACAAATTTATAAAAAGGAGTGGAAATTTGAATTTGATGTTAATAAAATATGTAAAAAATGTGAAATGTTAATTGTTTCTTTATTTTATTCATTATTTTTATACTATTTTGCTGCGCCCTCCAGGGTCAGTAATTGTGCCTTTGTACAATTAGGTTTAAGCCATTGTAAAGCCTTTTTCAGTAATAAATAAAGATATGAATATAAGATTATAATATTTTTGAACAGCTGCATACACTGGTCAAAGGGCAGAAACCCTTGAAACTTCTTGTTGACTTTTTATAGCATAGATTATTGTTACGCAAGTGCAGACGAAAATTATAAAATACTTTTTCAATATTTATTACAACTCTGAATATTGACTGAAATTCAGCTTTTTTTTTCAATAAATATAAAAATACTCATATCATCTATTTCCAATGCATACAAAAAAAGTTATATTCATTTCATATTTGTGAATTACTTATTTGAATAAGTTTATAATTCACCTTTTTGTTTCTTAGGTTCCTAAGGACACGCTTCGGTTCACCCTGAGAAACAGGTTTAAGCCCAAAACCAAAGTCAAACTCTTCTAAACCTAAATTAATATCAAGTACCCAACACCATGCAATAAACAACAATCCGCTATTCAATAATAAAAATATTAATAAAATCTAAGTAAATTCCCAACCTCGTTAACACAGCTACGCGCGAGCATCAAATGACGCTATACAGAATCCTAGAATAATTAGCATGACACAAAAACACCCACTTACTTCAATTACAGTCTGAGAAGTCGATCATTGAAGTCGTTAATTTCATTTAGCTGTACACTTAATACCAGAGACTTTCAATTCGCGTAATACACAACCGTGCGCCTGAGTGCGTTAACGCTACTCAACTGAGTTGAACATGGATTGATAAACGCTAATAGGTATATACATGTAGTATGTGTGTCATGGGGAACGCGTTTATATCTCAAAATAACACAAGTTTCTTAATACATATTGTATTAAAGTTAATTTTTTGATATCACTTTGACTTTTTGCGGAAATATACACACAACATCACGCATATATTCCCCGAAAGGTTTGGCAGGGGTACACCTATAGTACACCCACAAAAAACAAAACTTTGGTTTGCCAAAACCCTTTTTTTTTAACCGCATAAAACTAAACTGAAAATTGCTGTTGAAAATCGTGTTCTCCCATACATCTATATATGTACGTCACGATCAATTCTCTAATCACAAATACAAGTTTGTAATGTCAAATAAATATTTTTTTATGTGACAAAACTACAAATTAACAATTTTCGGACTTTTTTTTACGTGTGCAATGTGACTTTGCCTTTTGTAAACTTTCATGATTCTAATTTGGGAAGTAACCATATAGGTTTTCATTTATTTGCTAGTATCAAAATAAGTGTAAAATAATCTCCAGATCGTATTTCGGCCACGGTGGCCAACCTTAACCCTTTACCGCATAGGAAACCATTTATATGGTTTGACATGTTTACAGTTTATTTTACTCTAAAAAAATAAAAAACTAGCGTATAAATCCTAATCGGGTTTGTTTTTCATATCATTAGCAATAATAAAACACAACTATTATGTCTATCATCACATACCACTTGGAAATAAAAATAAAAAAAATAAACAAAAAAATAAATAAAAAAAATACACTAAAATTAATTCTGAAGCTTTAATAAAGACATTAACATAAAAAAAAATGTTTTGTCACTTATTTAATTTATCATGCAGTAAAGGGTTAACGGAGACTAGCCTTCGGCGCGGGAGATATTATAGTGCACAAGTAAGTGACCGATTGACCTAGAAGCTCGGTTTGTTAGAGCTCCAAGGGACTGTAGACCTACACTGCCGGACAAAAGGTTGAAACCACCTACATCAAAGAAGGAAAATGAAATAAGCAAGCCAAACATTCATTTAAAATACTTGTTTACTAATACGAGTACACATACTTCAAGAAGAAAACAAAAAATATCAATAATTCGCATTAAAAATGCAGTTCATATTTTAAACAGATTTTTCGTCAAAAAACCTTGCATTTTTATTAGCTTTTTTCACTAGCTTCGGCATACGAGCAATCAATTTTTTGTTTGAATCTTGTGAAATATTGTTCCAGTTTTCTTGTAGTCTTCCACTTATCTTCTTGCGAGGAGGGACAACCACTGCGCACATTTCTATCAAGGTCTTCCCACAAAAGCTCGATTGGGTTGAGATCCGGGCTCTGACGGGGCCACACCATATTTTTTAACACTCCTTCTGTTTTTTTTTATGTTCTAAAATAACCCCTGCATAATTTTGAACTATGTTTGGGATCATTATCTTGTAGGAAAAAAAAAACATTTCCAATTAATGACGGAATGGCATTTTGTTGTAGTTTTCGTTTATATACTGCTCCTTATTCATGATTACTTCGACTCGTACCAAATCTCCGGTTCCATGGCCCAAGAAGCATCACCGACCATAATGGAACCACCACCATGCTTGACTGTTCGTACTACACAGTCTGGCATCATCTTGTCGTCGGCGCTACGTCAAACAAAATTCGTCGTTTTGATCCAAATATTTCAAATTTAGCTCCAAAGAACTTTTTTAAAGTTTTCTTCAGTCCGGTCTCGATGGGTAAGGGCCAACTGCATCCGTTTCTTTTAGTTTTGTGGCCTTAGTAGTGGTTTTCGAACGGCAACGCGACCAAATAACTTACCATCTCTCAATCGTCTTTTTACTATGGTTATACACAGGTTTAGATCGGGATTTGCTCACGTCTGCTCGGATTTCTGGTGATGTTAGGCGCCTATTCCGTTTGCTGGTATTGACGATGAAATTATCCTCGCTAGATCTCGGCCTTCCCGATCGCGAACGATCTTGATAACTGCCAGTCTCCTGATATCGGGTTATTGTGTTATGAACACAAGTCATAGAAAACTTAAGCTGAAAGGCGATCGCACGTTCAGATTTGCCTTCGTTGTGTAAAAGAACTGTGGCACAACGAGTTTCACTGCTAATTTCGCGCACTTTACCCATTTTAATGTCTTCACTGTAACAATGACGAGCTCAGATGAACCAAGATAGAGAAAGATTAACTTCATAAAAACTCAGGTAATAAATATGTTTTAGGAAGCTAAAATAATTAGTCAAATCAAATCAAAAGTCATTTATTCAAAGTAGGCTGAGAATCAGCACTTTTCTAACGTCAAAATTACAAAAGACAGTCCCACAAAACGCCCGCCCTTCATTAATTCAGTAATGAGCAGCTCATAAAAATATTACAATAAGTACCACAAGGTCCTCTTTTGTCATATTTTTTCCTTTAGAGTTAGGCAGAGGTGGACAATTAAAAATAACCATTGTATTACCAACCTCTTGACTTGGGTGGTCCCAGACACAGGCTTTCAATGATCTCATTGCAATAAAATTTAACAGGATTTTGTATACAGATTTCACAAATTAGGTAAAAGATATTTATAATATGGCTGTTTGTGTATTTAAGTTTAAATGTTTGTAAACGCACCATACGAGTACTGCCGTGCGATTCTGTAACCATCTCACCGTGAAAACTTGGGTGAAGTGAGCGTGGAGTGAGCTGTCATTAGGGATTAACACTATTGACACTGCTCACTTCAAGCTCACTTCACTTATGATTTCACGGTGAGATTTTTACAGAATCGACCGGCAGGAGACATTCCTACTGTAGGGCAACGTTTTAAAAAAAAAAGAAAATAAAGAAAAAAGAATATAGCCTACGCCGACTTGAATACCAGATTCAATATTAAACTCCCATATTGAGCAGATGAATGATCTCTTGACCCTGAGATCCACGCTATTTATATTGTTCATGGCGTCATTGCGACGATGAATCAATCTAAAATATTGTAGTAGAGACATAACCCGTTGTGGTACCTAATTATACGAGACTATTTTTCCTTTTGGAGGTCTGTTGCAGGGGCTTGTGGCTAAGTCATAACAGCCGCACGGATCGATTGATCAGGTTAAGCTACGCTTGCCGCGGTTAGTCCGTGGATGGGTGACCATCTTCACATACCAAGACCCCTCAAGATTCGTGGATCTTTGACAGTCGTTACGGGTCGTCAATAGCCCGAAAGTCTGACAACCAGTCTTACCAAGGGGTATCGTATTACCCAGTAACTGGGTTGTGGAGGCCAGATAGGTAGTCGCTCCATGTAAAATACTGGTATTCAGCTGTATCCGGTTAGACTGGAAGCCGACCCCTATAGTTTGGAAAAAGGCTAGACAGATAATGATCATTGTATCCATAGTATTTATTAAAATTTACCAATTTTACTACTCGTACTAAGATTCCAAAGTCCAAAGCTGGTCATTGGTCTCGTGGCCGCATTTGAGATTGCATATAGCAACTGGACTATGACCGTTATGAATTATAATTACGTGATACAACGTGTGACCCAGCCTAACCAAAGTTCAGACTGAAGTCCAAAGTTCTGGCGGCTTTTGCAAACAACGACTAGACTCTGAGCCGTACACCATAAGGACACGCAAACTCAAAGCATTTGTGTATTTCAATTGAACATTTATTTCATCAATTTGTACCGTCGGTTAGACTGGAAGCCGACCCCAACATAGTTGGGAAAAGGCTAGGCTGAGAAAGAGGTCTGCCTCGTTGGTCTAGCCGTCGCAAGCGTACTGCTTTGCATGAGTTCCTAGGTTCGGCTCCCAGGTCGGGCAAAGGGTTTTTGCGACAGCCCGGAGTTTGGAAGTTGGCGGTGTGATACCCTCGTGCCTCGGAAAGCACGTTAAGCTGATTCCTCAGTAACAGCCTGGAGTCTGGATTTTTGCCCGGTTGGTGGCAATAAGCTCAGCCCCTATCATATCTACACTAATATTATAAAGAGGGAAGATTTGATTGTTTGTTTGTATTGAATAGGGTCCAAAACTACTCGACCGTTTTGAAAAATTGTTTTACCATTAAGAAGCCAACATTATCCCTGATGAACATAGGCTACTTTTTACCGCGGGAAAATGCTTCATTCCTACGGGAAAACGGGTAATATGTAGTTGGGACATAAACATAATTGGCAAAATATGGGTATTATATACAACGTGTAACGTTAAATGAGCAAAACCTCAGATACCCCAACTGATTTTTAATTCAATTGACCTATTTCAGAAAGAAAATAAGTCATGAAAAAAATTGTAAAGGTTTTATGTGCTGTTTTAGTTTTACTGGCCATTCTGATCGTTTCTTGCGTCTGCGACGACGCTTTATAGAGGGAGGACTCGTCACCGGGCCGCTGCGCCGCGCTGACATTGGCTTGCTTGTCCTATTAATAAATTGACACGGCAACGTTTTTAATGAAGATTTTTTGATAAATGTGACCTATATTAAAAAGTGGTTCAATTAATTCTGCTCGTTATTCTAATCAAACTATTTTCAGGTTCTGCGCATTTAACATTACACGTTGTAGAAGAAGAAAGCTGAAGGCGGCGTGACGTTATGTTATGTAATTCTTCTTCTACTTCTTCAGAAGCATTGGGCAGTCCATTGCCTTTGCCTAACCAAATACAACGTGTAACCTTTACAATGTTTTAATGACTTATTTTCTCTCTGAAATAGGTCAATTGAATTAAAAATCAGTTGGGGTGTCCGAGGTTTTGCGCATTTAACGTTACACGTTGTATATCTAACCTCAGTAAGAGCTAATGTGATATTCAGCTTCCAAAATATTTGAAATTCAACGTTGTTCCTGACGGGCTGCGAATCTGTGAAAAGATAGGTCCTAAGATAAAAAATACTCTTATGTCACCCGATCAAAAAAATGGGCCCTCAGTAGGTACAGATGCATATGAATTCTCAATTACACTTTCTCGAAGAGAGGAGGCCTGTGTCCCAGTAGTGGGAACATTACAGGCTGATTATGACACAGACAGCCTCAATGAAGACGGTGCAAGGGATATCTTGAACTCCTAACACTATGGCGAACTTCAAACCACTTAAGTGTTGGGTGGGGGGTGCAGGTCCTTGCTCTCCCACCGCTTCTCAGCCTACCAACAGTACAAAATGACTTCCAAATCCTAAAACACATTTCCATTACACACATCCAACAATACAATTTCCTTCCAACTTTCATTGTTCAATAATTAAAGGAGAATGGGTAAGACTATACCAAGAACACAAAGTTAATTCTAGCATTATGAACTATGTTGATCTTTAGGGCCCTCATGGAATAGTTGACAAGAAGACAGCATGTCTGTATTCCTTTGGAGAAAAAAGATATGTGGGGAAATTTAATTTATTAGGGCTGATTTTCTCAACGCCAAATAACTTTATCTGAGGAATAATTTTGAATTTTTGACAGTCCTTCCATACAAAAACTGTCAGACGTCCATTTTGTTCTACGAATAAAAATTATCGGTCGATTGAAAAATCAGCCCTTAATAAACGGAAATATTTATTTTATCTTCTCAAAACTTATTAACCTGCTAATGATGCACACACATTTTGAAATTAATGAACCTTTAAAAACGTTCTGCGCTTCTGATCATGCACATTTTTTTAATAATTGAGCCTGTTTTTAGGCCAACCCCAACATAGTTGGGAAAAGGCTAGGCAGGTGATGATGATGAGCCTCTTTTTAAGTTTCTTAAATTTTATGAAGTTCTTTGTGCACAAAGCAGACGCATGTATTTAATCGAAACTTTAATAATGCTCATTAAGCGCTGCTAAAAATAGTATTGAACATTCTAATATAATGATTGGGCCTGTTTTTGTGAACTTCAAACCTATTTTGCGACCCTAAAAATACAAAATGGCCAAGTAACTGAAAACAACTTGGTTGCAGCGGTCGCACGTCGCTATAGGGGCACCGCTCGCTTCGCTCGCTCGGCTTGCGCGTTTGGTCAAAGTTCCAACCGAACCTAACCCGCACCCTTTACCTTTACCTTTCCCGCACATTTGAAGCATATTGCTAATCCATTGCTCCATATAATCTAATATAATCGAAAAGTGTGTCTGCTCAACAACGTAAATAAAGCAATGAATGTTTTTTGAACTGTCAAAATGAAACCCATTGCTACTGCTAGTGTGTTACGCAATTACCCTGCCGTTTGGTCCTAGTACCCTAGCCTAGTTACTCCCATAAACTGTGACAAAAGGTCAGAAAGTTAAAAAAGGGCTCAATTACTTTAAAAAAAAAGTGCATTATTAGAAGCGCAAAAAGTTTTTGGAGGTTCATTAATTTCAAAAAGTGTTCATCATCAGCAGGGCAATAAGTTTTTAGAGAATAACTTAAATATTTCCCTTTATTAAATCAATCTTACTTCCTCAATATATTTTTTCTCCATGTGAATTCAAACATGCTTTCCTAGGATTAATTAAACTACTTCCTGAGGGCATGAAATGCAGACATAGAACGTTATCAACTGTCCTTTCCTCGACTTTGTTCGGAGTTCTTTGACAAGTAATAAAAACAGCTACAACATTCATAAACTTTATTCCTCTGTACTAACAAGTACGCTAAAATGAGTAACTTTCGTCTATGGATCCGGGGGCGCGTAAGCAAGGCCAATGTTCCGAAGCTCGCAATCCTCTTGCATGAAATCCTTTAACAGGAGTTTCTTGAGTGCCGTGCGACGTACCTGTTCATTAAATTTTAATATATTATTGTTCGCGCGATACCCGGCGTAGGTGTGAGATGGAACACCGGGGTGGTTTTTAGTCAGTAAGAGTCTGACAGACCCCGCCGCCCGCCCCAGTGCGGCGGACATCCATGAGAATTTTCCACCCCGGAAAAAAAAAGTTAAGTTTTCCCTACCTTGTGGAAAGGATAGCCGTCCCTTTGGCCGACAGTTAACTAAATCGTGGGTAGACACAGCCTACTGAAGAGTTAGTTTACTTATATAAATTAATGAGCTTTCAGCAGTTTCAGCGTTGACATTTCAACTCGAACAAACAAAATACATCCTTAGACTTTTCAGTGATACTTTAGTCAATAAAAACTTTTTTAATAAATAAATAACGTGGACGAGGCGAAGGGAAAGGATAGGTAATATTTACATTATATATGTAGAAGCTAACAGACTTAAAATATAATAATAATTACCTAAATGTATAACAAAAAAACTCAAAGAAGAAGAAGATCAATTCTATTTTTTGTAAGTTTTGACTTTGACTTTGGACTTTGAGGGGAAAGAATAAAATTATCGGGCATCAAAAAATTTGTCCGCATCACTGTCAACAGGAAAAGTGCTCAAAAGGCTGGCGGCATTGCCACGTTGTACAGACGCCAGCACATCAAGCTACTCGAAACTTTAAAATTTTCCCAATCAACTTTGAACCTTATATATGTATACGGGGTGTCCGAAAAGTCATGGATTACCTTTTACCTGCTGATGGGCCACATTGAGATCTACCAATAAAAAAGTGACCTACCAATAATTTTTTTTTTTCACCAAGGCCGATCAAAAATAAGGTAAAATTTTTTTTGGTGAAAATTTTATGTTTGAACCTAAATTTTAGGTGTTTTAAAAGATGATATCTGTAACTTTCTTGTATTTAATCGATAGTAGGATGATTCAAGATGAAAATAAAAAACCTGTACTCGAAAAAGTTTTCATTCGTAGAAATGGCATGGAAAAAACTGATCAAAGGTATTTCATTAAACATCAAAAAACTCGGAAACCATAAGACTTTTACTATGGTTTTTTTTTTATTGGTAGATCCCAATGTAGCCCATCAGCAGGTAAAAGGTAATCCATGACTTTTCAGACACCCATTATATTATACTGTAGCGATAAAGTTGAAAATTAAAGAAATTGAACAGATTGTAGTAGCTTGATGTGCTGGCTTCTGTAGGTACTTATGGCGATACTGATTCTTTGGCTAAAAAATAAGCCAGAACTGTGGTCAATGCCGAAAAGGCAAAATTACCTGATTATGGACCTATATGTAAAGAGTGGGTGCATTTTTTGCCTCTTGAAAAAAAGTATTAGCTTATGTAAATAACAGATAGGCAATTTTCGTAATTTTAAGAACGTTTACCTCAGTCACAATCTGTCAAAAATACCTATAATTTCCCTACATTTTTGACAAGTTTTTGACATTTGTTTGACGCCGAGTTGAGATTGCGACTAGAGTTTGAACGTTTTTAATTATGGTAATTGGCCTCCTACAGTGCGATTCTATAACCATCTCACCGTGAGAACTTAGGTGAAGTGAGCTCTGTCATTCCCTAATGGTAGGTATTGACACTAAAAACTGCTCACTTCACTTATGATTTCACGGTGAGCTTTTGCAACCGGCTGATGCAAGTTATCCAGTTTTTTGCATAATTTTTAGCAAAAGGTGTACCTACATAAGCCTCATCTAATGGACAGGTTGGGCAATTACGTGTGAATGACCTTTCTTTACATTTTGCTTGTTTCAAAGGTACAAAACAGAGTCATTATTTTCATATTAGGTTGAAGACGCCGAGTGGAGAAAAACAATACAATAAGTACCATAATTTAGGAAATTGTACCTAACCTACTGCCAAATATGCATCTTATTGCAATATGAAATTCTTTTATATTGAGAATCTCAAGTTTGATGAAATACGAAATGTATTTTTTATCTTAGTTCATTAAGAAACATTTTTTTCTATAATACCGTACATAGATATCCTGCAAAGCGGAGATCAAAACAGTACAACGTTGTTTGTATGAATTAAACACTTGAACTCTAGAGCTTCGCATGTTAACTGAGTACTTAGGTACTTAAGAACACTAGAGCAAACAGTGCAAAGCATCTTGATTTTGTAGGTACACACGCCAGCACATGAAGATACCAGAAACTGTAAAATTTTCCCAATCAACTTTGAACCTTATACTTGAGCGATAAAGTTGAATATCTATTAAAGAAATTTGACAGATTGTAGTAGCTGAATGTGCTGGCGTCTGTACATTTGCTGACAATACTGAATCACAAATTCACAATGAAATAAATGTGCGTAAGCACTAAAGGGCTTTAAATTGTAGTGCGATGCAAAACGGGTATACCTACATAACCCTGGAAGGTTGCAAAACCCTGTACTTGTGGTTGCCAAGTGTACAAACACGCTGTGTAAGGAGGAGTTCTAGGTACCGTCCGAGACAATGGCGAAGTCGGAAGTGTGTGTTATGTGCTGACGCTACTCGTCTTAACGCACACATTCACAGCGTGTTTGTACACTTGATTACCACAAGTAAAGCGCGCGTCGCTTCGTGACACAAAAAATACTGTAAATCGTTAGCAGAAGTTCGGACTCGTATCGGATGCTTAAGGATATACCTACTACAGGATTCTATGAAACTTTTCTGTCGTGTAATTGTCACTATCATTCTCTTCCCTTGGCCCACTTCATATGAAGGGTACAGGGGAAAAACAAGGAATGTCACAAGAAATTCAGATATTAATTAAGTATGGCAACACTTAGTTTTTCGCGCGTATTTTTATATAGCAAAATGTAAAAAGCGTAAAAACAAACATAGTCCCTCATTAGAACAATATATGAGACATTCCATGTTTTTGTACTTTAAAAAAGTTAATTACTTTCTTTTTTCAAATTTTATTTAATTTTTAATAATTGCTAACAGTTTAGTTGTATCTACAGCTGATCTCTGTAAGTCAAATTTAAGTTTCTTTCAGTAATTTCTAAAAAATTAAAATGTAAGACAAAGTAATAAACTTTCAAACATTAAAATGTTAATTACACAAAAACCTGTTTTAGTGACATTTCTTGTTTTGCCCCTGTACCCTTCATATGCGGTCGGCGCAGCATGTCTTTCTCTTCCATACTTCTCTATTAGACGTCATCTCGGTAGACATAGACACTCCCTTTCTAGCTATACCATCTTTCACACAGTCCATCCATCATATCCTTGGTCATGAAGTAAGCCCAGGTTCGCACTGGCGTGCATTACCCACGGAGATTTTTTTTCGCGCAACGAATTTTCAACGCTCTGATTAGCGCCGAGAGTTGAAAATCCAACAGTTTTTTGACGCGCTTGGATGCGCTCTGTTGGGATCTCAATCCTCGGCTTAAGAGGGTTCATCCGTTAGAGCCATGTTGGAGATTCAAAATTGATGATTTCCGACGGACAATAAAACCATAATGTGTTTAATTTATAGATGAGATATTGACGTCATATTATTGGGAATTTTATAATCTAGTGCATGGCTGAAAAACATTTTCAATGTTTCGTATAGTTTTCCCATCAGAACCGATTTTATGCAAGCCTTTTTTTAAACTAGCGATCGACGGTCTAAGCAGATGCGAGATATTAGTAAAACCATATACGACAAACTTATAACAACATTACTGCATAAAAAATAATAACATTTATAACACATTTGCTCGTAAAAGGTCTCTTACTGCACCAATTTCAATATCGTAATGTATGTCATTACGTACTTGTGCGTAATTGTAATGTAAAGCGCACGGTTTATCAAGATGCTCCCATCTAAAACGAACGGTACTTTTTAAAATCTTAGCAAAGAGTTTTTATGTCAGAAAAGTGGTCAACATTTTATGAATAAAATTAACTTTTCAAATTCTTTTTTAATTTTACAAATTGTTCGAATTTTAATAACTGTTTTAACAAGTAATTAAAGATTTATTCGTTTAATAAAGTCCAAGTTTTATTTATTTCCTCACAAATGTGTTATAAAACTTCGTATGACATACGTGCGGTTTGATAATTACAGCCTCTGCTTTCTTATAGCCCTCACCTACGGCTCGGGCTAGCAATATCGCCTCAGCTGTAATTTTCAACTTACCGCACTTATATCATAATGTACTATTATTAGTGCATGGCTGAAAAAAAAACACGATTACTGTAAGTTTTCATTCAAGAAAAGTATATTCAAAAGTGTCAATTGTAGTGTACTTTTCGAGAGATTAAACGTGTTAGTTTAGGATAAAATCTGAAATATTTATACTTATTTTCTTTTAGACCTAGTAAATTAAGACATTTATGTTTTAAAACATGGTTCAAATATTTTTTTAATAACTTATATGTTTATTTTACTATGAATTATTTAGTATTGCTATATAATCGGCGCGGATTCACGCCACCGCTCAGCGCGCCGCTCTGGAGTAACGCTCTTAACACCGAGAGTGGATAATTCAATGCGCAATAAAATCCCGCTGCGATATTTTTCGTTCGTGCGAACGCGGGCTAATGAATTGCTAATTCATGTCTGTGTACCTAAGTAAACTTTTAGATAATGAACTGCGTAATCTGAGAGAAAACTACTGAAGCGTCCACATTATAAACGCTTGCCTGATCAAATAAAGTCTGATCGTTGGTATAATAAGCAGCTTGTTGCTGTACCCTACTTAGTTATTGATGTCAAGGAACCCACATGACATTGAAACACGACCACAATCCGCAAATGTCCTGTACAGAAGTGTAGGGTGAGTATGCATTATATGTTAGAGTGCTTACATAAAGAAACAGGTTTTCGGTCCCCCCGCGCCCCCCGGTACAGGTCTAAGCAGGTTGATCTTCGGAAGGAAACGGTTACATGTTTTACCTGTTTCTTTATAAGTGAGCGCATGAGATAACATACAAATAATATACCTGCCGTGCGATCCTGTAACCATCTCACCGTGAAAGTTTGGGTGAAGTGAGCGTGGAGTAAGCTGTCATTCGCTAGGGATTAACACTATTAGGTGCTCACTTCACTTATGATTTCACGGTGAGATTTTTACAGAATTAACCGGCGGCTGCACCGATCGCTACAGACCCGTACGGATTTGTCTGTACGGGAACCTGTTTCTTTATGTAAGCACCCTACGTAGGTAACTATATCCTGTAGATACATCTGCCAATATTATGGATGGCATGTGTGAACGAAAAGAACCGGAGTAACTGACATAGCTTGCAGATTAAGCAAACTGAAGTGGCAGTGGGCTGGCCATGTCTGTCGAAGGGCCGATGGCCGGTGGAGCAGACGAGTCCTGGAGTTGAGACCGCGTATCGGCAAGCGTAGTGTGGGACGCCCCCCAGCTAGATGGACGGACGACCTAAAGAAGGTGGCTGGGGTAGACTGGATGCGGAAGGCGGAGGACAGGGTGTTGTGGCGCAGCCTGGGAGAGGCCTATGTCCAGCAGTGGACTGCGATAGGCTGAGTTGATTGATTGATGTGTGAACGATGGTGTGGTTAGAAAGGGGGCGACTACCGAGATGAGGACTAATAGAGACCTATGGTCGATAAACACATGTTGCGCCGACCCCAAATAAACTGGGTAATAGGTCAGGAGAACCATGACATCTCCGACAACCGTGTCATATTCACACAAGCATCCTGTTTGCAGTATCCGGAAACCAGGATGCTTGTGTGAATACATATATTTAAACACGTACACTACTAAACGGGATCCTACACAAAACCGTACCTGCAAAAAACGGGATCTTGCCGTGGGTAAGGGCCCTTAGCTAGGGAAATTACTGGGAAAGATAGTAAACGACTGATTTCAGACTGCAGTGAGTCGATAAGGACTAATAAAGTAGAACTTGGGAGATGATGAAAGACTATATATTCGTTAATGCAACAACGTCTAGCTAGAACATGGAATTTTGTTCTGCTTAAAAAACTGAACAGTTACAGGGTCTAAAAATAAATTAAATTCATTATGGCTAGAAAGGGAGTGTCTACCGAGATGACGACTAATAGAGAAGTATGGAAGAAAAAGATGTTGTGCTGACCTAAATAAATTGGAATAAGCGCAGGAGAATAATGATGAGCTTACACTTAAGCTACAGTTTACAGCATGTGCCGAGCGGTCTACCATGTGGAATACCGCATACAAGCGACACGAAGGCTCACTAGGCGGCTTGAGAGTCATGGCACGGCAAAGCATTAAAATGAATATGATCCAGCATGCCGAAGCCTACTGCGGCATGCCGCCGCTTTCCGCGGTATGTTCAAGACTCCTTGCGACGATATCAACGAAATGTGAGCGCTAAAATTAAAATAAGATTCAAAACCATTTTCGCTTACGAAAATCCTTTGCCATGCTATGCCGTGCCGTGCGGCTTTAACTTGGAGATGCCTAGTACGTGGTCGCGATCCTCCGCAGTGAGGGAACGTCGAAGAAGAAGAAGAACACTTAAAAGCAATGAGACGCCAAGAGGGCTGGGTAAAGCTGGATGAGAGCACCCGAGATTATGTTGATTGGCGCAACATTGGAGAAGGTTAAGTCCAGCCGTGTACAAGCTATAAGCTATATAACAGATCATAAATAGAGTTCTATTCCACATCTAACTTTCTGAGCACAATAACATACAAGAGAAGCTTGTTGCTTGTTGTGAAAGTAGTTGTGTTGTTCATTTATTTATTTATTGATTTATGACAAAAGATGTAGGTACACAATACATGACACATAAATAAAGGACAACATCAGGTTTTACGAGTAAGTAGGTGTACTCCTTCACTTATAGGAGACTACAGCATACGCAACAAGCTTATGAACCAAGCTAACAAACTTGTAGGATTTTTTTTCCTGTTTGTCTCACTGAATCGGTTAATATGACGTGCATTGTGATAATTATGGAGTTTCTCTACGAAAATATTGTTTCACGTCCTTGGAAATAATAATAGACGAGGCCAACCTTGTCAAATCTAATAATTAATTGGGTAAGTTAGACCTAAATAAATAAGTTTTAAATCATAAATTGCACGACACATGACTCTACAACTACACCCCAACATTTGACAGCTGTTGTGGTTGTGGTAGGCAAGTTAAATTAAATGTCAAGAGAAACGGAAATATACAAGAAAACTGTCAAACCAATTATAAACTAACCGCCAATGTTTGCCACTTCGCTTGCCGCAACTCCTCGCGAATGAACATCATTTCGGGGCGAAGATCCCGATGTGCAAAGGGATCCATGATAATTTGCAGCTTGGGGTCGATGGCCGCAAGCTGTTGGTCACTGAAAAATATTTAAAAAAAAAAGCTAAGTACCTAGATCTAGACTTTACTTAGACCTCAAAGAACCATCCCGCTTTCTGGTTCATTGCAGTTCATGCTTTGGTAACTACTACTACTGCCATCTGTACTTTGTAAAAGAAAATTTGTTGTTTCGTTTTTACAATACTTAAACACAGATGGCGCAAAGAATTATACAAACAAATTCTGCACTTGGTTCTTCCAAGGCTCAATAATTGTCCTTATTCTAATATTCAGGTATTTTAATTAGTTCTGACAAGACAACAGAGTAGTTAAATTATTTTCACCTCGCATAGCTTTCCTCAAATTAAGTGAATAATATACAGTCCGCGCGCGAGCTCCGAGGAATCGGTGGCTGAGGAAGCGGGCGGGTGTGCGCCGCGCCCGGCCGTCGCTCCATCCCCCGCACTCTCCCAGTACTAGTGTTGACCTTGATGCGAGAACACGCTTATCGAGTCATTTTTAATTTTGCGATAGTAGGTAGTGTTATTTTCTACTATAAATAGTACTGCATTTATAAATTATGTTGTTTTGTCACGATGTAATGCGATTACCGCCTTATATGTGCGACTTGAACCCAGTAGAGCTCGCATGGGCAAAAGTTAAAAGGCTCGTGAGGGAACACAACATTACTTTAGATTTTTCTCTGACGAGACTGAAGGAGATCACCGAAAAAGCTATCACGCATGTCGCAAAAGAAGATTGGTGTGGATATGATAAACATGTTTTAGCATTAGAGGAACATTACTGTCAAAGGGATGGCTTAATGGAGAATGTTGTCGACTCATTTATTATTGAAGTGCGTGAGGAGAGTTTATTTTCATCATTTTTTTTTTATTTCAAGTACATAATACCCTCATAAAATGATTTCATGAAGCACACTCGCGCGGAGGCTCAAGATGTATTAGTATCGACAGTGCAATATCGACTAAATCACAACTCTAGCTCATTACGTCAACATTCCTTATCATTCCTCGGAGCTCGCGCGCGGACAGTAGTTATTAGTGCCTAATGAATCAAATCATATTATGCCTTACGGACATTACGGCGATAGTGTGGGAGGAATTAAGCTGATTTTCAGTTCATTTTCTGTTAATTTGTAGCGAAAAAAGCCACTGTATTGTCAAGTATAAAAACTGTTAAAATCTTGTATCAATAGCTCAAAATCACAGCTGACAAATTCTTCAACTATAGTTGAACTACGCTAGATGGCACTGCCATTAGAGTATCGCTACCACCCAGTCAAGTCCAAGCACATAGTAAAGACGCCAAACTTATTAACCCCCACGGAGTAAAAACAGAGTTAACCCCTGACTTTTTCTAGTCCGTGCCCCTGACACTATAAGTAAATAAAATAGGAAGGAAGTACAAATTAGCTCCAACATCTGCTTCTAGTGCTCCTGCTTCTTCTAAAGTCTCTCCTGCTAGATCTTCTTTATTTTCAGCAGACATTTTGACTACTTAAAAGTAAATCAGTTCAGTAAATAGTTAGGCAAAAGTAATTGTCAACTCGACATATTTTTTTTATTGATTTTTGAATTTGTTTCAATCAACTCACAGACAAGACAGAACTTCACAAGAAACTTATATGATATTGTTTTTAACATAACATAAATGAAATTATAACTTGTGTTATGCTATAACTGTGTTTTCAATTAGTAATGAATATTTTTGTGCAGCTGTGTAAAAAAATCTGAAAAAGGAATATAGCAGCACCATCTATGGTTTTTTGTCGAAATTAATACAAGCTGGAAAGTCATAATGGCGTGCGTTCTGAAGTAATTTTTTTTTTCAGTCTCGAATGCGTTCTTATTTCATAAATAACAATAATCATTAAGTGATACATGTTCAAAAACTGTAAGTCATTTATTTATCCAGATAAAAAGTGTCAGTGACTCTTAAATAAAATTAAAAGAATATTAAAATAAACATTGAGACAGCGATGACTCATCAACATCCAATATTTCTGAACGCACTCCCACTCCGGTAAAAGGGTGAGTGAACCGCCTCATTGTTATTTATTGCATTTGCCTCTAATAATACATTAATTAGCCGTTTTACGGACACAGCGAGTGCAATAACATAGGTCGCGACAGCCATGCCGTTGTGAGTAATTTAAAAGGTGTGGCACGACAAGGGGCGTAGTTTCTCATCTAGTGACATTAGTGGTGTGAAAAAATATTCTTCCTAACTCGTCGCAAGATGACTGAGTACAAATTGGTGGTGGTAGGCGCCGGAGGCGTCGGTAAATCTGCATTGACTATACAGCTGATACAGAATCATTTTGTGGACGAGTACGATCCTACTATCGAGGATTCGTATCGGAAACAAGTAGTTATAGATGGTGAGACGTGTTTGTTGGACATCCTCGACACGGCGGGCCAGGAGGAGTACTCCGCGATGCGGGACCAGTACATGCGGACGGGCGAGGGCTTCCTGCTGGTGTTCGCAGTGAACAGTGCTAAAAGTTTCGAAGACATTGGCTCCTATCGGGAGCAGATAAAGCGGGTGAAGGACGCGGAGGAGGTGCCCATGGTGCTGGTGGGGAACAAGTGCGACCTGCAGGCGTGGGCCGTAGACATGGCGCAGGCGCGCGAGGTGAGCTTGTTTACATAATAAACCTGCACCACACACACCATACTATATTCACATGTCTTTTGTTTGTGTACACTGCACAACAAAAGAATAAGACCAAGGAACTTGGTTCATAAATCAAGTATCTAATCAGAGTTACACTTAATTGATCAATTAACTCCCATTTGTCTTATAAAAGCTTATGTGAAACAGTTGTAGTGATCTTATGTAAGATCTTTGTTTGTGTACATCCATACTTTTATTCAATAAACCACATTCTCTAGAAGATGGCTGGCAAGAATAAAGCTGTCAGTATTTGACCTCAATATATACTCAAATTAGTAGTTACACTTTTGTGTCATAAAGCTAAGGATAAAGATTTAAATTAATTCAATCATTGTATATTAAAAAGTATGATGTCACTACTTAATAAAATAAACATATGATCATTGTCTAGAAATTTAGATCTCAAGGACAGATAGCTATACTACATTGAGCTGATCATATTTACCTAATTTTGATCATTCTAAAAGTTAAAAAAAAATGCTGTCATATCTAATGAAAAGTCTGGATGATGTAATCAACAAATGTGATGGATGTAAAGTAACATAATTTGACTACCTGTTGGTTGATATTTTTGCATTTATGTTAGTTCTCAAAAAAATACATATACAGGGTGTAACGGAAAGGGGGTATCAACCCTGAAGGAGGTGAATGTGCTCATGAAACTCAACAACTTTCCCCAAAGAACATAAGTCGAAATATGAAAAAAAAATTTGGCCCTCCCTTACAAAACTGACTACCAGCTGATTGATTTACTATGGGAGGGCCAAATTTTTTTTTTTCATATTTCGACCTATGTTCTTTGGGGAAAGTTGTTGAGTTTCATGAGCACATTCACCTCCTTCAGGGTTGATACCCCCTTTCCGTTACACCCTGTATACAGGGTCACAGGGACATTGACATGCAAACTGATACCATGGATACAGTACATGATTCTGGACATGGCATCATTGGTTATTAAAAAAAAATCAGCTATTTTCTACAAAAGTACAAATTTTTCTTTTAAAAACTGACAAAAAATTTCAATGCTGGGGTGTCTAAAACCATTTACTGTACTTATAATAACTTGTGTGCTGATCTCCCAACCACACTGTAGTTGTCCCTCTCACCCTGTAAGGTTCTCCAGATAATATTTGAACAAATTGAAATAAACATTCTAGTATTATTTTGCTACAGCTGCCTGCAAAGTTCTTGATTTTTTCTGTTTTTATGTCCACCTTCCATTTCACCCCCAGTACATGTTATGTTCCAAAATATTCTTATAAAAATGCTTACTAGCACAAATTAAAAGCCGCAATGAGGCTACAGCAAACATAACGTAACAACTATGTTTGAACAATTTAACACATATTTAGTAACACCATCTAATACTTGCGCAAACAGAGCTTATTATGGTATCTCATTAACCTCATATTCAGATTCAATTTAAGAAACACATGAATTCTTTAAGTAACTGTAACTATTTTATACGAGCCATGGTAGAATGGCATGCTGAGAGTGTGGTGGCTTGATGGTAATGACCCTGACTTACAAGTTGTATGTCATGGTTCCAACCTAGGCAGGCGTTTTACTTTGTGTAATGTATTTCATCACCACTGCTCTTAGAAATGGAGAAGGAAACCAGCATGTCCTATAGGTAATAGGTAACACGGGCTGGTGTCCGCAACTCCACGTCAATGCGCGTATTTTGCGTACGGAAATAAATAAATACAGCATGTCCTATAGCCAAAAATTCGAAGACGTGACATCTACCAACCCGCACTGGGCCAGCATGGTGAATTACGGCCCACTCCCTCTCACAGAGAGGAGGCCTGTGTCCCAGCAGTGGGAACAATATAGAAATATGATTATGCTTATGGTAGAATGTTTTCAAAAATTCTTCGTTATTATTTTCCTTGATAAAACTGTCAACATTTGAAATAGAAAAACAACCTGTAGTTGATATGCAACAAAGGATAGTTTACGAGTACTTATACATTCCAATGCAAACAAAGTAATCAATCAATTCAGTTTATACCTATAATCAGCATAGTGGTTTATTGGTCGCCTTATCTTGCATTCTTTCTCAATACTCATTCTGAAGAACAGCCTTCCCCAAGCTATGCTAGTATTAAAATAGTCTCTACAAGTGGCCATGAAGTACATGGCCACTGACATTTTTAAGTAAAAAATAAGTCCGGTGCAATGGTTGGCCAATCAGCACTGGCTGTACCTTCTCTGGCTAGTGTTTTGGCGTGAGCTGTACTAATAACTGCTGCTGAGTGTGGTGGGTCCTGGGTTCGATTCCCAGGTCGGGCAAAGTATTATTGGGTTTTTCCATTATAAATTTCTTAATAACAGCCCCTAGGTTGCAAGTTGGCGGTGTGATACCCCGTGCCTCGGAACGGTCCTGCGCCTGATCTCTCATCAGTCCTATTGAATTGCGTGCCACCCCATCGGACTATGAGAGTTAGAGAAGAGAGATTACACCTGTGTCGCGCACACACTTGTGCACTGTAAAACGAAGTAATACCGCGGGCAGGCGAAGCGTTGCAGACGCGGACGAAGTCGCGAGCAAAAGTTAGTCGGCTTATAAAATCCTTATTCCAACTTTTTGATGCAAAAAATAAAATACTTTATTTCTGACCGGATGACCTGTGTGTAACTTCGGTATTCTCAAACAAGGCAGGAGAAAATAATAAAAGATGGCAATTAAAATTAATTAAGTGTTCTTCTCATGAAGTGAGTCATCTGGCGTCTGCACATTGTTCAATGTGCCACTTCAACTAATGAAAGCACTTTTAAATTATGTTGCACTTTTAGACACTTGCCTTAATCATTTCCAGAGCCAGACTGGTAATTAAGGAGAAACATAGAATGCTGTCTCTTTATAACATTCTTTGGAAAAGTTTATGTTAGTAAATTAGTTGAACATCTAAGCGGATACAGCTGGATACCAGTATTTTACATGGATCGACTGCTTATCCTCCACAACCCTGTTACTAGGTAACACAATAATACCTCTTGGTAAGTCTGGTTGTCAGACTTTGAGGCTTCTGCCTACACCCAACCACAATGAAAGATCATAATATAATTATTTTAATAACAAACACTAAAACATAGGCCTGTCTACAAAACATGGGCTTCACACAATCTACCAGCCTGTTTCAGTAAGGCTTAAATAAAAAAAATTGCAAAATAACTCCAAAATAAAATCAGCCATGTAAAAAATAATCATTCTATTTTTTGACACTTACAAAAAATATTTTAAACAGAATAGCATTTAATTTAAACCAAGAGTTACGTTTGTATTCAGCATCATAACTATTGCACAGATACTTACAATTCAATGTTTATGAAATACTTTATGTCTTCATTTAAACATTCCATAAACATGAGCACCTACTATTTTCATTGCTTGCTTTATAAATAAACCAAATGAAGTAGAAATGTAAGCAACTCATTTTGATAAAATAAGGATACTAGGCAAGAAATATGATGTTCCTGTTTCAGTTTACTATTTATACATTAATATTCATGGGCTGATGCCACCTTATTGGTGACCGAAGGTGTACAGCTTTTTTGACGGAGCACGGATACGTTCCACTGGCGCTTCCATACATGTGCTAATACCGGTATCGTGATGGTTTTAGCTGATAGGAGTACGTACGGCCTCGCTTTCTCGTAGCGGTAGAATCTAACATTTTTATCATGGGGAGATTTTTTTTTTTTCACGTGGAGATACTCTGGGATATCCACACATTCAAGACTATCTCCCCATGAAAAAATATTAAATTCTACGGCCCCTGATACCTTTAACCGCCGCAACTTCTAGGCAAGATTCTTAAAAAATCCGGCGATATTTCGATGCCTATCATTCTTGGTTATTTGTATGATGTCGCAGCTGTTAGCCACATGGATAACATGTTGACAGCGTCTATACATATCGCTAAGGATCCATTTACACGGTGCAAGTTTCTGGAACGTTCAAAAGCAATTACAACTATTGCCATTCAATAATTGCAAGCAAGTGTTTACATGCGCGCGATTTCCATAAAATCACCATCATACATCATTTCAGCCGAAAGACGTAAACTGCAGGACATAGGCCTCCCCAAGGATCTCCATTTCGACCGGCCCAACGGGTTCCTGCGGCCTTCACAAGGTCGTCGATCCACCTTGTGGGAGAACTTCTAACGCAACGTTTCCGGTACGCGGTTGCCACTCCAGAACCTTTCGGCCCCATCGGCCATCTGTTCTGCGAGCAATGTGCCTTGCCCACTGCCACTTAAGTTTGCCAATTCTTCGGGCTATGTCGGTTACCTTGGTTCTCCTGAGGATTTCTTCATTTCGGATTTGATCACGCAGGGAAACTCCAAGCATAGCCCTCTCCATTGCCCCTTTGAGTGACTTTTAGCCTTCTAATAAGGCCCATTGTGAGCGACCATGTTTTAGTGTCATATGTCTCTGGCATCACGCACTAGTCAAAGACTTTCCTCATAAGACACTGCGGTATGTAGGACGAGAAGATATTGCGTAGATTTCCGAACGCTGCCCAGCCGAGTCGGATCGACGATTGACCTCTTTCTCGAAAAAACCGAAATAAAAAGAAATCAAGTCTCAAATGCTCATGTAACACCCACTCTCATGAAGATCGGTGACGCTACACTCGAAATCTGACGAGTATGTTTACCTAGGACAAACTGTCCAGTTAGGTAGGTCCAACTTCGAGAAAAAGGTCAATCGTCGAATCCGATTCCATAAAATAGTATACAATAATTGAATGCAAGTTTTGCCATTCAATACCTAATTGCACGCGACTTCTGTTTACAGCCTAACAATAATTGCAAGTCGATTACTGCATGAAAGTTTTGCCTCGTCTTAAAACAGAATTGCACGTCCTTGTACAATTTGATTCAAGTATTGAATGCGATTATATTGTGCGTGGTGTTTACACCTATACCAGTTTTGAACGGTAACTAACTTGCACGAATCGTACAACAATAATTGTACGTGTTGTTTAGACGGTGCCAGTCAAATCGTTGCTTCAATTTTATGGTATGCCTGCACGCGCAATAAACTTGCACCATATGAATGGACCTTAAGTACATCTGTCGAAAAAGAACATGCCACGTGACTCCTCGTATCTTTGTGCTCCGTCAAAACCACAGAAATCCAATGGGTGGTCCTATTTGTAACAGAACCAGGCCACGTTCTGACTATTTAGATACTAACCGACAAACTACTACTTTTAGAATCCTTGTAGGTTTATTTGTTTATCCTGTTCTATAATAGCAACAAATGAGTAGGTCAGACAGCCGCTCGCTCGACCAGACACTCTACAAACAAATAACAATGCCTGGTAGATCTGAATTTGTTTCTTTTTTAACGAAAATAAATCATGATCATGTCTGTGGTGTAAGTCCAAAATTGGTCATTTTTTTTTTTTTGGACTTATCATGTAAACACCACTGATGTGTTCATCTTGATCGCAATAAATAGAGATTAGAGGTTTGTTTCTGCGTTTGTCGATGTTATAATGTAACTGGTTTGCGGTGTTGACCATAGGAACCCTTGCTGCAGTCTTTGGGCCAATGACTATTGCTGTGGGCGCACCATGAGTTCTTGATGAATACCCTAAATGGCTGGATGTATTAAATCAGTTGACATAACCCAAAGCTGTCTATTGGACAAAGGTCTCTCTTGATTCAGGACACTCGATTCCCATCCTTCCGCATCACCTAATGTCACCGCTGTCCCCGCTTCTTCCTCTAAACCTTTGGTCTCCTAAGGAAGCGGTGAACGGTCACACAATAACGGCTGTCCAAATACAGAGCGTTTTTTTGACACCACTGGTGAAAATCACAGATTTTCATACGTCCGTTATAATATAACGGAGTCGGTCTTCTAGGAAACCGTAGCAAAAAAGTTGGTCCATCTAGAATTCTAGACGAAACCACTACGTTTTTCGATAGGTATGCAGACTCCACGCAAGAGGTCGTCTGCTTCAACGGTCATTGTTCCTTCGTCAGACATGACCACTGGCTGCCACTTCAGTTTGCTAGCTCTACAAGCTGTCGATTAATTGGTCGTTCTGCCAATCGCTAATATGTAGTCTTAATAAAATCGAGTTAACTTACTAAGATCTATAAAACCACAGTTCGTGCAGGTCCAAAAGATTAATTTCTAAACGTAGTTTTGCGCAGTGCGCTTAACTCGTAATAGTAATCAGTCTTAAAATCTGGCCATCGTCTGTCAGTTTTTAAACTACTGCTGGAAACAAAATGTACTATCACGCAAACCCATTTGATTCACCTGGATCACGGATAAAAATGTGTAAGCCCATTTGTGGTTAATTACTAACAATATAAATTAGTATTCAATGAAAACAACTTTATAATAAATTGCCTAATAATTCGTCATTATCCTGTTCATGTATGTTATTTAAACTTCGAGATCAGAACTATTAATATTAATCGTCTGAGTAATGTACTAATGTTGCCCCTTCCTGGTGATACATAGGTACCTACATAATATGGAATAAATGTATAACTGTTACACGCATTACTCATTGTGAAAATGTTTTGATGAGCTTAAAATGTACCTACCATGTACTCAGAGAAGCTGTAGGTATTGTCGTTAAAATAATCGTACGGATCGTACCTGCATACATGAGTAACTTCCTTGTATATTATTGTGATCCAGAAAATACGAATTTACTTTACTAAGCCTCCAATCTTTCGTCTCTCCCTGTCTAGTATCTACAAATTTTCTTGCCGTTCCTAGTCCTCACAAATATTTCGACGTATTTAAAACGTTGGCGTTGCTCTAAATATTCGAGAGTAAATTGAATATTTCTAAGTTCCTGAACTTTGTTGCTGGCTCATCAGGGGATCCAAATTGTTGGTTATATCTGGGAACTTACTGGTTACCTTTTATGTGCCCGTAAAGTACTTTGAAAACAAAGTTTGAGAAGTTGAACACAAACTGAAAGTTTAGACCCAAACTCAAGCCCATATCTTTTTGTGAGCATTGTTCTGCCCAAAACTTGAGAAGAGATTACAAATTCCAAAATTAAATAAATTCTCTATTTGTGGTTCTGGATGCCACTATTACCTACCCACCAATTCGATTAATTCCAATTCGATTGTCTCCTCAAGTAAAGCAAAGCAAACATGGCACTACTACAAGCCTTTTAGCCCTAACGTAATATAATAATAATAATATAATATTTAATAATAATATAATCCGTAATATTTCTATAAATGGAGCGTTCTGGTAACGATGACATTTTAATAGAATAATTTATAGTTGTTTGTTAAGTTTAAGGTCTTAAAATGTTTTATTTATTGGTTTGACGTTCAGTCTTATTGCTTGTGTTCGCTTAACTGACGATATTGGTTACAAGTCTAATGAAGGCACAAGCCTTTCCCAGAAAAACCTTTGGTTACCATTTTTGCCGCAACGGTTAGCATCTAGGCTTATGCTGATTTTTTTTGTTTACCCTCTCCAAATTTTTACATGGTGTTCTACCCATGAATATGAAAAAAAAAATCTGCTGTCTAATACAAAAGTTCAATAGGTACCTACTTGAACAAGATGTATGAAACAGCTGATTTTATTTTCGTGATCTCAGAGTTGGTCCCATAGTGAAAGTTGTTCATGTTCATGGGTAGAACATTCTGTAAAAATTTGGAGGCGGTAAAAAAAACATGCAGTATAATGTAATGTTATCCATTAGGGCCGTCCTTAACCTACGAACTTTAAAATGTAACGATCGCTGCCTGACCTACTTAACGCAACTAGTCTTTGATATGATTTCGTCCTTCCTAAAATATTTATGTGATTAGCATTTTTGTCGGTCGTCATAGACACTTTTTAGCATTTCTGGATTTACGTCATTGTCGTTTCATTTAGGTCATTTCACCATACAGCGACATATATTATTGTATGTTGTTGTATTGTTGTCTCGTCTCCACCACGTTATAGTACGGTTTACACTACCTTCCTTGTTTATAGCCGCTAAGGTTAGTAGGTAGTAAATAATTTTACATCCAGGAATCCGTAATTAAAGCACCGTGCACGTAAAACCAAAGACGTGGGGGAAAACCGCGAAATGAGCGGCAAGACTGCCGATTTTAATAAACTTTGTTAAAGCTATGCCAAACCTAAGGAAGTAGTGCATGCACTACTTCCTTAACAAGTCCCATGAGCGAGATATGCTTTACAAGACAAGACATAAAACTTCAGTATTTTGTCTTCCTAGGTCCGTAGAACGGATACAACTTTTACGGCGAAAATTACCACGGGATTTGCTAGAATTGTACACATTTTGTTTAAGGCATTTAGTACAAATCATTACGTAGATTTCAAGTTTTCTTCGGACGCTCTCACGTAGTTTGAGAGCAACCCCTATGCAAGTGCACTTTGTTTGTATGCTAGACCCTTTATTTCCTCGCAATTGTGAGCCATTGTTGCTCGAGGGAGCTCAGAGAGATGTGGGAAGATGAATAAGTTGTAATAAAGCACGATTTTGTAGTCAGCCTTATTAGTGGTTTAATCAAAAAAGTATTGGGTAAGGAAAAATAATCCCCAGACTGTCTTACCGTCCGGCCGTCTCGACAATATTGAGCTAGTTTCAATTGTCTGTCGTCGCATCTATTACTAAACCAGCCGTGCGATTCTGTAACCATCTCACCGTGAAAACTTGGGTGAAGTGAGCGTGGAGTGAGCTGTCATCCTAATGACAGCTCACTCCAGTGAGCAGTATCAATAGTGTTAATCCCTAGATTAACACTATTGATACTGCTCACTCCAAGCTCACTTCACTTATGATTTCACGGTGAGATTTTTACAGAATCGACCGGCTGAATTGCGTAACTTAACTTAATCTTAATCATTTTGAAGGATATTGCTAATCCACTGCTTCATATCGCGGTGTAAGAGTCAGATGAACGTATCTACATTTTCTCAATTTTACGGGAAAGCAAAAATACTGTGAAAATTCGGCTCTTTAAACTTTACCAGCTTTTTAATACAGATGAAATACTAGTAAAGAAAAAAAATTTTTTTCTATGTATTGCCATACTATTAGAGCTTTGAAAAAATTAGAAATTATTTATTTATATATGCGTACATAGACGCAATATATATATTTTTAAAATTCGGTTGACATACGTTAGTGTGGCCCTTAATTATTTTCAAACTTATGTTGTTATCAAACTTAAATACGTCATTTATGAAGCTAAGTTTTATTATGTCTATGTAGTGATAAAATGAGTAATAAAATAGGTAATAAATCAGTAATCTTTATTTACTCCTGAAATAGTACAATTTAAATAATAAAACCTGTAATCAGCATATCAGCGTTTAGAAAAATATTAATTATCTTCGTCATCTGTTGTTGGAGTTCCAACTGAAAACCCTTTATAAAAATCATGGTACTGCGTTGGAATGATGCCTTGTCTGCATAAGTCTTGCAAATCGTCATACTTTTCACTAGAAATGGGTAAGGGTTTGTCATATGCATTTTTCAACACAATTTGTTCCACAGGTAGTCTTTTGCCTCTTCTGATAATCTTAATCATTTTAAAATCAGCATCCTCCAGATCATATTTAAAATATATATGTTTATTGTCTTCTTTACGATACTGCAGCCATCTTATTTTTAGCCATTTGACAGCATAGCCATCACAGTTCACCTTAGCATTCTTAACTAATATAGTTTTTAAGTATTTAATATCTACGAAGTCTTCTGTTCCCATTTCATGGACGTCATATCGTTGAGACCTTAAATCAACTTTTAGGTGCCAAACTAACGTAAGTTTATATTTTGCCAATGGACAATAATACTGATCAAACAAAATAGTACTGCCACAAAAACGTAATTATCGTAATACATCGTTTTGGCCATTGACTTGTATTATTTATCTAACAAAAATGTTTGTGCCAATAAAACGTAAATACACAAACGTTACACTGGCTCTTTAAACTAAGCATCAAAACAAAATTTTGTAACGACCAAAATAACGTATAAGCTTTTACGTTCTTATGGTTTGTATAATATTGCCAAACAAACTATATTGTAAGAATAAAAATATTGTTTTTAGAAATACGTTCCTATAGCTCTAAAGAGGTAGGAAGATAATTAGAACTATTTAAACGGTATTCATATTACGTTTTTCTGGTTCCATCGAAAATGATTCTTAAGCTATTTCGTTTTTTTGGAATTTGATAAATATTGACTTTACCGTTACGTCGTTTTGGCAATTCATAAAGGACTATATTGTGAACCGTTTTATGAAAAAAAACTTATTTTGATTTTTTTGTAGATACGTTCATCTGGTTCTTACACCGCGATATGCTCGAAAAATTTGCCTGCTCAAGAACGTAAATAACGCAATGAATGTTGTTGAACTGTCAAAATTAAACCCTTTGCTATGGTTAGTTTGTTACGCAATTACCCGCTGGCATTGCAGCAAACTATAGTTGTCTAATGAGTTCAATATCTGCATTTTCCAGGTGGCTCGGAGTTACGGTGTTCCCTTCGTCGAGACGTCGGCTAAAACCCGCATGGGTGTCGACGACGCCTTCTACACGCTCGTCCGAGAGATCCGCAAAGACAAGGCGAGTCGAGTCAAAAGGAATAGGAGAGGACGAACCATAGGCCCCGGCCGGAAGTTCAGATGCACGTTTCTGTAATTCGGTATATAATTTAGTGATAATATTTGTGGATATTATCTGATGGCGACGAGTCGGTTAGTCAATATTATTGTCGACAAACAGTGCTTGTTTAGTTTTGTAAACTTTTTACTCTAGTACTGTTTGTAGTTACACTGACATTTCCGATGTTCAAAAGTTAATCGATAAATGACAATCGAGTTTTACTTCTTTGAAATAGTATTTTTTGTATCCATCGGATAGACTACACTGAATAGCTTTTTGTTCACAATAATATTGACTTCGTGCCAGTAGACTAGCTTATTGACTACACAGCTTATTGTCATGGAATTTGAATCGTATTACTATCAGAATTAGGGTTCAATTTCCATGCTCATAGTGTAGCTAAGTTTAGGGAAAAATGCTAATAGTATAAAATTAAATACTTATTAGCCTTAATATAAATTTATAATACGAATATTTGAAATGCGTTCAATTAAAATCGATTCTTGACCTTAATATTATTATTGATCAAAGGGCTTGGCTATTCAACATCATACAAAATATACCAGTATAAATGAAATAATTAAGTATAGACAAGAGGTATCGATAATAGTATTTATCGACACTGTCACATCCATGTGCTCCTCTCCACTGGTTTACAACCTAATAGTTCTGATGCGCCTCAGTTACATTCACAACGCGCTTTTGACTTATTTCTAACCATTTATATAAAAACATTCTACATAGCATGTAATCCTTGTATAATATTAATTATAATTAGCTAATCTCTGTGAGAAATATCCATAAATATTATATGTATAATGTAGTAATGAGGCAGTTATGAAATCTAAGGCATTCTCTTCCGTGGCTGAGTAAAAATAACTTTTTGTACAGTGAAATATTTCAGAACTACTTTGTGCTTATTTGTATGAGATACTTCAAGCTTGAACGTGTGGACATTGAGTTTGTGTCTTTTGTGAGGGTAACTGAAGCTACAATTTAATGTATCAACTAGAATACATCTCTCATTGAAGATATGTACTAAGTGTTTGGGGTTTATCACTGCTGCCCCAATATGTTAACCTACCCCTCAGTCTCAAGACTGATGAAGGATAGACAAAAGATTCTAATTATTTATTTTTAAGTATTAAACCCAAATTAGATAATTAAGAATATTTTTTGTGACGAAAGAATGTGCTATATCAATAAGTTTCTGATCATGAGGGTAATCTTTACTAAGCTCACGTGTCTGAACAGTTTTTTCCCTACTTTTACTATAATTAATGTTACCCTGTCTGGAATCTTTTCCTTGCTGTTATCAAGTATAATACTCAACTTACAAGCACTGGCGTCAAGTTCTCAAGGTGCTATTTGAAGCATAGTATACTTGTAGCGAAGGCCGTGTCTGTTTATTAGAAAAAAGTTGCAAGTGTGGATTAAAAATTACATGTTGTACAAAATTATATAAATACAGTTGTACTTATAAATTGTAGATGAAATGTATGTCAAATTACCCTAATTTCGCCTTTACGCAATTTCCAACTTATTTCTGTTTACCCTATGAGTTATTTATCCGATTTAAAGGGTAAATTCGAATCATTTTCGCGTAGTAAATAATGGTTGTGCATTATTCAAGTACAATTTTAGTTTTGTTGTAAGAACTGTTACGTTACTAGTACAAATAGTGCACAATTATTGGGTATACAACTGATTAGTATTACCCCATGTCTACTTATAACTTAAGACAAAATTGTTTACTGTATAACTCAACAACACCTACAAGTCCTATCAAAAGTTCGTACCTATCTATTGTGTAATAATTACCATACTTCCTGTTTTAAAGATCTTTTTACTACGTAACTCCTGTTTTACTAGACTTATCTTTGATAAAAATGGCTGCCGGGAGAGAGGGCAGCCGATATCATATACAATCGTTATTGTAGCATAATATTAGGAACATTGTTAAATGTTTTCTACCTTAGCTAGAAGCAAATTTGCAAACTATAATGAAGTTTGTAACTACTTTACGATGTTTGTATTTTTTTTGGCGAAATGCCAAATAAACGTGATTAAAGGATTTGTTTAATTTTCCGATATGAAATAAAAATAAAATAATGTCCCATATCTTTTTGCCGCCATTGTAATTTGACAAAGGACAAATTTTACTGATTCTAGTTAGGATTATAATTTGCTCACAAATCGCCCTCTATGAACTAACTTATTAGGTAATGCAGTTTTTTTATGAGAAACAGAAGTTTGTGTTTCATATCCGCAAAATATAATTCAATATCTCTTTGTATTGTTATTTTACCCAGCATGTACAATGAATTTTTCAAACGAATTTTTAAATCAAATATCAACAATCATAAATTTTAATGTTTTGACAGCGTTTTTTAGTATTTTAAGTTTATTATAATGATTAGTTATTAGTTTAATTATAGTCTAAAAATACACCAGGTACTTGCAACATTTTTTTTTTTTTAGTACAGTTTGTATGAATGATTGTTCGTTTTATCCTCAGAACGAAAAAAAGTAGTAAAAAACGAACTATTGTAATGACTCGCTAAATTATAGTCTAGCCATGCAGTGAATACAGATAAAAAGGTAAGTCGCTCAAGTGTGTGTGTTTTTTTTTTTAACTTACTGAAGCTAACCTGTGCGTTTGCTCGTGTAATTCAGCTGTGTACGCGTATAGCTTTATATGCGTTTTTTAATTAGGTGCCAAACTAAGTACTTGGTATATTTTTACGAATATTGTATAATTTTGAATATGAACGAAAATCCAAGCTGCCATGAAATCGTCATCAGCCTGAATCATTTTTGCCATGAATTATGTATACCTACCCCCATTTCGTAGCCATAATTTTGTATTTATCAAACGAAAACATTTTTAAAGCTTTGCAATAAACATTTACAATATAAAAATCTATATATTGCTGTATATTAATAACCTTGCTTGTAAACGTTCTTCAAACGATTTCCTCTTTTTTCTTAAGTAGTTTTAATTTTTATGTCCTGAAAAAGAATCTAATATTTGAAAATGTTTACGAGTAAGGGCTATAGAATGTAATATTTTTTATTATATTACTTAAATATAAATTTCAAAGCTAGTGCACAATTTTGTTGGAAATAGTTGATATTTTATAACTAATTAATTCTGTAACAATATAGCACAAGACTGTGTGCTAAATGAAATAAATAAAATTGACGAGGCAAATTGTTTTATTTATTAACTATTTAGTTCAATTTCTGGCCCTTGGATCAAACCTGAAGCTTTGATTCCGAATTTAGTAAGTACGCAATTTTATTAGTACACTTTATTATAAATTACAGTGCTCCAAGGATATTATAGCGTCCAAATAATGTTCTCAAGGGCGCTGTTTGTAATCATTTATCTACCTAATTAATATTGTTTTGACTAATGTGAGATGTGTTCACAGAATATATTATAATGTGTTAAAAAAACAAGATGGCGGCGTTCGTTCCGATTTTGGCCGTGCGCCAAAAGATCCTTGTAGCGCTCTAAAGTCTAAGTAGCCCTGTATTTTGACATATAAGCAAAGTTTGTGTTTATCAAATATTCTGTAAAACACCTTTTTGTGCAAGAACATGATTATTTTAAACGACAATATTTGGCCGTAAATTAAAAAAAGAAAAATTCCCACTGGAGATGGACTGATTGTAAGATGTGATGAAAATGCATGAGGCAGAAATAACAGAATGGGACCCTAACCGAACGAGACAGTGGGTAAAAAATTCTAGAAGAAGCCTTTATCCAAAGGGCTATAGGCATTTATTTATATTCCTCGCTTATCCCTTCGGACAATGCAGCAATCATAAGAATGTAAAGACTTCTTGCAGTCCATAGTAAAGTTGCCGAAATGAAGCTATAGATAGATTGACTGAATTATTCCGTATCTAAAGCCTCAAAAGTATTGTGCCACAGTAGCGCTAAGACCTCTTTTTCCCTTTGTGGCCAGTCCTACTAACAACAATTTTTCTGTTTGGTCACCCAGATTCCTAAATGTCAAGTGTGACAGGTGTCATTGTCATTGATGTCATCAAAAAGCATAAGTTGTAAACACCCGGAATAAAACTATAATTTAATTGTGTTTCAAGTAAATAAATTCAAAACTATGGAAGCAAAAGACGTGTGTGTAGAAATTGAGAACGATGAGTTTTACAGTAAGTTCTTAGATGACTCTGTAAAGCCCATAATCAATGAACACCTCTCGGTTACGGATCAAGTGAATAAACTCGCCCAGGGGATTGAAAAACTAAGCAAAAGCTTGGAAAAACAAGTTCTTGCCAAACACAATGATCTACTTACACAGGCAAGTCATATTTCCGACTTAGAAATGACTTTAGAATCGGTCCATTCTCAAGTACAGAGTTTGCTACGCGGTGCCGAAAAAATGAAAGATCGAGTACATACACCGTATTTTGCACTAGAGAACCAGACCATGATGCTCGAAAGAGTTCAAACTACGTGCAATTTACTAAGGCACTCCTCCAAAATCTTAAAATTATGGAATAAACTGCAGAGCATCCAAGATAAGCCATCAAAAGAGGCCATTATACTGTTTGAGCTGAATGAGTTGATCAGTGACTACGATTTTGAAGGGATAGATCTACTCGACGAGGTCGTAAAAGCTGTTCAACGTAGGAGAACTGAATTATTAACTAACTCTACTGAACTATTGCAATCAAGTCTACTGAGTGGAGACAAAGTAAAACTTTTGAAATGTTTCAAAGTATTCCACAACCTGCAATGTACAGAAGAACAGATTAAAAATTCTGTTAATAGCATACTGAGTGATTTGAAGAAGGAAATTACAACTGCATTGAATGTACAAATGGTTTCAATTGAAGTAAAGAAATCAAGCTCCGGAAGAATTGCACCAGGGAAAGCAAACATCATGAATGCTCAAGACTTCAAAATAAAACTTTGGGATAACATTGAGAAGCTCTTCAAAGTCGACATATACAACAGCTGCACTAAAGTCATAATGCTTCAAAATGTAGTCAATGAATTACATGCAATTGGAAACTTCAGGAATATAGCTAAAAACTTCTGGGCAGACTTGTCACTTGTCTTCAGCAGTGAACTCGAAAAGAGCCCTCTGACTGTCAACCAATCTGTGGAGATTGACTTCCCAAGGTTACTGAAAAGCTTTAATGATTTACTCTCTAGACTAAAATGCAAGGATCTGGAGATGAACCGTGTATGTCTTACCAAATGGGAGAACTCCTTCTTATCTAAATCATTGGGAAAGCTACTAGAGCCTGTAAGGAGTATGTGGCACTTGTCTCAAGTTCCAAACATGGATCAAATAGACAATGCTATCAGAGTTATTGCTGAAGCGCTGAGCATCTCACTTGGTGACAAACAGTTGAGCATCAGTTTGGCCAACAGTGTGGCCAAGTCTATCAAACAGATGACTGTAGAGGCTGAGCAGAGATTATCAATGGACAGTGATGTGGCACAGATCATAGAATCACCAACAAGTTCACAGCAGAAGAATGCTGACCTCTGCAACTCCTTGTATTACTTCTCTTCACAAATCAAGAGAGTGCTCATAAATATGAACTCAATGTTGCCCCAAGAAAGTATTCAAATAGTTCAGAATAGCTTGAAAGACATCTCCAGCATGCCAATACTTCAGTTGTTTGCTGAATCAATCAAGAATTCACTGTACATTATTTTAATGACAATGCATGATGAACCTGACTTGATCAGGGCTGATGATCCAGTTGGCAAAACCTTGTCATGTTCCCCATACATGAAGGAACTTCAGCAATTTGTGTCCAGATGCAAAGACATTTACTTGTCAATGTTCAGTGAGAAATCAGCTCTCAATGAATGCTGTATAAACATAGCTAGAGCTTGCATTGAGAGGTTTACACAGCACATCTGCAATGTCAGACCCTTGAGTAAGTTTGGGCGAGCAAAGTTGCAGATAGACTGTAAACATCTGGAGATTGCTTTATCTCCATTAGTAAATAATATGACAGAGTTAGGGGATCACTATAGACAGTTGAAGGCTCTGCACCTTTTGTTAGAGAAGACTCCTCAAGAAATTGCCAAGAGTCAGACTAAAGGTGCTTGCTTACCATACTCTTTGGTTATGATGTTCTTGTTCTCTCATGGTGGGCATCAGCTGTTGGCTCCCCACACCTGCGCTGGATGGAATGTGCAGAAGTTGATGCAATGGCTGGACTCTCATAGGAATGAGAGGGATAGGCTGGAGTTTGTGGCAGGAGCTTTGCAAAGATATCAGAACCATGTGAGACAGAACCAAATCGCAACATATGACGAGGTGTATCCTGTGCTGGTACAGTTGCTGGAGGATGGAAGGAAGTCTTTGAAGAAGTAGAAAAATATTACCACCTGGTGCCATATTATGATGGTTTAATGCCATCATGATTCCAGTGTAAGAGAGAGACAGAGGTATACATGACTGATATCATCCCTTTTTCGCACTGGAATCATGACAGCATTGATACTTTGTAATACGGCCCCTGCAATAGGTCTATAAAGGGTATTCACAACTACATAGTTTATTTTAATGTAATGTGTAATCACAAAACAGGTATCTCCTTAACCTGATATTTCCTTAGTCTAAAATAAAACTATAATTTAAAACATAATTATTTATTGAGAATAAACTCGTTTGAAACAAAAACAGTGTCTTCTTTGGCGTCCATCTTCTACAAGCAAGTATTGTTCGCGATGTTGCCCACTGCGATCTGACGCAGGAAATGAATTAGTTTAATTCCTGTTTTCCTTGACCAATCTGGTAAAGAATGAGCAGGAGGATAATATTCTAACATCTAGGAAGCAAGCCATACTCGCGAATTAACTAATGAAAATGGGGAACAAAAATAGAGGAGAAATAAAATAGAGTTAGAACCAAAACGATTTTTTTTTAATTGAAATAAATAAATAAATTATCTGTCCATTGAAAAATCAGCCCAAATCTCAATTTGAAGCTTATTCGTCGATTCGATTTTGAGCTTGATATACTGGAAGTAAGCTCACTGTTGCTATAATTCAATACTTCTAATCTACGAATAATATGTGAAGTTAATAATACGTAACTTTTAATACAGTTACCGCTTCAATGTACGACCTATTGTTTACACCAACTTACTGATAAACTAACGAAAAATTGTTGTCATTGCCAAACAAATATAGACTTTGCGCTAGTTGAAAATAAATAAACTTCTTTTGGCCCGAAAGCGTATCAAAACGGACAGACGCGTCTCAGGTTAGAGAAAAATTATTTATTTTTGTCTTTATTTTAAGAAGCATAATGTTGATTTTGGTTTGGCAGTGACAGCCGCGCTGGGCTGCGCCTCGCTAGATGTGGACAGGTACTTACTGGTTGGTTCATATTTGCGAGGAATCGTTTTTGAGCTTGAGATACATGGATTAACCTATTATTATTATATTATTCGTAGCTTCGAATGTAAAAAAGATAAATCAAGTGTAAAAGGTGCAGGATAAGGCTAAATTCCGATACGAAGCGCTTGCAACACGTTTACAACTATGCAAATCGTCAAAAACGCAAGTTGTTACTATACAGTAACGTCAATTAGTTTAATAATTATGGTAACAAATACTCTTGTTCTTTATAAACGTGCAAGAAACTCTTTTTTTATCCAAACTTCGCCTAACATCAAACTACATAAATAAAAAAGAAAATATTTATTTCAATTCAACAACATACTTAAACAACTATCAGCTATTCAACAACCATCAACATACTCGCACTAAATAGCAACTATAACTATCTTTAGGTACTTATGATAAACAAATGCATAGACTTAGAATAAATTGGACAGGTGAACACATTGTTTTGTGATGGGTGGTTGAATCGTTGAAAGATCTACCACACTATCTATGAACATAATCCATACAGTAGGTCATCACAAAAAAAAAAAAAACAGAAAAGGTTTACAGGATGTCACGACACGAACTCTCCCGAGTTGCATTATAGAAACTCGGGATCACTGATATATTTATTAACATTCTTGTTACACTACTGTATGGAGTGTAGCTATACTGTGCTACAAATTGCAGAATTGATGGAAAATACTGGTTACAAAATAACGTTCAGGAAGGTTTAAATAATGTTATTTTAATGTGCTGGCATCTTTACTGTGACTTTCTTAATTGATACTTTCCTCATATAAATAAAAATGAAACATTCATACACGATTATAAAATATTCTCTTTAAGCCACTCACCAGATTCAAATATAAATATCATTGACATATTCCACCATTTCCTTGATCCAATATCTATTAAAGCCTATTACTCGAATAATATGTACTTTTACACAACTACCTACAAAAAAATTATAAAAAGGAATAATATTATCGTACAAAAGCGAAAGTAGTGTCCCGAACACGTTCAAAATAGATGTACACGGGTCTTTTGGTGCGTCACCAAGATCGGAACTGACGCCGCCATTTTTTTTTTTTTTATTGTCAATTTCACAATGTTTTCCAATAGCGCCCCCTGTTAATGTCATTCAAGCGGCAAAAGATGCTTGTACCACACTATTGCACAGAAAATTAAAGAAACATGTAAATGAATTTTACACAAAGGGTTATAAGAACACCTAACGTTTAGTACTTCCAATCTGTCAAGATAGTATCGGGTACAATAATCTTTTATGTAATCGTGACAAATATGCAGAACGCTTATACCTGCGGGCATGTGATACGCCCGCCCACTTTCGCTTCTGCACGAAGTATAGTACAAGATATTTGGTAAACAGGAAAAAAAAAACGTCTTTCCACTGTACTACCAATATTTTTATTGTGCGTAGTCCGGCCGTTCGTCGAGAGAATGCGTTCCTGACACCTGTCAGTTTCATACAAATAAATGTGTCTTGAGAATTTGATCTTTATTAGCTACTAAAATTGTAGCACGACAGGTGTCAGGAACGCATTCTCTCGACGGCCGGACTGTAATAACTTTTTAACCTTATGGCATACTGATAATGATGTTAAAAAATTGACAGCACACTCACAACATTGTCTTTAAAAGTATTTGCATGTTGGCTGTCTGAGGGCCTAATGCGATTTTTAACACTCACTCGGTCGCGTTAACGTAAATAAGCGCCGTCTGACTACTCTAATGGAAAACAATTATTTCATACAAATAGAGTAATAAGTGGACGTTAACGCGATCGAGTAAAGCGCTACAAGGTTATATAGACGCGTGGCCAAAATCGGAATTAACGCCGCCATCTTGTTTTGAATACATTTCAAGTGACATTTTCCAAAACAATTGCACAAATGTTCCCCGACACCGTCATTTGAGCGCCAAAAGATCCTTGCAGCAGTGTAAGTATAAAAACTCGCAATAAGTTCACTGTATACCAAATAGCTTGTTCTACAGTACAATTTCTCACTGACTAACGCCCGATTTCTGGAACGGAAATCAACACAAAAATTTGCTAACAAATTGACAATCGCCCGAATACTTATGTGATTGGTTGACTGAATTATCAACAGCCAAAGGGATCACTTGACTTGCGTTTAATTTTGACCTGTCGATAAATTTTCTCTCCAGAAACCGGGTGTGAACCATAAGTCCATAGCACTACAGTCTACAATCGTTAAACCTTTTGATCTTCGAAGGCCACTTTGAACACGTCTTCGATATCGCTGACGAAGTGCACGTCGACTTTGTCTCGGATGAAGGCGGGCAGGTCATCGAAGTCGCGGCGGTTCTCTTCTGGGAGAATCACGCAGCTTACACCGGCGCGTTTGGCCTGGGTGAACATTTATAAATATTTATTCCTTAGAGATAAACAAATTAAAGTGAATAGATGAGATATACAGCGTGTAACGGAAGGGGGGTATCAACCCTGAAGGAGGTGAATGTGCTCATGAAACTCAACAACTTTCCCCAAAGAACATAGGTCGGAATATGAAAAAAAAAATTGGCCCTCCCATAGTAAATCAATCAGCTGGTAGTCAGTTTTGTAAGGGAGGGCCAAATTTTTTTTTCATATTTCGACCTATGTTCTTTGGGGAAAGTTGTTGAGTTTCATGAGCACATTCACCTCCTTCAGGGTTGATACCCCCCTTCCGTTACACGCTGTATAGTAAGTGAATATACATAATATGAACAAATCTATTTTTAAATGGCTTTGAAGGTCGTGGCATACCCACCTGTCCGCCATTTTTTCATTTTCATAATAGCGGCCACGCATGATACCTATATAAATCAATAGCTGACATTAATGCAAACAGAAAACATACTAAGACCCCGTAAACTCTCACGGTTCCGAGATATTAACGTTCAAAGTTGAATACAGAACATCCATATTTTTTACATATTGTTGCTTAGATGTTTGAAATAATCACTCTGAAAGTTTAAAGTAATCAAACTATGCAACAAGACGTACGCCAGTTCAAAAAAATTTGGAGATCACGCGATAAACTTTAAACGTCAATATCTCGGAAACGTGACGGTTTACGGGGTTTGGTCCTATTATATTTTCCGTTTGCATTGCTGTCAGCTATCGATTTATACAACGTGTAACGTTAAATGCGCAAAACCTCTTAAGGGGTCATTGTACTCATCATTATGAACAACTTTTACTATGGGACCAAACCTGAAATTGCGAAAAAAAAATCAGCTGTTCCCTACATTTATGTTCGCATAACTCGTCAAAATGTAGGGAACAGCTGATTTTTTTTTCGCGATTTCCGGTTTGGTCCCATAGTAAAAGTTGTTCATAATGATGAGTACAATGACCCCTTAAGAGGTTTTGCGCATTTAACGTTACACGTTGTATAGACTCCATTCGTAGCCACAATCTTAATAAAAAAAAGTAATCAAAATGGCGCGTCTGTAGGTATGCCAAGCTCCATATAAAAATCTTCAATCTCCTGTTACCAAAACTGTTTCAATCTCTCTTTGAACATTTTAATGAATATTTGGGCTTTAGTTAGCTTAGTTTTGCGCATGCTGTGCTCTCCTACAAATTAAGGAGAACAACTACTTAATATCTGATGTTGCCATTTATTTTTGTGTCATAACTGTAAGTACAGTGAAACCTTAATATAACAAGGCTCAATATAACGAACTCCTCGATTTAACGAATTTAACCTAACCTAACCTAACCTCTATACAACAAACCTCATTGTAACAAATTACGCGGTATAACGAATATTTTTTAATTCCCTTGAGTTTCGTTATATCGAGGTTGCTCTGTATAATATTTAGTTGAAGATCCTAAATAAATAAATAAGAGTACGTACCGCAATAATCTTCTCCTTAATCCCTCCGACGGGTAGCACTCGTCCAGTCAGCGAGATCTCTCCCGTCATGGCGAGGTCGTTCCTGACGTGGCCCTTGAGCGCGAGTGACGTGAGAGCCGTGGCGATGGTGGCGCCGGCCGACGGGCCGTCCTTGGGCGTCGCGCCTTCGGGCACGTGCAGGTGGATGTGGCTTGGATTCAATCAGAGATAGTCATTATTCTCTTGCCCTTATCCGAATTTATTTGAGGTAAAACAATACATTGTAAACGATGAAATTACAAATGCAAATGAGCTCACAAACATTAATCGCGATCATTTTCTCTACAAAATATTTTTTTTTCTATAATATTTTATGACAGTTTCCTGAAGACGTAACGTGTAACGTAACGTAAGTTCGAAACGTGAAAAAAAAGTAGTTCAAAATTGCAGATTTTTCATGGGTGTGACAGACGTACAAACATGAAATATTATAATTTTTCGACCACGGAACCCCAAAAAAGCTCACTTCTCCTCACCTAGTGTTCAAGAACTTGTTCTGCGGGTAGTGGATGTTCATGTAGTTCCTGGCGACCGTGAGCGCGATGCGCGCGGACTCCTTCATGACGTCACCGAGGTGGCCCGTCAGCTCCAGCGAGCCCAACGGCGACTTGTCGTCTGTGGCCGAGTTGCGGAGGGCTGTTTCTATGAACAGAGTGCTGCCGCCTAGGAGAAAAAAAGTAAGAAAGAAAAAATATTTACTTAGGATTCCAAAAATGGAGTCCATCTTAGCACAAATTGCAATGGGAAAATGTAATGCTGATGTGACCCAGTTTCTGATCTTTATCATCTGCCTAACCTTTTCCCAAATATGTTGGGGTCGGCATCCAGTCTAACCGGTACAGCTGCATACCAGTATGTTATATGGAGCTATATCTGACCTCCACAACTCAGTTACTGGGTAATACGATACCCTATACGTAATTGGTAAGACTGGTTGTCAAACTTTCGGGCGTCTGACGACCCGTAACGACTGTCAAAGATCCACGAATGACATCCGGGACTAACGGCTTAACATGTTTTCCGAAGCTCGCATCTTAACATACCAAGACCCCTCTTGGTATGTTAAGATGGTCACCCATCCACGGAGTAACCGGCGCAAGTGTACCTTAACCTGATCGATCGACCCGTGCAGTTATTACTTAGCCATAAGCCAGGTCTTATCCGAGTTATATTTAGCTTCACCGGACTGTGTGTATTAACTATCGTAGCTATTTATCCCTAGGGAAAACTACTACGCGGTCCCGAAGCATCTTCTTCTTCTTCTTCAGCCTCTCGCCACCCAACCCTAAGTGTAGGTATCCTGTAATGCACGACACTCTTCTCTGTCTCTAGCCTTCCTAAGCCAGAGTCGTCCAGCAATCTTGACCAGGTCATCGGTCCACGTCATCGGCTGTCTGCCCACACTTCTACTACCAGATCTCGGTCTCCAGTCCAGCACTGTTCTACCCCATCTGCCATCTGTTCTATGCCCAATGTGGCCCGCCCGCCCATTTTCACTTTGTTCGTGCAATCACCGCGGCTATGTCGGTAAGCACAACGAAACCGGAGCATAACGATGACCTAAAAGCAGATATTCTAGCACACTTCCTGCGACTTTTATAACGCCACATGGTAAATATGTAGCACGCCTGAATTCGCCCAAATCCTGTATCGAGCAAGCAAGGTTGTCCGCGCAACTAGCATATGTATACAAGGTGTAACTTAAATAACGCACAACCTCATAAGGGGTCATTGTACTCATGGGATCAAACCTAAAATCGTGAAAAAAAAATCTGCTGTTCCCTACATTTTGACGAGTTTGCGAACATAAAATGTAGGGAACAGCTGATTTTTTTTCGCGATTTCAGGTTTATCCCATAGTAAAAATTGTTCATAATGATGAGAACAATGACCTCTTATGAGGTTGTGCGTTATTTAAGTTACAGCTTGTATATGACGGCGCAGCATGTGGCGTCATCTAGTGTTGTTACGGAGTTACTGGAATCACCGAAAAGATCGGATAAGAGACACTGGCTGGTGAGTTACTCTAGCAGAGGGTCGCATCGATGGTTGCGTGGCGGCTGTCTTCTGATGATGACAGAAGATAATGTCAGGGAAGCCGTGTATTTATTTAATACTTCAAGCACATAAATGTACAGAGGCGGACTTAATGCCATAGGCATTTTCTACCAGTCAACCTTTGGGTGGCGTAGCGACAAACAGTAGTAGGTGCAATCATGAAAATTGAGGAATCAATATTTTAAATATAAAGATACGCATAAACCTAATAAAACTATAAATATATAATATATACATAATTACATATAAATATAAGCACAAACAAATATACATAAATACATGAATATACTAAACAAAAAAAAAACAAAAAAAATTAGCGTTGTGATGATACTGCCAGCTTCTTGCGAATACGAAACTTTTTACGAAAGCCGTTGTCGTAGCGCGCTCTCGACAATTAATATTCCGGCACAATCCTGATGATATTGAAGCTGCTGAACCACTAATACCATGACTTCTGGTAAAGCCTATCCTGCGCTGTTATACAACGTGTAACGATAAATGCACAAAACCTCAGACACCCCAGCTGATTTTTAATTCAATTGACCTATTTCAGAGAGAAAATAAGTCTTTAAAAAATTGTAAAGGTTTTATGTGCTGTTTTAGTTTTACTGGACATTCTGCGACGACGCTCTATCGAGGGAGGAGTCGTCACCGGGCCGCTGCGCCGCGCTGACATTGGCTTGCTTGACCTATTAATAAATAGACATGGCACTGTTTTTAATGAAGATTTTTTGAAAAATGTGGCCTATATTAAAAAGTGGTTCAATAAATTCTGCTCGTTATTCTGATCAAATTATTTTCAGGTTTTGCGCATTTAACGTTACACGTTGTATAAAACATCCCGACATCGTCAACCGTCGGGCAGTAGCCAACTAGACACACCCGTTTGGAGGATCTCCCTTCTCTATGAAAGATAAGGAAATTTCCTCCGTGTTCCTCATACCTCTATAGTTCCAAAGCAACTTGTTGATCTAAAAGCTGATATTTTCGCACACTCACCCATGGCAGTCCACGCGAGGCCCATAACGACTCCTGGCGGCGTAATGTCGTACATACGATCCTGTTTGAACGTCGGCTTGCCCACTAACTCGGATAGATTTGCGTCCGTCACTTTTAGATTCTCTGTTTCCTGTTTCACTATCTTGTATGCTACTTTGCGGCAAATCTGAAGAATGAAAAAGGTATGTATGTAATCAAAATCTAAATAATTCCCATTTTGGTTTCCTAAAAATATTAATGGACACTAATGCCAATTCTGTTATAGTATTTTCGAACCCGGATGGGTATCCGGGTTCAAAAATACTATAACAGCAGGGTTGCTGTTATAGTATTTGTAGTCTATTATTAAATTGGTCTTATCCCAAAGTTGCAATTGTTATTCCACGATGAGCGTGTGTAGCGAGTCGGGCGTAAAGTCTTACTGTGTATCGCTGAGTCCGCAGTTTTTTGCGGGCAGTCGGGACCAGGGGGTACACAGTGTAAGTCTGTCAACGTAGATACGGGCCGGTCCAAATGTAGTTAATCCGACAAAACAAGTGTCAAATTCAATTTTTCGGATGGGCAAACCCATACATATCGGGAGTAAGGACAACTGTCAAATCGCGTTTTCATTCTTCTCAGTTCGGGCGCTGAGCTAGTCATATATCCGTAAGTGACACGGAGTAGGAACTGCCAGTAAATACGGACTTCGTGCTTTGGGAGTAGACCCCAGGTACAGTTTTATTACTAGCTTGCCTTTACAAGTGGCCTGTAGTACTAACATACCTTCTCAATATGTTTCTGCAGGTTCCTGACTCCACTCTCGCGACAGTAACTCTTGATGAGCGTGTGCAGCGACTCGGGCGTCAAGTCTAACTGTATATCGCTGAGGCCGCAGTTCTTGCGGGCAGTCGGGACCAGGTACTGTTGGGCTATCGCGAGTTTTTCTTCAGCTACGTATCCTGGATAAAGATGGGAGATTAGAGAGTCGAAAAAGAAAATTGTTTACAGATAAGCTGATGAATAACTAAGGGTTTATTATAGGGTAGAACACGGGTTCGCCTGAACGGCTCACCTAATAGAAAGTGGTTGAATGGCGACCCATTTGTGCCATCAATACTATGTTTACAGATACAATGCCGCCGACATTAGGAACTTGAAACGTCTCTTGTACATTTCATTTTACCAGCGTCTTAAGGCTCTTTGTACACACAGCTTTTTCTTGGCGTGAAAAAGTATGGTTTATTCGCCGTGGTTAGGCACGGTCGTCACTGTTGTATGGATCACTACGGAAGCCTGTAGTCAGACGTTTTCTCTACGGCGCGGTTTATACGCAGTACCGTAAAGAAACCGTGCCTTATTGTGTGCTCTTTTAAACCAGAAAACAGCAAGAATATTTAGCAACAGAAATAAACCGCACTTAATTTTTTCGCTGTCCAATTTATGTTGTAAATATAGCAATATTTTAATAATCATAAACAAATTGCAACTCGAACCGTGATTACTTCTTCGACTCCCAAACAAAAACACATGAGCTCGCTTATGAGTATTTCTCAAAATAGTTGTACATTTGTGGAAAAAACATGTCCCAAAAGTTCGAGTCAAAATATTAAAATAAAATGATGAAACTTCTTGCAAGATATTTGCGAAGGGATGAAGAAATATACTCCTGATTAGGATTAGATATCGCAAAGACCGAAAATACTTCATAAAATTGTGTAACGCTTCAAGTTGTCATTATCATGATTTACTTTTCCATACAAAATCTTTTTGTCTCAATGGGTACCAACGACTTTGCCGCTTCAAAAAATACTACTTGACGTATGTCTAACGTTCTAATTTTCTGTAATTGGCACCTTCGTATAATCTAGTTTAAGGTTCAAAGTTGATTGTATCCTGCTTTCTTTAAAATATATTGAGTTTCACGCAATAAACAAAATGTCTCACCTTTTTTACTTTTTAGTCACGTACTCTTTAGTCACGCCATTTCTCAGTAATTTTTTTAATTTCTCAATGAATCTGTAGTATTTTGTACTGGAAACACTAAAAGCGTTCTTATTGGGCGATGGTAAATATCAGCGCCATATATTTTTTCAGTCAAAAACTAGATTCTCTTAGTGCTAAGGTTACTATTTCGTCACAATATTTCATAACAACTTTTTCGTCACGTGTACATCTTTCGTGAGAAATACTCTTATATTGGTAGGGCCCGGAAGCCCGGAGTTTTTGAGCAAGTATATGCGGGGCGAAAAAGGAGTCTACTTTTAGATTTCAAAAAAGGGCCAAAAACAAAGTGATCTTTAGAGTCGTTGCTTTTGGTATGGAGCTGTCCATTTATTACGTAAGACGATTTGAGGGGGAGGGGGTCCAAACAAGTCTTATTTTTTCTAACATTGTGGTGGGAGGGGTCTAGATTATTCTTACGTAAGATCACAAAAGTAAGCAAAAATTATAAGTTAATAAAAATTGCGAATTTTTCTTTGCAATTTTCGTTCAAGTTATTAGTGGTTCATTCAAGTCATATTTTTTTCTTATTTAGGGAGTGAGGAATTGGTTAAAATTGTCTTACGTAATAAATACATGTATAATCGTATGTGGCCTATGACTTAAATAGATAAATCTGATGAAGAATTTGTGGGCTTTCTCTAACTGTGACGACTTTGAAAACTCAGATTTGGACAATTTTTAAAAGGATATTCAGGGCGAATAAAAGAAATCAAAATCCCTCTGAGCGATAACACCTCTCATAGTGTCATCCGATGTAGTTTCTATGTTTATATCTGTAAAAAAGAATTAAAAGAACCCTATATGTTAATTCAAGTTATAAACTATCTGCATGCCAATTTTCATCCAAACCCGTTTAGGTGTTTATTTTTTAGCGCCAGTCTGGAACAAATATCCAGACAAACGGACATTTTTTTTTTATATTTTCGGCATCAGACTCGTCCCCGTAGTTACCTCGTAGAAATTACTTTTTTTAAAATAATCGATACGATATTTTAAATATTGTAGTTTTGACTTCATTACCATTTTATTACACATATTATGTATAGATTTTTATGGTGTTCACAATGAAGAGTATACTATCTTCTATATACAAGCCTACAACTCACCAGACATATCAATAAGCTCCATCCTGTCTCTCAGCGGTTCAGGTATCTGTTCCACAACATTGGCGGTACAAATGAACAGCACCTTGGACAGGTCTACAGGGACGTCCAAGTAATGATCCAAGAAATTCGCGTTCTGTTCCGGGTCTAGCAGTTCCAAGAGAGCTGATGATGGGTCGCCGTGGACACCCCTAGGATTAAGAAAGGAGTTTATATTTTTTTTTTAAGCAGATTTTATAATCATAACATAAACCTGTATTCCCAGAAGGGTGCGGCAGAGGTGTACCTATAAGAAACCCTTATTTCGCCAATTATGTTTAAGTCCTTGTTGCTATTAAACGCGTCTGCGTGTTTGCACACTTGCTAACCACAAGTAAAGCGTGCGTCGCTTCGTGAGATAAGAATACTATAACTAGGCAACACTATGGCATTCTTCACTAATCATAGGAAACTCGTGAAATGCTAGGTATACTTACTTGCCAATCTTGTCTACCTCATCGATCAACACCAGCGGGTTCTCCGTGCCCGTCTTCTTGAGGCACTGCACCAGTTTACCCGGCATGGCACCCACGTATGTCCGTCTGTGTCCCTTGATCTCCGCAACATCTGTCATGCCGCCTACTGAGAACCTGAAGTATTGTCTGTTGAGCGCGCGGGCGATTGAACGAGCTGAAATAGAACGTATTGTTACTGGGTATGGGTCGAAATTATGATGGTTATTACTAACCGACATAAAGAAAAGAGGCGGAGATTCTGAACCAAATCTGTACTACTTTTTTTTAGGGCTCCATACCCAAAGGGTAAAAAGGAACCCTATTACTCCCGCTCCGCTGTCCGTCCGTCCGTCTGTCACCAGGCTGTATCTCATGAACCGTGATAGTTAGACAGTTGAAATTTTCAAAGATGATGTATTTCTGTTGCCGCTATAATAACAAACATACCTATACAAGAACAATTTTCAAGCATGAATCTCGACTCAAAAACTTGATTTATTCTTTCTTTGTATCAAGATAAGCTTGACTTACAAGCATGCTTCTAGAATACCTCCCTTCTTAGGTTCTCAAATCAAAATAACTAAAACACATTTTCACTTAAACTTTACACGACACAATATTAAAAAAACTATCTTTCGGCCCCGACCGATGAGTTGTATGTCGTAAGAACCCAGCCAGGCACTTTACTTTGTGTATTTAATTTCATCACGACTGCTCTCAAAACGGTGACGGAAAACCTCGTGAGGAAACCTGCATTTCCTAGAACCAAAAATTCGAAGACATCCACCGTCCAACATGACGACATCCAACCCGCCCACTCCCTCCCACAGAGCAGAGGCCTGTGTCCCAGCCGTGCGAACATTATGGTCTGATTACGACCTTTCAAGATCAGAAGACTCACCTATACTAGTTTTCCCCACCCCCGGCGGTCCATGGAAGCACAATATCTTTCCTTGTGTAGACCCCTTCAACTGCGACACGGCTATAAACTCCAATATTCTCTTCTTGATGTCATCCATGCCGTAGTGGTCCTCGTCCAGTATGACTTGCGCGTCGTCTAGTTTGAGGTTCTCTTCGGAAAATTGGCCCCAAGGTAGGGAGGTTAGCCAGTCTAGGTAGCAGCGGGTGACGCTGGAAAGGTAGGAAGTATTTTTTTTATATTTTTTTTTTTTTTGTGTAAAATACTATTTTATAAAAAAAGAGAAAGAAGTCATTTGTTTTGTATTTTCTTTTTTTGCCACCGACTTCTGAACTAAAACTTATTTTTCATTTTGTAGTAGGTTTTTTTTAAGTCGGTTGGCCACCTTCCAACCTCCTTGTATTTTTGAGGTAAGTTAAAAAAGAACATAATTCTTCTAACAAATACACTTATTTTTAAATGGTGCTGTATCTTGTCTCTGCTATAGACATATGACAGCAGTAACCTAACATCAACCTTATTGTAACGAGAATACAGATCACAATGATTTTGACAGACTCGTCAGTGGCAGCAACCCAAAAGCAACCTTATTAGAATGACAATAAAGATCACTGTGATCTGGACAGTGATGCCTAATCAGAGTTAAAAAATAACAGACAGGACTGTAAACTCCCAAGACTCGTGGTATTGGCGGTTATGAAATGTGAGATTAAGACGGTGAATAAAATGTTCGGAATTTCCTCTACTATGCCCAGTGTCATTTGTCTCTCACTTTTTATGGCTGCATTGTTAAAATAATACTTTAACCTTTTGAACGCCAATCACTTGTGTAACGAACTTGTATACAAGTGATTGGCGTTCAAAAGGTTAATGTGAAATTTATAGAAACAGGTATCAAATCAAATCAAAAGTTATTTATTAAAATTATGTTGAGAATCAGCACTTTTTGAAAGTCAACAAGATCAATAAGACCCCCCCCCCCCCCGCCCCACAAAATGACCGCGCTAAAAACACTAGGAAGTGGTGAAACACTTCCTAGATGGGAAGAAGAAGCGGCGCAACAAATTCCCCAGCAACCTAACTATCTGTTATGTAAGAAAAACAGTAAGGTCTTATAAAATATTTACGTGCTCATAAATCTACTCCATGGGCTTACACTATGTCACTCTCATTAATGATTGTTTGATAACTTACTTGAACTCCGAACTGTGGCTCTCCAAGAAGTTGAGCTTGTTAAGTTCTTCATCGATGACAGTCTGTATTGCTTGAGGTACCTTCTTATCAGCTAAACGTTCTCTGAACTTATCGCCAATCGCGTCCTTGTCGTCTTTTTCTAGACCTAACTCTTTTTTGATCACCTGTTGGAGAATGAATGAAAATTGGTGAATGTCTATCACCGTGTCTGCCTTCAAAGAAAGAGTGAACAGGTATCTTCTGGACACGCTCGTTCCAACATAGACTTGATCCATCGCTTTCCATTAGGCCTGATCGTGGTCAAGAACAGGCCCATTCAGCAATAGAAAAAAAATAAAATTAAACTTGCAGATTTTAAATAAGATACCACTTCGAATGGAACCCAGAGCGTTTTACCAAAGATACCTTGAATTGAAAATGCATATTTTTTTACCATTTTGGTGGTAGACCATACAGACAAAGATAAACGTTGTGTGCGGGAATCGATCCCGTGTTGCGAACCCCTAAAGCCGATATCAGACGCTTCACATTTTGTTTCATTCAGCATGTTTCACTCGAAGTGAAACGTCTGAACACAAACAGCAACAATACTGAAAAATGAATTCATTAGTAAACCGATTCAACAATGTTGAATTTTGGGCACTCGACATCTTTCACTCGTCTACCGAATGATGATTTGAAAGGAGCAAATGAACGTTCATTCTTATATAATTATGTCGGTGTCGAATGAACGTGCAATGAAACAAAAATGAACCTACAGTCCAAGCAAAATCCTAAGCACAAAACAAACGCCTATGGTGAAGTCGTTTTGAAGGTTACTTAAAACAAAAATAAAATTGCACTGACCATATTTCTACATTTAATAAATAATATGTATCCTTATCTTATAAGGAACCTCAAACTTAGTCAAACAACAAAAGCCGCAATTTCTTACTTTTAGCTGTTCATGCAGGATATACTTCCGGTGCTGTTGCTTGACCTTCTCCTCCACTTCCTTGCCGATCTTTTGCTGCAGCTTCGACAGCTCTAACTCCTTCTTCAGGAGTGAGAGGGACATCATCAGTCGCTTTGGTATCTGGTGGAGAAAATAGAGTTGTTTGAAGAATGTCGTGTGCAATGCTTGATTCAGTAGGGCTATCATATTTTTGGGATCTTGCTTCATTTGAAATTTTGTAGGGGATATCTAAATATTATCCTGATCGTCACTGAACCTTCCTCTCTGAACAGTATATATACTTCTTACATCATTATAAGCAGAAGAGACACTATTCTCAGATAAAAGATCCTATATTGTACACAGCGTTTTTTAAACGCGCGTTCCATGTGTACCGTGAGACGACAGCTCGTTTTCTGCCCTGGAAAGGCAGCGCTAGGTGATTTGTAGCGCGTATACGGACGTCGATGGCGTGTAAAAAAACGCTATTTGGTTATAGGCTAAAACAAGAAGGTCACTCACATCCATCTCTTCAAGTACAGCTTGTAGTTCCGTGGGCTCTGATCCAGTGAGCGCGGCGCCCAAGTCTGACAGGTACACTGGGTTGTCGACCACGCGCTGTCCCTGTGCTAACATATGGTGCAAGGACTCCCTGTGAAACAGGAGTAAGGTTGAATTACATTGGAATTGTCACTTTACTGCTGCACTGCAGCATTTGAAACTCGCAGCGTCCCACGGCGCGTGATATCACGAGTGACGACTTTGTTTATTTTAATTTATTTATTTACTTGTGGTTTTTTTTCCATGTTGATGTTATTCTATTTGGTTTGTGTTCTTTCTGTCCGAGTCCGAATGAATATTTCTTTTTTACTTTATTTAACCCTTAGCTGGTATCGCCTTTTTTGGCAACACTACCGGTATCGTGGGTCATATTTTACCCATACCAAAAAATCTGTTGTAGAACGTAGTTTTTTTTTTATTATTTGTATAAAATATGGTTAGTTATGAAATAAAAAAACATTTTTTTACCAAATTATCTTGATTTCATTTTAGAATATAAAAAAAATATCATGTTTTACACGCATTTGTAACTAACCTATTTTTTTGGAACTTTTTGGTTAGTGTGAACTTAAAACATAAAAAAAAAATAGAAATGTAAGAAAAACGCTATGTTCGCTTCTGGGACAAATTTGACCCACGATACCCGATACACGATACTAAAGGTTAATCGCGCAGCGCAGAGCATATTACTGCGAACGCGAAGTAAGCAAGAGTGAGCCCGCGCCTTCTCGAACCGTTCCTACCAATCTCACAGTCGCGCCAAGACCCACTTCGCCCCGATATGTATAACTGAACTTTAGGAAGGTAATAACGACTCTACAAAAGCCTGCACGAACGACACAACATTTTCGCGGCTTGCGCAACAACGTGCATCACGCAAGACAGTGCGCTAAAGTACTTTCCGATAATAGTTTGATGGCATACCATGGAATCATGGCCATTGACTGTTGACTAAGACAGTAGCATGTATTTCTTGGACAAAGTGGTTAGTTGAATACTTTTTTGTAACATGTAGATAGATGTTTTTTTTTTTTTTATTTAATATGTTGCCCCACACTAGGAATTTTTTCCTGTATTGTGGGTGCGTTTACAAACATTTAAACTCACATACACAAACAGCCAGACCCGGAACAACTACTTGTAGGTACTGTGTGTCTTATAGTCTGTGCTAAATAAATGTATTTTCTTTCTTTATTTAGGTCATACAAATATTTGTTCCGTGCGGGAATCGAACCCGCGACACGCAGCGCAGCAGTCAATCGCTTAACCACTGCGCCAACCGTGCCGTCAACAACGATCTTTTACAAAACCCTTATATTAAATCATTAGGTTCCCTTCCTTTTGGCACTGCCATAGTTGAGTAATTAGGGTTGTGATAATAGTAATATTTAAGAGGAGTTTTACCATAACAATTTTTTTTTATAACTCACCTATACAATGGATTCAAGTTAATAATATCCCTGATGGTCTTTATAACCTCCTGCGTCAAGGCCTTCACCTCCTCCGTATGCTGGAACTTCTCATGCATCATATTCTCCACTTTGGCCATCATCACCTGATCTGGAGCAGGATTCTTGGAATCCTTGGCTGGTTGTTCAGGATTGGTCTTGTCAGTCTCTGGATTGGTCTTGGTCGACTGTTTCCTGGTGTTCCGGTACTTCCGGCGGCGCCGCTCCGCATCAGACTCTTCGCGGGCAACGTTAAGCTCCACGTTAAATAGTGGAAACTTCAACTTCATTTCTGAAATGATTTTGGCATTTCAGAAATGAAGTTGGTATGTGAGGGTGAGATGATTTTGGGTGAAAAAATGAATTATAAAATACAATGAATGAAAGGAAATCTTGGGTGGACAATAATGATGTATTGATGTATTACATGATAACAGTATATTTTCAAGATATGAATAGGTGGAAACTGCTCATTACAAAAAAGAAAATTGGAAGAAAAAGAGAAGAGATTTCTTTAGAAATAAGGATAGCCTTTGTACATATTTTTCTGTTCTTGTCTGTTTGAATGAAGATGTTTGGTAAGTTTAAATAAGAACTTTGTCAAACAGATCTTTAGAGTGCTAACCAAACATATGTATCTCAAAAATTACTCAATAATAATAATAATAATAATATTCCACAACTTTCACACAACGCCATCTAGTCCCAAACTAAGCAGAGCTTGTGCTATGAGCACTAGACAACTGATAAACATACATATATATGTATTTCTAAATACATACATATTATAGATAAATTACACCCAGACAAAGAACAAATGATAGTGCTCATCACACAAACATTTGTCCTAGGTGGGAATCGAACCCACGACCTTGCGCATAGCAATCAGGGCCACTGACCACTAGAACAACAGGGATGTAATAATAAAAATGAGTTAAAAAAGGCATATAGATATGGAAGCCAAATATTATTTAACTTATCACTAAGGAGTGTACCCATAAACCGTTCAAAATTACAGTATCACTCACCAGCAGGCCCACTTTCAATCTCATCTTCAACAAACTGTCCTGTAATCCTTATCCGTCTGTGAGCCATTACGACAAGCCTCAGTTTATAATCCATGTCCTGCATCTCATGGATCTGAGCGAACACACCCACTTGATGTACATCATCCAGGCTTGACACAATATCTGACTTCTCATCCTCCTTCTTGCGTAGAAAGATACCAACGTAAGGCTGGTTTAGTTTTACTTTACGTCTTATTAATTCTATTAAAGCTGGGTTTGATATCTGTAAATAAGTTAAAATGGAGGTTGTGTTATTTCAAGAACAAAGGCAGCTCTCAATAGTATACAACGTGAAACGTTAAATGCGCATAACCTGAAAATAGTTTGATCAGAATAACGAGCAGAATTAATTGAACCACTTTTTTATATGGGCCACATTTTAAAAAAAAAACTTCATTATAAACATTGCCATGTCTATTTATTCATAGGTCAAGCAAGCCAATGTCAGCGCGGCGCAGCGGACCGGTGACGACTCCTCCCTCGATAAAGCGTCGTAGCAGACGCAAGAAACGATCAGAATGGCCAGTAAAACTAAAACAGCACATAAAACCTTTACAATTTTTTTAATGACTTATTTTCTCTCTGAAATAGGTCAATTGAATTAAAAATCAGTTGGGGTGTCTGAGGTTTTGCACATTTAACGTTACACGTTGTATAAGTCTTAAATTATTTATGTGCCATTGAATTTAATTTATTTTTAATGTTATGACAATTTTATTTAATTCTATAATAATACTATGGGTTAATTAATGCCTGAAATAAACGATAAATAAATAAATAAATAAAAACTATTGTTTTTTGTTTATTTCCCATTACACTGTGAACTAGACTGATAATTTTATAACACAGAACATAAATAGCTACCAACATGGTACTAGAATTGCAGGAATATATGGCCTGTTAGACACCTCAAAGAAAGTATATCCATATTATAGTGCAGCTTGTGTTCTTCAATGTATAGATTCCTTTTTATTACAGCGGCATCTAAAAGGCTTTATTCAAACTGACTACTAGCGGTACCAGCCACCGCTAACCACGCAGAAACGATTCATAGGATACTTTCAACTGTAGAACTAACCTCAATAAGCTTGATAAAACGCGGGAAGACAGGGTTCCTGTTGATAGCGATGACGGGCACCTGCGGCCACACCTCAGGCACAGCCACCGTCGCCGGGAGCTGGCTGCTGAACAGTGGCGTCTCGTCCTTATGCTCGGGGTCTTCCTCGGGTGAATCATTCTTATTTGTAGAGAAATACCTCCCAAATCCAACCTGCTTACTGGGACTCAAATAACTACTACTATGGCTACATATCCGCGCACCCCTAGCACCAGAAACCCCAGAATAATACAACCTATGCACCGGTTTACTGTGTGATGCAACTTTTGCTATATTGCGAACCACAGAAGACTTCAAGTTCGGACTGAGAAAGCTGTTCCGCAACAAATTACTAGCAGTATGCATTTTTATAGTTCTGTAATCGATCTTCACGTTTTATATGCCGAGTTCCATTTAGAATACACTAACTCGGCAAATGAGTAGGTTATTTTTCCAGATTCTTCAAGAATCGCGAGATTCTGATTGAAATGTCAAAGTACCGACTGACATGACATGATTTTTCATGGATTATTTTTTATCTGTGGGCGGTCGAGCACAGCTGCACAGCCTAGCAGTTTGTTGCATAAGTACGGTTATGGGTTATGCTTATGACGAAAGGTTCTCTAAATCTAATCTTCCTTTTTCCTTTCATACCATTTAAATAATAACTTTACCACAATTCGGCAAAGTGAATTCATGTTGGTCGAAGTTGGTATTTTTTAGCATTCGTTCAGGAACAATAGATAGATCACCAACCCACTAACCAACCAGATTGTTGACATATTTTGACCATTTGACATTGACGTTTCAATAAATTAATCGACAGTGGAAGACAAAATTACAATTATTTTTTACGTAGTTTATAAACTTCATGAATGTAACGAAGTATCGTAGATTAGCTACAATCCTTTCCCAGGTTTGTAATTCAATTTTACAAATAAAACTTCTTACATTTTAGCTTTTACTATTTGTATACATACCTAACCTAAATAGAAACATAACCATACCTATTGTTGTAACTGCAGGGGATTATGAAAATGGATGGTGCTAGTGCTGCTCCAAAGCCCACGACGATAAAAGAAGGAAAAGCGGAAATACTTCTCAAAACCGACCAGGTGTTTTATAACCCAGTGCAAGAATTCAACAGAGATTTAAGCATAGCTGTATTGACTATATTTACCAATGATTATAAAGCTGAGCAACTTGTTAAAAATGAAAAGTTCGCAAAAAATAGTAAATATAAAGAAAAAGTTGATACCGAGGTTTGTTTATTTACTTTTAATAACACAACCAACATTTGGCATGGCAGTTGGCCCCTTGTGTCTTATCAATCTGTTAAAAGTATTAGTTACTAAAGTAGTTTAACAATTAATCCTAATTCCAACAGCAGGTGGTGACAATCTTCTCTTGCATTAGCAAGGGTTAATAAAATAGCTTGAGTTGTTTAAACAATATTATCTAGTTAGTGTGGTGGTATATGCAAAATATGCGCATTGACATGGAGTTGTGGACACCAGCCCGTATTACCTATTACCTATATTAACATGGTGGTAGGTAGTTGGGCTTTGTGGCTCTCTGCTCAGGGAGGGCCAGACATATTAGTGTCATCACTTTTGAAGGCTATTTTGGTGCACCCCGTTATAACAAAAACACTATCCTGTTCCCTGCTCCCCATACTGTTGGGCTACTATTTATTTATATATTTTAAATGTGTTTTTCATATTGATATCAATTTTCATATTGAAAGATGTATTTATTATTTTTATTACATAAAAACATTACACAGCGTGAATGACATTCTACACAATAGGCCTTAGGCTGCGTTTCCACCAAAAATGAGCAAGGATGCGTAGCTAGGGATGTGCGTAAAACTAACCAATAACAACTCAAGCTATGAAAATGGAGCGATGTTATTTGTTAGTTTCACACACATCCCTCGCTATGCATCCTCACTCATTTCTGGTGGAAATGCAGCCTTAGAGAGAAACCCTGTAAGGAACCATAGACTAAATATTAGTCAATGCTGAATGTTCTTCCATAACATCTAAGTCCTCAATTGTTTTCAAGAAACAATTGAATTGAAATAGCTTAATAATATCAATATTTTTTCAGGTAGAAATAACAATATTAGAAGCTCTATCAGCAACAGGACTAAGAAGCATCCGCTATGCTAAAGAAGTGCCAAATATCACTAAGATTGTTGCCAATGACCTGTCACCACAGGCAGTGGATACTATCAAGGAAAATATTGTGCATAATGACGTGAAGGATTTGATTGAGACAAGCCAGGATGATGCTTGGTGAGATTTAATAAAATAAAGAACTACATACTGGACCATCTCCAAATTTTTGCAGGGTGTTCTACTCATGAATATGAACAACTTTCACTATGGGACCAACGCTGAGATCATGAAAACAAAATCAGCTGTTTAATACAAAACTTTCAATACCTACTTGACCAAAATGTATAAAACAGCAGATTTTTTTTTGTGATCTCAGAGTTCGTTCCATAGTGAAAGTTATTCATATTCAGGGGTGGAACACCCTATAAAAATTTGGAGATGGTAAAAAAAAGCATGCTGTATAGTGATAATATTATCAGCCAATTACTGTCCCAGCTCAGGGCAAAGGCCTCTTCTCATACAGAGAAGGCACAAGCATTGATCACCACACTTACTCAAGAAGTTCAGACACCAGCACATCAAGCTACCCGAAACTGCCAAATTTTCCCAGTCAACTTTGAACCTAATGTTTTAGCGATAAAGTTGAAAATCTATTAAATAAATTTGACAGATTGTAGTAGCTTGATGTGCTGGCGTCTGTACATAATCAGATATAATTATCAAGTTTTTGAACAACACACTCAATATTGCAGCCAAAATAGTTTTAGAACCTTTTCATTACACATCAATCAAAAATGAACTTAAAAACACAACACTAAAGTAAATAGTTGATTAACACGTTCACGCCGAGCGCTGGCCACCACCATAGATTATACACTTATAGTGGCCCGCGCCCCGGCGTGAACATGTTAAATGGTGGTGGAATGTAAATTATCTGAGATAGAGCTAATGAATAGATAATATTCAATAGGCTAGTTGACAGTTCTGAAGAAATCAATTAGTAATAATGTTACTTGTGGTTTATTTTCCTCAAACAATGAATATTTCAGCAAAACATTAATTGATCTAAAAAGATCAATTAATGTTTAATAATAGATCTAAAATTTCTAAATTAAGTAGACTTTTGATATTTCTAGCTCAGAACCATTCTACTAAACAAAGTATAATAAGGTACAGCCGATACATGAGCAGTGAGCTGTGCAGTGAGTAGCACACTTCGGGTTGTATTTTCCTTACTGTCAACTTACCTATTATAACTAGTTTACAATAAAACTGACCAACGAAAGGGGACTATATTGTGAGGAAACCTGAACTTAAAGGTCTAATATTTAATTATGGCACTACAACGACTTATTCACTAATACATTTTTTGGGGTACTGTAACAATTATACTTATAATCTAGAATGAATCACTCAATTCAATGAATAATCCTTGTTTCCAGCATGCTAATGTACAAACACAAACAATACTGGAACCGTTTCGTGGCTATAGACCTGGACCCATATGGATGTCCATCCATATTCCTCGATGCAGCAGTACAAAGTGTGCAGGAAGGAGGGCTACTGCTGGTTACTGCTACAGATATGGCAGTGTTAGCAGGAAACACTCCGGAAACGTGTTACGTTAAATATGGAGCTATTAGTTTGAAGACCAAGTGCTGTCATGAAGTGGTGAGTAGAAAATGTTCGAGAAGAATACCTGCTAGAAACTTATTCCCTATATGCCTGGACAGGTGTCTTCTTTGAACGTGCAAATTTTTACACTTAATGTCTGTTCCAAAAGTATGTGATGAAAGTGTAAACAAACTGTCCAGTGGAGTATTCTATTCTATTTTTTGAGGTTCCGGAAGCATTGATAACATTCAATGATTTTGTCAATGTCAAGGTATGAGAAAGTAATGATCGTAAAGTGTTACACACTATTGATCAGTATTTGTAGCTGTGGCATCCATGGATCCCCATGCTAAAAAAGGACAAAACATTTTTGTTTAGTAAATGTAAAACGTCACAAAACAAATCTTAGAACATTTATTTATTTCAACTTTTCGCACACAAAAAGGTACAAAGGCGGACTTAATGCCTTAAGCATTCTCTACCAGTCAACTAAGGGTGGTGAAGACTATGTATGTACTGCACTATATTAGACTATGTATACAACGTGTAACGTTAAATGCGCAAAACCTGAAAATAGTTTGATCAGAATAACGAGCAGAATTAATTAAACCACTTTTTAATATAGGTCATTTTTTTCAAAAAGTCTTCATTAAAAACGTTGCCGTGTCTATTTATTAATAGGTCAAACAAGCCAATGTCAGCGCGGCGCAGCGGCCCGGTGACGACTCCTCCCTCGATAAAGCGTCGTCGCAGACGCAAGAAACGATCAGAATGGCCAGTAAAACTAAACACATAAAACTTTTACAATTTTTTTAATGACTTATTTTCTCTTTGAAATGGGTCAACTGAATTAAAAATCAGTTGGGGTGTCTGAGGTTTTGCGCATTTAACGTTACACGTTGTATAATAAATAAATCAAAATATTAACACTTGGCATGCGGGCAACGTAATTTTACGTTTTTTGCAGTCTGTCACTAGAGCGCGGGTCACGTAAAAATACGTATTTAGTAGATTTGTGGCCCGCTGCACGCGTAATTCGGCGGAGAAGTCTGCCCGCATGCTGAGTGTTAACTATAACTGGATTTTATTAATGCTAATGAATTTATAAAGGATTTTAACTACAGGGATATGGGCTAAAGATAATAGGAAAGGAATGCTAACTGGGCGGGGAACATCAGAAGGGAGTATGTCGCAAAGGGGACTGGTTAAACGAGGACAGGAAAAAACGAATGTTCCAGAGTACCCTCCTCCAGACCGCATTCACACAAAGAAGTGTCCCTCACACAAATTAAAAACACCGAGATCACTTTCATTATTGGAAAAGGCAATGCGGACATCAGACATGAAGACACTTAGGTCATCTAGAGTTCCCATACCTATTCGAAAACCGAACTGAGAACTGAATAAGATGCCTTTGGTTTCTAAGATCAATTCGAGTCGGTTCTTGATGAGATTCTCCGTGATTTTAGCCAAGACAGAGGAGAGGACTATAGGAAGTAGGATCTTTTGGGTCTTTCCAGGTTTTAAAATTGACGTGATCATTTGGGATTTCCAAGACTCATCCAGTGGGGTAATTGGGTAGCACACTAACAGTAGCACTAGCTTTAATATTGACAGTTCAACTACATTCATTGTGTCATTTACGTTAAGTGTTTGTACAAACCTACATATTTACAGAAATAAAATAATTTATCATTTAACTGCAGATGTTACGAAGGTTTATCACATAGACGGACATGACGAAATCAAAAGGGTTTCTTTTTTTTAAATACCTTAATTCTTTTTCCAGGCTCTAAGGATACTGCTACAATGCATAGAATCGCACGCCAACCGCTACAGTCGCTACATAGTGCCGCTGCTCAGTATATCTGCAGACTTCTACATCCGCGTATTCGTGAGGGTCTTTACTGGCGCCGTTCACTGTAAGAACACTACTAGGTAAGCACACGATAGTGCTACTACGATTATGAAGTCAGACAAAAGTTTTAAAAAACAAAAAAAAAATGCTTTCTTATTCATGAGATCATCAGGTGGTGTGGAAACATACTGACTTGTGCTCGATTGACTCGGACAAGTGAGTTTATAAGAACATCGCTTTTACACATTATGTTCACGAAAAACAACTTTGTTTTATACTAACGTTCGTTTTTTAATCCGAGAGACTAATCTGACATTTGTTTTGTGTTTGCGTTTTTTTTTTTTTTTTTATAGAAGTTTGACATTAAACCTGTCAGATTAGTCTAAGGGATTAAAAAAATAACGATATTTACAAGAAAAGCGATTTTAATGTATAATATGTCAATCTGCCTAGCCTTTTCCCAACTATGCTGGGATCGGCTTCCAGTCTAGCCGAACGCAGCTGAATACCAAAATTTTACATGGAGCGACTGCCAATCTGACCACCACAACCCAGTTACTGGGCAACATGATACCCCTTCCTTGGCAAGACTGATTGTCAGAATTTCTACCGTCTAACCACCCGCAGCGACTGTCAAAGACGTTAATTTATAATATGTATTATAAAACATTAATTTTCGTATATGCGAAACCCGAAACACATGTCTAACACGTATTTCGAGTTTCGCGTATGTTTATGTAAAGAATCTATATACGAAATTTCAAAACTGTATTATGAAAAATCACTAACTTATAAGCTTGTTATGTTACCTGCTTGTCCGTACAAAAATATGGTTACTACTTACCACGCGCCGCCGGCCGACCTGCCGTGACCTGTGCTGTGTGCATATGATTGCGGATATGTACTTAGTGTCGCTCGTGTACAACTTGAAACCTTTTTTAAATATTTTTGGGACAAAATATAACATGGTGTGAAAATGATTGGAATCGATTCAGTTACTTATTCTGAACAAACTATATTCAAGTTTGCGATATACTAAAAAATAATGTTGTATATATATATACATATATTAAACCTATTCTTATATACAGCTTCATTTTTCCAGCAAGCTAGCCATGGCGTACCAATGTACCGGTTGCGACAACATAACACTACAACCGCTGGGCGGCTTCAGACCTAACCCGACGGAGAAAAACCCGGCACAAATGAAAGGCTACTTGCCTACAGCGCCGCCTGTCGGGGAGCACTGTGTTCATTGTAACCAGAGGCATCATGTAAGTAAATAATTTCCTGACAACAGTTTTTTTTTCATGCACTGCGACTTATTCTACTTTTTACTTTTTTCTTTATTCCCTGCCCTCTGTGCTCCATTCGATCTCCAACAACGACAAAACAGTTTATCACACCACAAGCTTTGTGCCCGATGGGATTTCCCATCGCCAAAATTGGCGAACTTCCATCCCCTATTTAACCCCTTTAGGGAGGGCGCCCACGAGCAACTTAGTTGCCCAGCAACTTTTTTGTCTGTCGCTGCCTCCTCGCCGAGATTTGGGCGATGCGCACACGGGAGCGACAACAACGCTACTTTTTTGTTAAATGGTCGGTTGAGCGGCCGCACTTGCATTGCAACCAATAGACGGGTGACAGTTGCGTCCAAACACGCGGACAAAAATGTCTCCCAGCTGTCGCGTCGCTACTTGCGCGCACTTTTTTTTACAAATCCGTAGACGTTGTGAGAGACAAATTAGTAGCGGAGACAAAAGTTGCTCGTGGGCGCCCCTTCCCTTCCCATCCCTTACGGGATGGATTTTCAATAATCCTTCTTTAGTGCTCATTTTTGTTTTATCAGGAATTCTTGTGCCATATTTAGCCACCCAGCAGTGTAGGCTGTGCGGTGTCTGTCAGTGAATTTAACAGTAGATTATTTCAATCTGACAAGACAAGATTCTTTCAGTCTGCGCAAACCCATAGAGAAGGCCTCGAAAGACCACAAAGTAATCAATCATACCATTCTGTCCCCCTCAGCTAGGTGGCCCACTCTGGTCAGCACCTATCCACGACGAAATCTTCGTAACCCGCGTTCTAACCCACGTAGAACATAACCCCGATCTCTTTGGAACTGCCAAGCGCTTGGCTGGAGTACTGGCAATGGTGAGGGAAGAGCTACAGGAGGTACCGCTGTACTATACCATGGATAGATTGTTTGGGAGAGTTCATTTGGAAACTATGCCTATGTTGGTTATGAGGTGAGTTTGGGTTTTGTATAATAATTTTTTGGTGAGAATGTATTTTGTACTATTTTTATGTTGTTTTTTTTACATGTTGTAGTAGGTAGTTCAATATAATATCTCTTGTTACCATACCCTGGATTATGTTTAAGTATTTTGCCATTTTGAGTTCTATTCTAATAATATCACAACTCATGTTATTATTAGTCAGTACAAAATTATTAACACAGTGCCTTCCATCTGACATAGAGCAGCTGGCTGTTGGCCCAAAGAATATCAAGGTTTCAGCCTTCAGGAGCTTTCGACTGAGAGAAACAAAATACGCGAACGCTTTAAATATTCGCACGAGCCAGAACTTATCTCCAAGGCAAGAAGAAATCGATATTTTAGCAATCCAATATTCCAATAAATGAGGCCGTGTCGTTTATTCATCAGATCCGCAGTGTCTACCTTTCTCTTGGGGCTCACGAACGGCAGATAATCTGACTCGAGTAATAATTTCGAATTTTTGTCAATAGTTCCATACAAAAACTGTCAGACGTTAATTATATTCCACGTTAAGTTATCTGACGTTTATAAAATCAGCGCTTATTGTACTGCAAACATGTTCTCAGGTCGGCGCTCCTGAACTCGGGGTACAAAGTGTCGTACTCGCACGCGTCGCGCATGTCCATAAAGACGGCGGCGCCTGCACAAGTGCTGTGGGACATCATACGGACTTGGGAGAAGACGCATCCCGCCAAACCTGCTAAGTATGTGAAATATTTTTTTTTTGTTTCTCTCTTTTTTTCTCTTGTTTTTACATGCCGATTTTATCTGATTCCTAACCTTTAAATTTGTCCCTAGTGTTAAGACGCAGATATTATTAGATTTTTTCACTTTATTTTATGCTCTCCGAGATACATTTTAATAACAAACCGAGTAATCATTTTAACTTTGTAATGAGTATCTTTAAGTTTGCCCTTATTGTTATTGTTAACAGTACCTATGCTAATTATTTTATATGGTAATCTGTGGATAACGTCGTGAGTAGTGTATTTGTTAATTCTATTAGTTTAGTACTCCAATCATGTGTAATGTATTTAATATTCTGCTGTTTGTTGTCCCTAATAAATAAAATAAAAAAATAAAATAATGAACTCGGCCTTTTAAGGCCCGACTCAACAGTTTAGTCGTAATCATAATAAAAATAGAGCAATGGTGGCCACTGGTCATTACATTTGTACATTTGAGGGGTATACAATCAAAGTTGGTAAAGTCCACAGTGCCAAAATGTTCAGTAAACGATAAAAACGATTATCTTTACGCAAATTGAAACTCAACTCACTTGGACTTTCCTAGGTTTGTTTGTAAAGTCAATTTTCAATTTGAAATAACAGTCGAGATTACTAGAATTTGTATAAAATTACTCTACGGGGTAAATATAGATACGGAAACAAATGTGTTGCAATTTAAACCTCAGTTTTAAAATTTTGTGGACTTTACCAACTTTGATTGTATACCCTGATTTTATGTCATTGATTTCATGACCACTGCTCTCATAACGGTGAAGGAAAACATCGTGAGGAAACCGGCATGGCCTAGAACCCATAATTCGAAGACATTTGGCATCTACCAAACCGCACTAGGCTCGCGTTGTCGATCCACTCCCTCCCACTCCCTCTCACAGAGAGGAGGCCTGTGTCCCAGCAGTGGGAACGTTGTAGGCTGATTATGCTATGTTTTCTCAATTTTCAGCTGTCGTTTGAGAATACGTGATGATATTTTGCACACCATACTGTCTCAGTTTAATTAAATCGGCAAGTTTGTGGAAATCTTTTTAGGTAGTCCAAATACTCATCAGCATCGGCTTCCAGTCTTTACGGGATGCAGCTGAAGATCAGCATTTTACATAGAGCGACTATCTAAATTAATAACTAACTAAACTATCTAAATCCACCCTTAGAAAACACGTAGACCTTCCACCTCCTATTCCAAATAAACGCACGTACCTTCCACCAAGTATCCAACACAAAACTTCCGTCGCCAAATATCAATATTATATACTAAGCACTCATATTACATAAAAACATTAATAAACACCTCAATATTATCAATCTAAACTAACATGCACTAAAATTTAAAGTAACAGAGTGACTGCTCCATAAGGATTACTCTTACACGGAGTCTTTACTTACCTATCTTGTGTAATATACCCACACACACACACACACTTATACACACACCACACACACATACACAAACACACGACACACTAATACATACCATCTTACTCTTTGTTTATCATACAGTAATGACACAGTCCACTTGTGATAAGTTTTTGTTGATGATTGTAAGCCCTGACCGCAAACTACCTCTTAAAATACAAGTGCAACCTAGCTTACGAGGTAAAGTATTATTATTGTACAGAACTTACAACTTAAACTATAAATATAATTTTAAACCATTTATCAAACTGTATTCAAATTCTGTATGTTATAGATAAATAAAGATTATTATTATTATCTAAACACCACAACTTCTTTTTTTGCTGGTTAACACGACGTGGCCAGACGCCCGAAACGTCTGTCAAAGTTCAACGAATGATAGCCGAGACCAACGAATGATAGCGATTGCTTACTCATGGCTTACGCCTGCAATTCGTGCGTAAACCTTGAGGAATGCAAGAGCTCATGCCCTTCCATTTATCGAAGATAATTAAAAAAGTCAAACGAGAAGCTCTAATGCATTTCTTTTTTTAGACTGGTAACAGATCCGGTAGCCCGGTTCATCCTGAACCAAGACATCAAAACGCCAAACATAGACCTCAGTAGCCGAGGAGACGCCAACCCTACCAGCCGTCGCGACGGCAGGCTGCGGTTCCAGTACAATCCTACTCCACACTGGGGACCGGGCTCTAGGGCTGTTGTTAAGTACGTATTGTTGCTTAAACCTATATAGCGCATAGTGTCCCACATAATGGCACATACCGAAAAATGTCTTAGATTTTAAAAATCGATCCAAGTAGCGTGATCTAGTGTTGACAAGATTAACTATTATGTATTTGTTTTTCGAATTTAGTACCATATATTTTGGATAGATCTGTAGATAAACATTTATTTATGTTTTTTTCAAATCGGTGGGTACTTTGAATACGATTAACGAGCGGCGTATAATAATCGCAAAAAAATGATAAAATTAAAATGATAGAATTTTCAGGGTTGAAATAATTAGTATAGGTAAGTTCATGTTCATATTTGTCATTTTACGTGTAATCTTGTAATTTCATTGATACTACGTAACACATATTAACATTATAATGCATGACGTGCCATGCACAAAAACATACGTTTCTATTGAGTTATGATTTTTCTAAATATTTTTTCGAGAAATGGCATCATATTTGCAGGCTAATGTATTTTTTTCAAGCCGATAAGAAAAATCATGCACTGTAGGGTTAAGGGGGAAGAAGCGCCAAGGTAGCCCGCGAGATTCCAATTTTCTTACATTGAAAAAATGAAAAGGTTTATTGGAATCAACAAGTTTTCATATTACATCAGTGGTGATTGCTGCTTTTAAGCGTATAAAGCCTGTAGTAGCAGACTCTGCTCTTCCATGCATTAGTAGTACTTATATATACTTGTTTATTTCTATTTTACCATTTTTATACGAAACAAATAACTTAAAACTATAATGGGTTACCTTTAACAGGTATGCTAAGTGTGTGTGTAAGACTGGAATTGTGTGTGTGTCCGGATGTATGTGTGTTGTGTGTGTGAATGTGTGTGGGATGTGTGTGGCTGAGAGAATGGCATGACTGAAAGGCATTGAGAATATGACTAATGCTGGTGTGTATATATAACAATAAAGCGTCTGTGTCTTCATAACTAAGTGGTTTAATCCATTCAATTAGTTTTTTTTTTGTTCGTTTACGTTTTACATTGTTACGCTCGCGAATCGTATTTTGTTCCACAGACAACCTGCCACTGACCTGAAAATTCCAAAAGAACGTAAGAAATTATGAATTTCGCGGGCTTTCTAGCGCATCTCCTTACATAGACGCCAGCACACCAAGCGTAGCTTGATGTGCTGGCGCCTGTACATACAAAATGTACAAAACTGATGCAGGAGAATTTTTGCGTTGTGGTGTGGCCACTACGACAATAACTTTAATTTCGAAAATCGGTGGACACCGACTTCCGAAACTAAAGTTATTTTTCACTTTGTAGTGTCTTTTTTGGAAGTCGGTTTTTTTTTGTATAAATGTTTTTTTATGAGCTTACTGACCTTGTGTCTTTTTTACCACAGTGTAGGAGATGAGAAGATAACAAAGGCGCTCAAGAATCAAAACAAGCACTCTAAAAATAAGAAGAATATCAAACGGCAACACTCGCCAAGCGATGAAGAAGAAAGGAAGAAAGTTAATACTGGCAGTGAATCTGATGAATAAATACATGTTGTATACTCCATTTTGGTATTTTATTTATAGAGGAACGCTATGTAGCTATTGGTGCGATTGTGTTGTTCACAAACTAAACTAAATTTAAATTCAGTAATTTTTTTTCTTTCTATTTCATTATGAAAAGGACAGAAGATAAACTTTAGTTGAATCCTGTCAAATGAAGATACTCCATAGACAAGTTTAGACGTGATAAAAAAATTGGCTACTAAAAATACGTCAGTTTACGTCAGGTGCTGACTAATTTGACAGGACTAAACTAATATGTATCTTTTGTCCTTTTCTTAATGAAATAGAAAGAATAAGATACACTGAACTTAAAGGGTCTCACCGAGTTTCCATATGAAATCTACACTGGCGAATTTTGTTGACATTAGTTCCTTTCTTAAGTTGCTAGTTGTTGAAAATAATTTTAGGCCAATTTTGAAACTCCTAGCTTTATTAGTTTTTGGAAAATAGGGGTGCAACTCCTAGCTCCAAAATTATTTTTCTACTAAACTATAATAGATATTCAACTGAAACCAAAGGACATTAAAGCTACTAATTAGGTTCACGTTATATATTTTTTTCATAATTTTGCATGCAACTATAGGGCAGCAAAATATTTATTTATTTTAATTTAGGGGTGGTAGGTATTTCGTAGCTATTTTTTGAGGTACACCAACCAAACAAACCACGTATAATCGGTAAGTATCTTACTATACTGCGTAGCAATTACATAGATGTGTGATGGGTGGAACATATTTGAAACATTAAAAGTAATAAGTAGGTAGGTAGGCTTAGTATTGTAAACTGATACTAGTTGAGACTTATAATATACCGCGCTATCGACAAGTTGTGACACGTCTTCAAAATCGCGTTATTTGTGTCAGTTGTATCATAGTATAAAGAGGGGAAGTAGGCTATCTCCGGCCCAATCCGCGATATAATTGCCTACTGTGAAAAAATCGCAAAGAATGTGCGCGATTTGGATGGAGTAATGGCACTATTGAGCTAATGCTCTGTGAGCGTGCGTGTTCCATCGCCGCCCGTTCGATGTCCACCACGCACACGATGGATGGGAAGCAGCACATTAAGTAATTTTTTGCTCCGTTGGTGTAATTGCTATATGGCGTTCCAGTAGGAGGATAAATAAATAAATAAATCTGTCTCAGGGTTGTCACTTTTAGCAAAATTTTAATTCAGTGCATACCTACCAACACAGAAATGTAAAACAAGTACAGAAATGTATTTAAGATTCAGAGCAGTATTATTTATAAAAAAAAGGGATAAAAAAACCGGCGCGCGGCGGTGCGGTGGGGGCGCGACTGTCCGCGCTTCGTCAGATTCGGTTGTCGCCCAAACCGCTAAATATTTAGAGACTAAGAGCTCGTATACCATATATATCATCATAAAAAAAAATACAAAAAACTGACTAGTATAATTATATACTAGTCAGTTTTTTGTATCTTTTTTTGATAGGCACAATGTAGTATTTGTACACATAAAGGACCATATTTATTTTTATTTTTAATTAATACAAACATATCAACTGAATCACACATTTATTACAAAATTACAAATTAGCTACAGAAAAATACTTTCTTCGGTTTCGACTATTACGAAACGCCTTGTTATTAAACTTTAATGTGTAATATATCCGCATCCTTATAAATAACTTAACACCCAAACACACAGCAATATGTTTTCCTGCGATTATCACACATTTTTTATTCATTTAGCGGTGCCGAAAAGCCGTGATGCGCGAACCTCGTGCGGTGTTACTTTTAGCACAGTAAATAAATATACAGTAGGTTATCTAAGGCCGCCCGCCGAGTTATTAGCCTACTCTTGCGTTGATACCCAGGGTTGTCACTTTTACTTTTAGTTAATATTTTCGAACAAGCTCAAGTATAAACGGGATACACTATGCTCAAGTATAAACGGGATAGAATTATTTTTAACGAAATTTGTTTACATTTTAGACGACGATACGCGCATCGACTTAATAAGTCGATGTACACACAAGTATTCGACTAAATAAGTCGATCGTCAGACTACCGGAACCATATTTGGATTGAACAACACATCAGACAATAGAAAAATGAATAATTTCAAAAGTAATTAATTTGCAATATTAATTATTGTGAAATTGCCCTTATTACAACTATACCTACGCGACAAATACGTTTACCTAAACGATGTTTCGTACTCAATCCTCTGTTTTGTAGTAAAACTAGACTTCTTAAAATAAACTTTAGCTCTAAACATAGTATTCAGAAAAATGCGACTCGGCTACGCTATCAATAAAGCAAATAAACTGTGAAATAAACAATACAATACCACATTTTCTAATAATATTTAAGTATAAGTAGGTACTTACATTTCTGGCTGAGTAGGAAGTATGAAGAAAGATAAGTCCGGGTTTGCGAAATCATTATTGAGGCACCCGAAAACACTACAATATTTTTTTCCCCTTTTTGAAGTCATGATACTCGTAATTTACGAGTAAGTGGCCGCCGCCGGCGACAGTTGACGAACGCAAGCGGTCATGTAGCGTCTTGTAGCGTACGCGCGTGCTCACAGTCGCGCTGCACAGCCCGCACTGCCGCCACCTTATTCCCCCATATATTATGTTAGCGTGTGCGTGAAATCGCGTGCCGACATGGCGCGCGGCGCGCACGCACACATTCAAACCGAGAGCGGCACGTTTGTATGAAGATGTTTTACTGTATATTTACTGTGCTTTTAGCCCCGACTGGCGCTGTAAGCAACCGAGAAACGGGTCGAGATTTTGTTTAAGTGTGCGTGCGGCGACGCATAGATACTTTGGCGCACACATACAAGCCGCGCGCGGTGCGTTTGTATGAAGATAACTTACTTCCCCTCTATACTATGGTTGTATCGTGTTAAAATTCTCCCGAACGTAGTTATTTCAAGTCTTAATCGTTTTGTATTCTTTAAAAATAGAAATAGTATTGCGCATTTCTTAACTTTCAAATGAATAACGTGTTGTGTTGAGCAGAAAATATTTTTCATTTGTTTGTAAGTATATAATTCGAACATTTGTTATATGGTTGTAACCTGTAATACTGTAAAATGGAAGACAACACTGACAGAGCAAGAAGATGGTTTTTAATATATCAGAGGGTTTTTAATACATCAATGGGGTAAGGCCAAAATATCAGGTTGGCACAAAAGTTATGAGACACTTGGTTTACGTTTTATATTTTTTATTATTATTATTACAATACAAAAAGCTTAGTCAATGATGTAATCACCATTACGGCCCGTTCACGACCTTGCCGCTGTGAGCGGCAGCTAAGCGCGGGGCGGCGAGCGGTAAAATCAAAAGTATGAAAATGTTTGAAGCACGCCACGAGACGCCGCTCATAGCGAAAACGCGCGCGGTTTTATCCGATCGAATCGCGGTGCGGGGAGCGGCAGGAACAAAAGTAAATCAAAATAAAAAATATAAAAAAAAACAAAAATGTTTATTGCAATTACATACACTTAAATGTACTCCAACAGTACTCCAACTTCATACAAACGGACGAAACGCGAGCTATACCTACGCGCCTCGATCTCGGGGTGCGCTCGTGGCGCAGACAGTCACGGCTGTACCGCAGTGTCGAACGGACGCTGTGTTGTTTTTTTAACAATAACCGCGCGCTTTTTTCTCTAAAAATCAGTTAATATGACGAGTAGGAAATATTGTGCTGTTTTTGGTTGTATGAATTCGTCAATAACGCATCCAGACATAAGTTTATTTAAATTACCTGGAAACTCTGAAAGGTAAGACTATAATAGTACATTATGATATAAGTGTGGTAAGTTGAAAATTACAGCTGAGGCGATATTGCTAGCCCGAGCCGTAGATGAGGGCTATAAGAAAGCAGAGGCTGTAATTATCAAACCGCACGTATGTCATACGACGTTTTATAACACATTTGTGAGGAAATAAATAAAACTCGGACTTTCTTAAACGAATAAATCTTTAATTACTTGTTAAAACAGTTATTAAAATTCGAACAATTTGTAAAATTAATTATTACTTTGCCAGTTGGCATTTTTAATGTTGTCAAGCTATTACTCGTATTATTAGTTGCAATTTCAATTGTTTTGTTTATGGCAAAGGCACAAAAAACAGCCAGTATTACTAATAAAGTAAATTAATACTTTTGTGTTTTTGTTACAGATAAATGGTTGTAATTAATTTTCAAAATTAATTAAATTAAAGAATTAAATGTTTATTTATTATATCTTATCTCCCAAAGTTAACTTTATTCATAAAATGTTGACCACTTTTCTGACATAAAAACTCTTTGCTAAGATTTAAAAAAGTACCGTTCGTTTTAGACGGAGCATCTTGATAAGCCGTGCGCTTTACATTACAATTACGCACAAGTACGTAATGAGATACATTACGATATTGAAATTGGTGCAGTAAGAGACCTTTTACGAGCAAATGTGTTATAAAATAATTTTACTTACTAGTAGGTAGGTACATAATGTGTGTCTTTTTAATGGATAAGTATTTCCTTTTATCTCACGAAAAAAAAGGTGTTTGGATTAATAAATAAAGCGAATAGAGTAACGGAAAGTTATTGAGACGAGTGAAATAGGTAGTTATATGCGGTTCTGAATGAATCATAATACGGTAGGTACCTACCTACTTACGCTTGTGGTAAGTGGTTAGGTATATATATATATATATATATATACAACGTGTAACGTTAAATGCGCAAAACCTGAAAATAGTTTGATCAGAATAACGAGCAGAATTAATTGAACCACTTTTTAATATAGGTCACATTTTTCAAAAAAATCTTCATTAAAAACGTTGCCGTGTCTATTTATTAATAGATCAAGCAAGCCAATGTCAGCGCGGCGCAGCGGCCCGGTGACGACTCCTCCCTCGGTAAAGCGTCGTCGCAGACGCAAGAAACGATCAGAATGGCCAGTAAAACTAAAACAGCACATAAAACCTTTACAATTTTTTTAATGACTTATTTTCTCTCTGAAATAGGTCAATTGAATTAAAAATCAGTTGGGGTGTCTGAGGTTTTGCGCATTTAACGTTACACGTTGTATATACCTACCTACTATAACTTCGGTGCATGTGTGTTTTGTTAGTTTGCATAATTCAAAGTAAGTAGGCAAATGTAATTAAAATGCTGGAGACGGGCAGCCCTAGCGCAGGTTTACGTACCGCGCGGCTGTAGGCATTTATTTCTAACATGCGGCCGAGTTACAATACTGTATTATAATATTACCGTGATTTTGTGGCGGTAATGGTTACCGAGGCATTTATCACTGAAATTTTAAATCGACCGCCATATAATTGTCAGCGTTTATAGTTTCATTGTGTAATAGTTCATAAAACAGTATGCCTTGCGCGTCCCAGAAACAGCAAAGCAGAACTTTTAAGCGGTTCTTTTGACTCTGCTTCGGTTGAGTTGGTGGCGTTTCTTCTCGAGGCAGCCAAAAAGCATGACGTGTATCGTTCTCGTAATGAATCCAAGATTCATCTCCAGTAACCAGATCAGACAAAAACTCTTTACGTCGGGGTCACAGCAAAAGTGCAGATTAACAGATAACAGCGACACGGACTGCACGACTGGCGTCTGTAAGGATGTGCGGTACCCACCGAACCAAAACTTTTCGATACCCAAGCTCATGCAGATGGTATTCCACGGCGTGGTGATTGCAGTTAAGTGCTTCCGCTAATTCACGAATGGTAGCATCCGGATTTGACTACAGTTCGCGGCGTAAATCGGTATCGTTCACTGCGGGTGGTCGTCCTAAGCGTGGCTGACTTTCAAGGCTCCTGTCTCCTGATTTAAAACGGTCAAACCAACGGGACACCGTCGCATGGCTTGTACTTCCAGCGCTCAATGCAGTGTTGGGACCAATATATTTGCCAAAAATGTTCATCATCAGCAGCCTACAGCAGTCCACTGCTGGACATAGGCCTCTCCTATTGCACGCCATTCAACTCGATTTTCGGCAACTCTCATCCAGCTGCTACCAACCATCCTGCTGAGATCGTCGCTCCACCTAGCCTGAAGGCGTCCAACCTTACGTTTACCGATTCGCGGAACAATGTTATAAAAAAAGTTGTCTGTCTTAACAGTAATGCATTGTATGATAATCTTCTTATTTTTAAGTGTTACATTCAGATGTAAGTTTAAAAACTTACACCTGAATGTAACACTTATCGAGTTTGTATCCGATCATGCTGTCAACTATAGTGACAGCTAAATTTTCCCGAACGAAACTGACAGCTCAGTCAGATATTACCCGAATAAATTGAAAAGGCAGCGCTTTGACAGCATAGTTTTGATTCCCGTTAAAAATAACCGTAGCGCTAGCGCCATAAAATTTCCAAAATAGAATATCCTAATTGGCCGCGTTATAGTCTGACGTAAATGCGAGTTGAGCGTGTAAAAATTACAAAGAGAAAGCTATAAATTATTTTATTGATAGTACTTATCGTGTACATAATAATTATCGACGTCGTAGCGAGTACACGTGTCGACGTCATTATCATTTGTTTATTGTACTGTGACACCAAGGCGCTGATATATTAACAATAACATATTGATTGTTTTGTGTAAAAAATTCGTTTCCTCTTACGATAAGGATGCATTTACAGACTTTATTAATTGTTTTATTACTATCTTTCGCGTGTGGACAAGACAGACAGGTGGGTTTGTTTCTGAGCATGTTTATAAAATTGATGGATGTAGATTTAAGCTAAGATAGGCCCAATGTTTTTAAAACTTCCTTTTTGTTTGGCTTTATCTCTTTGTGTTTAGAGGATGAAGGTCAGCAGTGATCAGTGATTGGGACATTGTTAGTTCATCTGACATTGTAATACATTTTTTCCTACCTTATTTTGCTGCACTGGCTTAGGAATTCATTTATAAGTCCTATAATTCGAAAAGGTTCAATACCAAACATGTTACCATGTCCTCCTTTTTATTTAGCCTTGCTCTGGTGTCATACTACACATCCACCCACTAAACATAATAATCTAATGTTTACATTATTCTGACCATATCTACATATCTGTAACCTACATTGCTAGAATAATTTAGTTTATTTACATCATTAAGTTTAATAGATTCATTAGAATATTTCGGAAAGATGTAATTATCAAAAATATTATGAAATAGCTTCATTTTCAAATGACTACTAGTTTGATCATTATTTTGTAATTATCCTAATCATCCAATTATCTAATAACTTGTATTCAATTAATTGAAATTCAATAGGTATCTATAATAGGTACCATTTAAAAAAAAAAAGATTTGTTAAGGTTATATGGCAACTAGATTTTAAGTTTCGAATTCTTTACAGATAATACCAAAACTGAACCCAGGATGTGAAAGCTGTGATATAAGAACAACACTTGTATACATCATAGCTGAAGGTGCCCATGACACTGTTCACCAGCTATGGGACTTCACAAGAGGCATGCCCACCATCATCTATGTGATCACCAAAAACAACTCTTCATTAAATATAACCTGGGAGAATGAAAAACCTGTTAAATTTAGGCTCACTGAAAAACCGCAGTATAGTTTTGCTGCAACTATAGACAAGGTAATCAGGTTTTAATACTTTTCAAGGCTTGTTTCCTGAGAAAAAAAAAATTACTTGTGTTTTTAGAAAAATTGCTCTTCTGAAGAATGGAATTTTGCTTAACACTATACTATACAGTAGAAACTCGATTATCCGGCCCTCAGTTATATGGATTAGCGATTATCTAGACTATCAACCATGACCAATAAGTACATACATTGTATGTTGAAAAATGTATCTCTTAATAATTTCTTAATAAACATTCATTTTCGATTTTCGTTCATATGTATTTGTTGTTTGTAATAAACACATAACATTATGTATGCACAAAACCCGCTTTTCTTCATACATTCAATTATCTGGATTTTCGATTATCCAAATCCCTAATGACAACAATTAGTCCGGCTAATTGAGTTTACACTGTAGATAGTGTATTTATTTTTTCTGTTTAATATCATATTTGCTGATAAAAATTTAACCTCTCTGGGAAATCCCCCTAAATCCACAGCACAGCTTTCAAAAAAACTCTTTAAGTCACATATTGATACTGGAAATATGAAATAACATAAGAGACATTTAGTCGAAAATGAGTTATATATTGAAGTGAGTTATGTATATTGGCTTTATTGATTTTTTGCTATTTTAGCTTCAAAGAATGAGTAAATCTAAGAAACTTTGTCCTAGACGCTTTTAGCATAAAACATATAGTTAAAAAATTGTAGTCAGTTTTTTTAAGAAATATATCTTATTTTGCTCTCCTGTAAACCTTAGTTTTGTCCCTTACGTTATTTCATATTTCCAGTATCGATGTTTGTTTGTGATTGTGACGCATTCTACGCCAAATTAACCATATCTACATGGAATGTAATATTATCCTATTTGATGGAAATTCAAACTCATGTTTATCAATAAGTGACGTCATTCGTAAATGGGCCAGCATCTCGGTTCCACTAATATTCGTCATTCATCTGTTGATTTAAGGTCTGCGCATATACATTCTAAGGGCCCTTTCCCACGGCAAGGGCTCTTTCCCACGGCAAGCTCCCTTTTTTTGCAGGTACGGTTTTTTCCAGGATCCCGTTTAGTGCTGTACGTGTTTAAATATACATTTTCACACAAGCATCCTGTTTGCAGTATACGGAAAACAGGATGCCTGTGTGAATATGTATATTTGTTTAAACACGTACACCACTAATCGGAATCCTGCAAAAAACCGTACCTACAAAAAACGGGAATTTGCCGTCGGAAAGAGCCCTAAGGGGACAGGATCCCTTTTTTATTCTAATCGAATTTGTTCTATTATTTCCTTGCTTTCAAAAGAGGGGAGTGATCAAAATCGAATTAAGAACATCCTCTGTAGGTATACATCCGCATTTGGCACTTGCTGTGAGTCATAGGTTGCGTCCCCATTCAATACTAGCGCATTGTATTAGATAACATTGTTTCTCGTGAGTTATTAATTCATTAGAATGCAAATGTTGAGATCCGATGCGAAATTGTTATTCTAAAATCTATATCTATGTAATAAATCTGTAGACGAGGCGTTTTTGTATGTACACCCAAACGCCAGCACATCAAGCTACCCGAAACTGTCAGATTTTCCCAATCAACTTTGAACCTTATACCTACTTCAGCGATAAAGTTGAAAATCTATTAAAGAAATCTGACAGATTGTAGTAGCTTGATGTGCTGGCGTCTGTACATTGAACATACATATTTCTAAATCGTTGGGGTGTTAAAGGATAGCCAACAGATGACATTTCATGAATTTTTGGAATTGTTGTCTGTTGATCGGTTTGTCTGTTGATCGGTTTGTCTGTTTGGATGTGAGGCATTTTACATGAACAAGGAGTAGGTACGTAAAAAGTACCAAAGCAATATTGTTCATATTTTTATACTCAAATATAGTATAGAACTCGGAGTCATTACATTGTGGAGGAGACTATGCTTCCTTATGCTGAGGAGAAGCTGCCTGTAGTTTGGATATCTCAACATGATAACGACCCCAAACACACTGCTCATTCAGTGAATAAGTTTCTCAGTGATCAACAAATCACTGTGTTAGATTGGCCTGCAAACAGCCCCGATCTTAATCCGATCGAAAATCTGTGGGGAGAAGTAAAGAAGAGCGTGGTTGCTAAAACGGCGAGTAGTTTGAATAAACTGTATGATGTCTTTGTCAAATCTTGGAGCACTATTTCTGTTGAAACCTGTAAAAAATTAATAAATACCTTGCCCCGTCGCTGCAGAGCATAAGCAAGGCTCGTTCTACATAATATCAATACTTAACATGGTAAACCCTGTTTAAACCATATATTATATGGGTTAAACAGGGTTTACCACTGCTTACAAAGCTAAGCATTGATATATGCCCATTGATTCGAAAACGAAACAAGAAGCAGTACTTTCCTAAAAGCATCGTAAATCGTAAATATTTGCCCGTTGTTTCGTTTTCGAACTCCTCTAAAATACCTACTAAACAAGAATATCTTTTACTAAAACTAATCAATATTAATATAGGGGCCTATCAACAGAGACATATCTGAAAACAACCAAAATCGGAATCCTAAAATAGTTCTGGGCATGGGTTAATAAATGTTGTTAAAACATATTGTCAGTAAATTGATACCAAAATAACAGCAACTTGTTTATCGAAAAATGACTTCGGTATCAGTCGTCCCTGTATATCTACAACGGGGCCATTAAAGTATTACGTAAGCAGATTTTTTGCAATTATTAATCCCCCCTCCCCCTCGTCAGCAAAAGTAAGCAAAGCTATCACCCCCCCCCCCCCCCCATGCTTACGTAAACATTGTTAAGTACATGCAATTTTTCAATGAGTTCTGGTTTCTTTATTGTTTCATGAGCCTGCTGCTCTTATAACTATTTATTTCATTATTTCCGGGAATCCCTGAAAATGAGTTTCGTTTTCAAGCATAGACAAATAGGGTTGCCATAATAATATGTATTCAAACCAAAATTTACTAAATTATGTATAACATCCGAAAAAGTGAAGAAATAAATACGGCTGACATAATCACCTTCCGGATCCCCCATCCCCTGTCATCACTACATAGTATAAAACAAAGTCGCTTCCCTGTCTGTCTGTCCCTATATATGCTTAGATCTTTCAAAATAAGCAACGGATTTTGATGCGGTTTTTTTTAATAGATAGAGTGATTCAATAGGAAGGTTTATATGTATAATAAATGCATAATATAGTAGAGAAACACTGATAATTTTAGAGGTTTCTAATGTAATGTCGTAAATAAACACATTTTTTTGCGCTTACATTGTAAACGCTGGCTGAACCCGTCGAGATAGATCAAAATAATGTACTACAGTATTGTACACCTTAAAAAGATCTACAAAAAAGTCCGCGATGGTATATGTCTATCTCTTAGGGATAACCCACAATAACCATTTTTTATCCTATACTTTTTACGAGAAATAATGGCTCTAAAATTATCAGTGTTTCTCCATTGCACCCGTGTGAAGCCGGGGCGGGTCGCTAGTCAATTATAAGTAAAGCAAAGACCCAACCCTGTAGTGCTTACGTAATACTTGAATGGCCCCAACTGTATTTTCTCAAAAAAATATCGGATGTAACTAGATAAACAAAACTCTTATTAGCTCAGTTGTAGTTACTCCCAACTACCTACGTCATTCGCCATTCCTCGACATTAGCCGTAGTAACGTAGCAATGTAATAATAATAATAACATTTTTTCACTGATGCCACACGCCAGTAAGACTAATGTCTGAGGAATATGGTAACCTGAGAAGTAGGTTTTTTAATAATATTGATTTTGTCGTACTGCCATGATAATTCATCTATTATACAAATATGAAGTGTCTGTTTTTAATGTCAAAAATTCTTAAGCATTTAATAAAAAGCTGTTATCTTTTTATTAAATGCTTAAGAATCTGTATAAGTGCAGTACCTACTTATAACAATTTTTTTTTCTCTGTCTGTCTGTCTTTTCCGGCTAATGTCCAAAACGGCTGCACCAATTTTGATGAAATTTAGTCTGAACCGTGTTTTGGTGGCTTCTTTTCGGCTTCGGGGCGGAGACAAATCCAACAAATCAAAGATCACAAAAAAGTGGTCCAGCCATTCTTGAGTTATACCTAAATGGTGTAACTGACCCGACTTTGATTTATCGATATAATAATAATAAATAATAAAAAAGATTTATTTTATTATTTATGTGTACACACAGCAAAATACATAGAGATATGACATAATTATAATTTGAATACAAAGGTACTGCTTATTTCTTAAGAAATTTCTTCCAGCAGAACTGCGAAAGGAGAAGTAAAAAAGAAATGTAGACAATAGTGTGTGAGAACATGAAGAGAGTAATATGAATGTGTGAAGTATAAAATACCCTTTTCCATTCCTTAGGTTATAGGGGATAATATTCTAATACCTAATAATTTCTAGCAGATGCAGAATCTTTACACCCCCTTTTAGTTTGTCCTCATCACGTTTCCATCATCAGCGGATTGGCGTCGTCTATAAGTGAGACACAGAGTCGTTTAGTAATAAATATATAAAAAAAAAGCTCAAGTGTGAGTCGGACTCGCGCACCGAGGGTTCCGTACAAATTTGTAGGTATGTAACTACAAATTTACGGTTTCCGGATTTTTTCCTTTACTTGTGCTACATGACATTGCTTCTTGCCAATTTTCATTATTCTAGGTCAACGGGAAGTACTCTATAGGTTTTAACTCCCTTGCAAGTGTCAAAATATGCGGCATAAACGGAACATAAACGCCCGTATCTTTTGATTGCGTTGACTTAGAAGTTTGATTTTTTCACTGCTTCAAGGAATTGCAGCCCTGAGTATTTGATATTAATTTCAACAACTCCACGCCTTCCTGAGAAAAGGGGTCTTGACAGACGGACAGACAAACGGACAACGAAGTGATCTTGTAAAGGTTCCGTTATCCCTTTTCAGATACGGAACCCTTAAAACACGTAAACAACTCAAAATAACGTAGATGCATCTTGTTCCAGCTACAAGAATACAATGACATCGAGAACAATGGGCACATTGACAATAAGAGTCCACAGAGGGAGCTGTCGTTGCATGGTGTGGTGTGGCGACGCAACGAGACCAAGTTAACTGACAAGGAAGCCATGCTGCACATGCGTGGGTACTTCGCGGATCCGAGGAGGCAGAGAGGCGTTCTTGATATGAAAGTAAGTTGTAGAGTGAAACAGCTGTACAAGAAACTTTTGGCGCGTCGTTAAAATCGGAACTAAAGCCGCCATCTTGATTTTTCAATACATTTCAATAAACATTTCACTTTCACAAAATATTTACCAACTGCGCCCCGCATGTCAACGTCTTTCGAGCGCCAAAAGACCCTTCTAGCCCTGTAAGTGCATCTGCACCTATGATCATGAATGAGGAAGTTAATAGATGGAAAGATGCATGACACAATTGCGTACAATTTAAATATGGTGGCTGAGCCATTCTTAAGAGGCCGTAATACTTTGTTGGACCCGGGGATTTAACCCCCACTGCTCAGTTTTCGCGCTTGCGACTACTAGACCAACCAGACTACTAGACCAACCAGACTACTAGGCCAACCAGGCTACTAGACCAACTAGACTACTAGACCAACCAGACTACTAGACCAACCAGGCTACTAGGCCAACCAGGCTACTAGACCAACTAGACTACTAGACCAACCAGACTACTAGACCAACCAGGCTACTAGACTTCGAGATCAATACAGTAAAAGACAGTCAAATATACCTATAATTAATTGTTGCTGCTTACGTTACAATATCATCACGACTGCCACATTTTATTTAGGAGGGTTCAATGTTCTACTCCCTTGCCAACTTGATCGCTTAGATGTATGTTTGTATTTATCAATAAAAGAATCCATGAATAATTTTCTCTTTCAACCATAACTCTAACACAACTCTTCAACCCAACAGCTAGACCTCCTCCCCTTCAAAGACTACGCGATAGACCTGCCCCACCTCATCCACACAGCGAACTCGACGCTCATCGACGTCAGCCTAGTGAACCTGACGACGTCACCTGACTACAACGCGTCACGTTTCGCGATACACTTCACGATGGTCAGCACCGACGCATGGAGCGATACCATGACTTATAGCATGAGGAAGAGCTTGGATGATGAACATACGCCGGGAGTATTTGAGGTGAGAAAAAGTATTTGTACTTCATAACAACGGGAATACTGGATGTAGGAAGGAAGGCTGCCAGACTCAAAAGGGATTGGGTGGGTCACATCAGCCGCATGCACGATGACCGCAGGGCAAAAGCTTCCATACAATGGGTGCCTGGAGATGGACGGTTCGATTCCCGCACGGAACAAATATTTGTATGACCTACAAGTAGTTGTTCCGGGTCTGGCTGTTTGTGTATGTGAGTTTAAATGTTTGTAAACGCATCCACAATACAGGAGAAATTCCTAGTGTGGGGCAACGTTAATAAAAAAACTATATAGACCTGAGAGTAGAAATGCCGATGTACACCAGTTTTTATGACAAAATATCTTTTACTGTTCAAGGAGTACGGCTATGGAATGACACAGACATCCAGCACATCAAGCTACTACAATCTGTTATATTTCTTTAATAGATTGTCAACTTGATCGCTGAAGCATAAAGTTCAAAGTTGATTAGAAAATTATACAAAACAGAACTTGCAAAAGACAGTCAAACGATTATTTTTGTTTTGGATACCTACTTCTATAAAATATTAAAATTTGTTTGTATTGATTATTTGTCAGTTGCACAAATAATCAATATTCAAATTATTTTTTGTTGGAAAAGAAAAGTTTTTTTATCTAAGAATTAATTTTTGTTCAGCTGGCGAATCTAATCTCTAAGCGAAGTAAATCCTTATTTCCCATTCTTCGATCATAACTGCATTGTAGTTATAGAAACTGGTCCTAGATGTTTCTGAAAGGCGTTTGAATTCATGGGAATTAACACTACAACAACGTTTTTTACGGCTCTACCGGATTCTTCGTGGTCAGCACCTTACATCATTTATTTAAATGTTATTATGTATGTTTTAATTGACAGATATTTGAGATAAAAACACCGAAGTCCAGTCGGTCAGACGACGGCGGTTTCATGCAGTTCCGTCCGGTGTGCTACACTGAGGCAGACCGAAGCGTGTCCTCTTCGACCAACGCGTACATTACGAACTTTACCAGGTAATTATATCGACCATTATTGTATCTTCAGACGAACCTGTAAAGACGGTGATGTTGAAAAACAAATCTTGACTCATGAATGTTGGTAATCCTGTTATTTTTCTCGAACTCATCTATCACGTTTGGCAGAGCGAGTGGAGTAGTATAGTAGCGCTGGCAGAAAACAATAAAAGTGACAGAAATAGACCAATCTTTTCGACGCGTGAGTAAGAAATTGTCATGTTAGCCCTGCAGGAAGCTTTGATTATCCTGAAGTACTGTCCTGTATCTGTTATCATGAAGTACATACCTTGGAATCCGGCAAAATCAAATCAAATATTTAATTGGATCAAAAAACAGGCTCACTAATTTTTAGTGTTCATTAACAGCTAGTTTAAAAACTGTTGCAGCCATTAGCGCCCACCCCCGAGAGGGGAGACGTTGGCATTCCAACATTTATAATACCTACTAGAGCAATAAAACAAAAAATAGTTATAATAGAACCTAAAGTAAAAATAGATTTATAAACTACACACATTAAAAGTTTCTAGGGATCAAGTATGTTTTAGAGTATCGCAGCAAATGAGGATTATTATTTAAAATTTTTTGGATCGTTATTGATTTTTTTCAGTTAATTTCACTATTTGAATAAAGAATAAAAAAAAATAAAGTGTGTAATAGCGTTTTTCAAAACCATTACAATTTCTGCATCGGAACTAAACACAATTGCATCGATATGGAGCGACGACATCATTTGACACGAGAAGAGGTGATGAGAGCCGTCGGAATGTTGCAAGCTGGTTCCAGGCAACGTACTGTGGCTGTCGCTCTTGGCACTACACAGAGCAAGATGTATATGTTTGATCTGTGTTTTATTGTATACTTAGGTAGGTTACTAAGAAAGGAATATGAATGCCAGTACGTATTTAAATCAAAGGTAAGTATGTGTCATCAGATCTTATAAGTCCTCATACGTCAGTTTTGGAGCTTTTCACCTGTGAGCGCTCTGCAATTCCGTGAGGTAAGTGGATAGATATCTTATTTACTCTGTTGTACAAAACAGGGCCAAAGAAGTGATACTGGCGTTTCACCTACACAACATTGGCCGTGTCAGTTTGGAACACTAGAACAAATATAATATACAGCATGTAACGGTAGGGGGGTATCAACCCTGAAGAAGGTGAATGTGCTCATGAAACTCAACAACTTTCCCCAAAGAACATAGGTCGAAATATGAAAAAAAAATTTGGCCCTCCCTTACAAAACTGACTACCAGCTGATTGATTTACTATGGGAGGGCCAAATTTTTTTTTCATATTTCGACCTATGTTCTTTGGGGAAAGTTGTTGAGTTTCATGAGCACATTCACCTCCTTCAGGGTTGATACCCCCTTTCCGTTACACGCTGTATAAAATAAATTATATATTGAACAAATTGGCATGAGAGGCAAGGCTTTAAAGCCAATTTATTGCAGTTTAGTGAGCAAGTGGGGCACAGAGACAGTGTCAAAAGCCTTAGAAAGATCAAGACTTTTTGAAGGATCTTTGATAGGGCGACAAAAGTTCGGTCGCTGATGATTTGTTATAGAAATAGATTTAATGCGTAAAGAAAAAAAAAGGTACTTAGATATATACCTAAAATTAATTAATATCTATATTTGTTTGAATGCGGTCCATGACCCCATTCAAACAAATATATCGCTAATCGTCAAAACTGATGAGGAAAAACACCTTTTCAAATGGATAGATTGAATTGTTGTGCAAATTGAAAAACCGACCAAAATATACTCAAAATGCCTCCTTATTTTTCTGTACTAATCTATCATTATTGTTTGTCGTCAGATCACATCTACCGAAGTCGGGTACTTTGCGCGATTTCTACAACGGCTATGACCCGAACGATCTACTTGTTCAGGACATGTTCATATCCTTCGGTCTGCCCGGTGACGGCTTCTATAGACAACATAACTATACTTCTTGGTAAGTAACGACAATATCTTTGTAATATATTTGGCGCTATGGTGACCTAACATAGAGGGGCTTGTAGCTAAATAATAACAGCCGCACTGGTCGATCGATCAGGTTAAACTACGTTTGCCGCAGTTGGTCCGTGGATGGGTGACCATCTTCACATACCAAGACCCCTTCGTGCCTCGGAAAGCACGTTAAGCCGTTGGTCCCGGCTGTCATTCGTGGATCTTTGACAGTCGTTGCGGGTCGTCAGTAGCCCGAAAGTCTGACCACCAGTCTTACCACGGGGTATCGTATTACCCAGTGACTGGGTTGTGGAGGTTAGATAGGCAGTCGCTCCATGTAAAATACTGGTATTCAGCTGCATCCGGTTAGACTGGAAGCCGACCCCAACATAGTTGGGAAAAGGCTAGGCAGATGACGATGACCTAACACACCTTTCTCGTATTGATAGGATATGGTGTATATGATAAAAGTTTCTCGAATTATAAGTGAAATCATCATCTGCCTAGCCTTTTCCCAACTATGTTGGGGTCGGCTTCCAGTCTAACCGGATGCAACTGAATAACAGTATTTTAATAATTATAGGTGAAATAGCTATATTAAATCACTATGACACTTAGTTACATGAAATGCTTAAAATGGTAAACTATACAACGTGTAACATTAAATGCGCAAAACCTCAGACACCCCAACTGATTTTTAATTCAATTGACCTATTTCAGAGAGAAAATAAGTCATTAAAAAAAATATAAAGGTTTTATGTGCTGTTTTCGTTTTACTGACCATTCTGATCGTTTTTTGCGTCTGCGACGACACTTTACCGAGGGAGGAGTCATCACCGGGCCGCTGCGCCGCGCTGACATTGGTTTGCTTGACCTATTAATAAATAGTCACGGCAACGTTTTTAATGAAGATTTTTTGAAAAATGTGACCTATATTAAAAAATGGTTCAATTAATTCTGCTCGTTATTCTAATCAAACTATTTTCAGGTTTTGCGCATTTAACGTTACACGTTGTATAACTAACGTATTGGTAAAATAGTATTGGTAATATTTTTGAGTACGTGGTGTCTCTAACGAGATCTGAGCGCGAACTGGGCCACATCTTGTTGAACGACCGAATGTGCATACTTGCAGTCGATGTAATTATGCATTTTCGCTGAGTATTCGATTAAAACTCGAACAATCTTAATCAGAAACTTTGGTATTTCATCATAATTTGGTATCGATACCCGTCATATCTGTGAGGTTTCGCGAATGAATTTAATTTGCTTGCTCGTTGTAAAGTTGTGTACCCAATGTAAAGTTTCTACATTTACATCCTTAAATTATAATATAATTTAAGGATGTAAATATATAATAAGAGTATATATAATAATTATAATAGAGAGTATATATAATAATTATAAAAGAGAAATATATAATAATTATAATAAGAGTAAAAAGTTATTAGAGTGCAAAGTTATTAGTATGAAAACTTGATACGATAGTAGGAAGTAGTAGAATTTTACTTTTTTTTTATAGAAGCTCGACCGTGGAAGACCTATCATCGGTCTAATAAATATGGGTGCCCATGTAATTACAAGCATATGAGACATTTCAGCTTTGTTACTGAAATGGTAACGGAACTGCAATAAAGCGCGATGCTACGCGATATACCGCGATGGTATTGCAGAGGTTCACAGGCCGCGATGACTACGGAAGCCGAGGGCACGTCACAGCAGCAACGGGCCGCAGCGCAACGCATTTTCTTACAAAATAGTGCGGTGCGGCCCGCTCGTAGTGTGCGCTAGCCTTTATGATCCGGTGGGTCGCGTGGGTCGCCTGTTTGTTTGCCAGAAAATAATAAAGAAAGAAAGAAAATGCGTTTATTGGCATTACATCAAAATAAATACACATTAAAACTATAAAACAGTAAACAAAGACTATAATGCCAAAAGGGCCTCAGCTCAGCATAATGTCAGATGACAACACAGTGTGTATCACCTAACGCTGATTTTCAGCTGCAACCCACGAGTGCCATACGCTGGAATAAAAAACACATAGGGAAGTGTGTGTCCGTTATAATCAATTTAGAGAATAAATTAAATATGATAATATAGAAAAGCTCATACAATATTTAAAGCAATAGTCTTTGGCCACCTTTTCACTATATTACATACTTTAATTTCAGGTCATTCACAATAGGCTACGGAGTGCCGCCTGTCGAAAACTTCTCTCTCTTCGTTATCATCATCATATCCATCGGGTTAGGAGTTCCCGTACTACTGGCTTTGTCAGGTATCACGTATGTGCTGGTCCGAAGGTGCAAGCAGAGGAATCCGCCTGCGAGGTTCACTGATGACGAATAAAACAGTAGTGTAGAAGAAAATGATTTGACGAATCACACTCTCACTTGTAGATAGCCTACGTATCATTTGGTGCAGTGACGTGCAAAAAGATCATACATCTTTTTACATTTTTTTTTTTTTGCATTTATTTTATGTTATTATTAATTGTAATAAAGTTATTTTGTCATTTAGAATTTCGATTCAAAGTTAGAAATAATCAAGAGAATTCCAGTAAATGTATCAGGGTCCGTACTATGACGTGTTAATGCCATCGTTGGTCCGTTGTGAAAAAGAGATAGCGCTATTCATCCTGTATAGCTGTATCTCTGTCTGACACTGGAACAACGATGGCATTAACACGTCATAGTACGGACCCTGGTCGTCTTTTTGCACGTGAGTGTATGTTGGTTCATGTATGTTTTATGATGTCTAAGCGTGAGCGCGTAAAGAAATTATGATTTGATGTTTGAGTTGCGTCGCTCGTTGTTGAGGGTGTGTGATAGTGTGATGTTAGTAAATGAAGAACTTGACGAAGAATTTTGATGGAAATGTCGGATTATTGCCGTAGGTACAGTCAAAGGATAAATATGTTAAACACCGTAAGGTTACTTTTCACTTGTAACTTATTACTTTTCCGACTATGTTATTGTCAACATTTTTAATGAAAATGACAGTTTGACAGCAAACGGTGAGGGGCCCGCTATGTGGGAAAGCAGTTTGTTTGAAAGTTGCTAACCCCTAGCCTGTTAGGCAAACTTATTAAGTGCGGTAAGAATAGAAAAAGTAATTGTGTCTCATTAGTGACCGTTAACATTAACGCTTCTTGATCGTACACACTTCCTGCCAATGTGTCCGACATTCTATCTGAATAATGATTCTAGACTCCGAACTTCGCTTAGCAGTTAAGTAGTTATAATTTATTTTTGTATGAATCCTATATACAGTCAAATCTTATACGGCCGAGACTTAGTCCAAAAGTAATCGTTATTTAAGTTAAACAACAATATTGATAAAATTGTTTTTAAAATATTTCTCAATTTGTCATACAGCTTTTATGGAAAAATCAAATAAAAATGTAATGTAGAGTATATAAAGAAATAATGTTGTTGACTGTACTTTTTCTTTTTTGACCAAATTATGTTTTTTTTTTGTGCGTAAATAATAAACAGAGATTCATATGACATTGCTAGCTACAGGAAATATAAACTATATCTAAAGTGCCTGTGAATAGAACAAATTAGTTAGAAGTGTGTAACAGTCTTGTGCAACATGCAACATCACCTGTAGTGTAACACAGCATTGTGTGAAAATCGACAAACTATCTATTGTCATTTGGTTGCACATTCATCTTTGTATTTATTACATATTATATTTTTTTCGTTAGCTTATATTGTCCTACTGCGGCAAATTATTTAGGGCCTCCCACATATTATTTAGGGACTTCTTTATTAAAACATGTTAGTGCCGTAGTTCCTTAAAATGCATCATATTATGCAACGTTATACTTACTTATATTTTAGGTAGTACCTGTACAGAAAGAAACTAAGATCTTTGCAAATATTTTATTGCTGTAATTTAAATTTAATGTAGCTTTGCTGTATCGCCTCAAATATTAATTTTCTAGCTAAAATTACCGGATGATAATAATTAAGTATAGTGCAGTATGCATACACACGTCACGTTCCAGTATAAAGCTGATATGCATCCGTTACCTCACACATCTGGTCCAGTTGAAAACCAGCGTCAGGCACCAGTTGTCTGACATTTTTGCTGAACTGGGCCTTTTTGGCGCATCCGTGAGGCACACTTTCCAGTTTAATTTCCTACATCGGACTTTACACTTTTTTTTTATTTGATTTTTATTTGTTTTTTATCTGATGTATGTCTCATGTGTACCGTGTGTCTTATAGTCTGTGCTATATAAATGTATTTTCTTTCTTTCTTTCTTTCTTTCAGTATTCGTACCAAGCCATAAGTTTTGTATAAATGTAAGTGCAGTCAAGAAACATAGGCGCCGATTCTCTTGTTCACAAACTAAACTCAATATAAGTTCAGTGCATCCTTTTCGTTCTATTTATTTATTTATTTTATTATTTATCTACACACAGTAAACAACATATGGATATGACATAGTAATAATTTGAGTACACTTATTTCTTAAGTACTGCTTATTTCTTAAGAAATTTCTTCCAGCAGACCTGCGAAAGGAGAAGTAAAAAAGAAATGTAGACAATAGTGTGTGAGAACATGAAGAGAAAAATATTCATTAAGAAAAGGACAGAAGATAAATATTAGCTTAGTCCTGTCAAATTAGTCAACGCCATTTTTAGTGACGTACTTTTAGTAACAATTTTTTTAATAACCTCTAAACTTGTCTATGGAGTATCTTAATTTAACAGGACTAAACTAATATTTATCTTCTCTCCTTTTCCCAATTAAATAGAAATAAAAAGATGCACTGAACGTAAATTTAGTTTATTTTGTGAACAACAAAATCGGCACCATTGACATGGCAACTTAAATTTGTCAAAATACACATGACACAAACCTTACGGTTTGTTTCGAGAACTTAAATATCAAAAGATAGGTTTGTAAAATAAATCAAAATAATCCTTAATCTTGACGTTAAAAATATAAACTAATAAAAAATGTTCCAAAAAAAAAAAAACAATTATGTGATGTTACAGTATTTTGATAAACATGTTGAAATACATAAAAATATATTTATTGAATTAGTTTTAAGATCGGCTAATGCTTTCGGCTTTTTTAACATAATTAATTTTATTTGGAATCCTTTGTAAATTTATGCTTTAATCGGGATTGACGTAAATGTTTAAAATTAGAGAAAACGCAACACTTTTGACATCCTTCTTTCTCTGAGTATAAACAAGACATTATAAGAACAGGTAAAACGTGACATTCTGAGTTAAAAATAATCTTTGTCTTGATAACATGCTGCATATCAACTTCATGTTTTTCTCTTAAGATAAAATACTATCATTGAAACGCTTCTTTGGTCGGCGTGATTCAGCACAGCCGGGCTCTTTCCCGAACACATAAGTATTCGATTGGCATAATCGAATACTTATGTGTTCGGGAAAGAGCCGCTCTAATTGTGCCGAGCCGACCCGAATATGATTCAGGGAGGGTAGGTGCCGAAGGGAGTTTGTCGATTGGCACGAGCCGATTGAAACCCGAATAAGTGTAGTAATTATTACACATATTCGGCTTCGGTTCGGCTTTGCTGTTCAACAAATACTGCCGAATTGAATGTGCCTTCCCGAACATGTGCTTAGCACCCCATACCGATTAAAAGACATGTTGTGCGACATGTGAGTACATGGCTCAACTCGCTTTGTTCTTAGTAAATGAAAATGAATAAAAAATGTTTTTGACAAAGATAATTTTACGTGGCGTCATTAACCTTTTTGTAAACAGAATTTTGAATATTTTGTTAATTATTTTGTAGGCTTAATTAGCTTTGTATTTTCTGATGTGATATTAATTTTGATTATGTCTATTTTTTTTGTGTATAGGTTTAATGTGTAACAAAATAAATGCACTAGTATTGTAATAGTAAATCGTTTTATTTATTTGAACTGAACTTCCCTAATCCTATTGGTCCTAATTAATAAACAATTCGAGGAAAAAGCTGGAATAAAAGTAAGGAAATTATTGGCACTAACGATAATTTGCAACAATTAATAAATATAATGAGTTACCGTAATTATCTTGTTTCATATGACCCTGATGCCCTATCAACATTTATTATGAAAAACAACTTTTAGATAACAGAAAACTTTAATTAAAGCATGTAAACTAGTCGGTATGCATTTAAGCAGAAATTACAGAGTTATTTTCAAAATAAATAGCGTAGAGTCATCTCAACACCTCTCTTCTTTGAATTTGTATATATTTATATATTATAGATATATAGAGACATCAATATTTATATATTTTAAATATATATTATAAATACAATATATTATAGTAAATCGTATGTATGTGTTTATAACCTATTTATGTATTTGTCTAGTGTTTTATTTATGTTTTATTCTTATCATCGTCGTGTCAACCAAAGCACCTGCCATCTAATCTCTTCAGCACACTTGGTTGACTGGTAGAGAATGCCTAAGGTATTAAGTCCGCTTTTGTACCTTTTGTGCGAAAGTTTAAATAAACGATGTGTTTACATAAACAGCCTATAACATTCCTACTGCTGTGACACAGGCCTCCTCTCTGTGAGAGGGCGTGGGCCATAATCTACCACGCAGGCCCCGTGCGGATTGGTAGATCCTTCTTTTTGGTTCTAGGACATGCCGGTTCCCTCACGATGTTTTCCTTTATCGTTTTTAGAACAGTGGTGACGAAATAGTTTACATAAAGCGGTGCGCAGCGGAATGTTGTTGAATTTAAAGATTTTAATTATGCAGATATTTAGTGTATGACGTCGTATAATTGTGTATGGTACTTGATGATGATTGATCTTGGTCGGATTATGTAGGTTTTCGATGCTTCGTCAGTATTATAATTGTTTTTCTTTAATTACTGAATTTAATGACATGAAATTTTGCATGTGAATAGTTGAATGAATACACTAATTATTAGCATACATTTTACCATGCAATTCCTTTAGAACGTCGTGATATTTGACTGCTTTGTAAACAGTGATCTATTCATAGTAAATTGTCCTATAACTCTTTAATTACTAACGGAACATCATTGATACTTGGCAACATGTTGCAGACACTTATAAGGTTTGTATAAACGTGAAAATCTAGACCCCAAAGTGCATACTTTAAGAACTAAGACCTAATAAGCGTATTTTACGTTTATATTTTTATCTTTTAAGCCCTACGATTTTTTCTAAATCTGTTTTTTAAACAAATATAAACAAATTCAAAACAACGTATGTAAAAATCTACAGCTCTCTATGTAAGCGCTTTATATGAAAACTAGCTAATGGCCAAACGTTCGCGCAGCGGAAACTTGAATTTCTCCGAAGTTTATGCATGCACTAATTTTATTCATACATACACAATTACACACAAATACACACTAATTTTTGGACACATCTCTTTTCTTCTAAAGTCTATGGATTCAAAAAAGTTCCGCCAGGACAACGTTCGCCTAGCGGAATCAGTTTTTGGTGAATTTCTCCACAATGGCTGCGTGCACAAATTTTATTTTACCATACACAATTATACGACGTCATACACTAAATATCTGCATAATTAAAATCTTTAAATTCAACAACATTCCGCTGCGCGAACGCACACCATAAAGCGCCTATCTGGGTTCGAACTTACGACGACCTACAAATCGTAAGTCGCAACAGTTACCTACTACTGCTCGACGCTCTGCTGCAACGATGTGTTTGAGAGGAAATATAATTGAGTTTAGGTCAGCTACAAGTCCATGGGGATAGCTATGGGAACCCTAATGTACCATGTCCCATTTACCCTTGCCTAACTGGTAGTAGGCCCTTGATGATCACCACATAAGATGAAACCAGGGTTCGCGACGTTAGGAAGTCCCTATTTTCAGCACTGGAACTCTACCATTATGATAGCCAACTATCTGATATTTCCTCGTTGAACTAAATACGCAATTCCGGACGTTAATTAACCCAAGATAACATGTAGCACGAGCCACTACGCAGCGAACTACTACACATAAATCGACTCCATTAATTAGCATTCACTGCAAATTAAATACACCCTTATTGTTAAGATGATAGAGTTGGAATTAGAATAGTCTTTAGTGGTGGAACAATTATCAAATAAGCTGATTATTTCGTCGACATACTTCAGGGAAGACTGTTCACTTCACAATAGAGATGATTTATTATTGTTTACTAAAGTTCGTTTTTTAATCTCAGATACTAATCTGACAGGTGTAATAACAAACTTCTATACTAAAAAAACTCAAAGATAAAAGAATTAAATGTCAGATTAGTCTCTGGGATTTAAAACGAACTTTAGTTGGTGATAAGTGCAAGCAATAAGTTGAAGAAGCTTTATTGCAATCAGATTAATGCGCATTAATACGAACAAACATTGATTTTTATATAGGTAAGTATTAAAATATTGTTGAGTTTGCTGTTTTGGGTGCCAGTACTTCTGACATTTTATAATTGGATTTAATTGATATGCTGAATTCACCAGGGCCCTAATTCAATGACCACATAATGATTCGTTACTTGAAAACCACGTCAATGAGCTAATCACGACATCTGCTAATAACGTTTTATATGACACAATGAACGAAAACGCGCAAATGTAGTTTGAACTGTCAAAATACCACGCTTGACATCCGCAAGCAGTTTGCACGTGGTAAGATTACGCAGGGGATAATAATTACCATACAGAATTGGGGCCCTGAGGAGATTAAGATTCATTTATCTGCAACACAAATATAGTTTGTAAATTAGGTAGAAATGTAAAATAAAACAATCATAAACTTAAGATAATTTTAATTTAGGAAAAGAAAAATGAAACAGTTATCACAAACAATATGTACACGACCCAATAATTCACAACAATTCCAATCAAATTACTGAATTTATTATATAATAAAACTTGGCTCTCACAAATATCTAAAGGTGCAACAAGATTGCAGTCGACCGATGTCGACCAGTTGATATTGATCCCCTCAAAACATGATCGATGGTCGATCGATGAACGTAATCAGCCAGCTAAGGATCAACAGGTTCGATCTGAAACGTCGATATCATCGGTGGAATTCGACAATAATATAGTTGTACCTTTAGGAAAATAAAACAAATGCTCGCGTTGAGGCAAATGAGGCACATCACTAGTTAATAGGCACGAGCTGTACCCGAGGCGACCTCGAATTAAGCACCAGTATTGGGAGTTTAATTGCGATGAAATATTTGTACTTAAAATAGAAATATATATGTAAAATAAACGACGCCCTACTGGCTTTTACTCGAACGGCGTGATCAGATGTTACTACGTGCTTAAATAAGCAAACTAAGCGACAAAATATTCACACTTTTTTGTACCGTATTATATTAATACTGGCGGTCTCAGAGAAAACAAACACACACAAACATTAGTAAAACTTGGACTACGAAAACAGCCCTTACTGACGTAGCATTAAGGGTTGTTTTATAAAGACGCTGTTTAAATCAATTGTTACCACGGTCGTGAAACCTTCAATCAACACCGAGATGCATGGAAAAAGTAAAAGTAACGTGTATTAAAACATAGCACAAGAGATTTTAAAAAAATAACTTGATTGTAGGAATCAGAGTAAGCTTAATCGGTAGACATTAAAAAGGATGGGATCCCTAGAGTTGTTAGAAAGATAAGCTAGAGCTGCAACTGAAATAAAAGCTTGAACGATGTAACTGAAATACAAGCTTGAAGTATGTAAGCCTGAAAAAGATCGATAGGTAAGTAATTGAAAAAGAACTCTGTCAGTACGGTCGGAGGAAGAACAAGCTGGACAACGAACCACGCCAAAGAGTCGTATACACATGTCAGTAACATTAATGTCTATACACAGTCAGTCTAGGCATCAGGACAAAGGCAATGCACAAGTGTTCTCAACAAAAACTTAACATAATATTAGACATACACACATAAACTCACGCCTCCGTCCCATGAGAGTAGGCAGAAACCATATCTTATATGTCTTATTTTTTATATATTTAAAAAAGCTGCTTGTACGTTCTGATTTTTTTATTAGTTAAAGTTCGTTCAGCGCCAAATTCTCATACACAACGAAAGCCGAATTCTCAAACGAGAACATAGTTCTTTAAGTCTTTCTGTCTCCAAAATACACCTTCATTTGCAGGGAAAGCGAAGCAAGCCCGGAAGTCTGACAACCAGTCTTCCCAAGAGGTATCGTGTTACTCAGTAACCGGGTTGTGGAGGTCAGACAGGCCGTCGCTCCATATAAAATACTGATAATCAGCTGCATCCGGTTAGACTAGAACCCGATGTTAGGCAGATTGATTGATTTGCAGGGAAAGCATGTCTGAGATTTCTCATAGCACAAGCTCTGCTCAGTTTGGGACTAGATGGCGTTGTGTGAAAGTTGTGGAATATTATTATTATTTACCTGCGACTTAAAGCTGTGTTGCGTTTGAGAATACTGCCGAATTGTAACTTCTAGCATTGAGATAATTTTGGAACAAAAATTGACTAGATCATACATTATATACCTGTCGTATTTCATACAACATATTCTTGATAACATAGAATTTCTTTCTAATTTATAAACCACATCATCTCTCAGTTCTAAAAGTCACAATTTAGTATTATGATCATGCTGCCTTGAGTTACTATTTCTAATAGATTTGTAAAAGCGAATTTGAAGTGGAAATTCATTACTTTGTCGAACAGCTCACAATTACCGGTAATTTAGTCGGCAGCCGCTATTATTCTATAGTTACAACAGTACATGAAAATTTCATATTAATGTAATCAATAACATTCGTTTATTCACGTTTTAATTTGTGTTGGTTATCAATCTATCAGAGCATACAGTTGGTCCTAATAAGTACATCTATTAAAGACTCAGGGCGTTTGGCCACCGTCCCCGGGAATGAGATGCCGGCGCCGAAGTAGCGATACATACGTTTAATACGGCAGCGTGTCCACCGCGTGATGGACAAACGCCCTTAAGTTAAAAACGATAGAATATTCTATAAAATTGTGGCAACATCTATGTCTAAAATGTACTTAAAACAATTTGATGTGGGTACAAAAATACCAATAAAATTATTATTTGATTGTATTAACTTTAGTTACAAGTTTTAAAAGACATTAACATACAAACATACATAACGCCTTCTCCCCATAGGGGTAGATAGGAACAACAAACTCCCACGTTTTCTCCCACATGCATGCGTTTAGGAGATAAGTGTTTAAATATAGATATATCACATCCTTAGCAGGAGATCCAAACATATGGTGTTAGCTCAGATAACAGCCACACATAAAAAACAGGTTAAAATAAGTAACAAGACTTGTATTATTATAACTCTGATAAAAATCTACGGCCGCAAAGTACGAGTAAAGCGCACGTCAGTAATAACATTTGAACTACGAAAACCAACTTTACGAGGTACGTGTGGGTGAAAGTAAAACATTCAAGAAGACAACTGCAATGTTTCCGAAAACCTTTCATTCAGAGGATACCAACCCGCACTGTGCAATGCACTACGGCCCACTCCCTCTCACAGAGAGGAGCCCTGTGTCCCAGCAGTGGGAACATTATTTTCCAAAGATTGCATTTGTCTTTTTGTACTTCGCGATCGAAATTCGTTGTGAACCCTTCGCTTACGAAATCAAAGTTTATTATATCTTGGTGCCTTAAGAAAAGGGCTCACAAACACTAGGCATCCAGTCCCCCGATTTAGACCCATTCGATAATGAACCGAACCGATCACGAATTATTGTCAAAGTAAAATACTCACGTTTTACCAAGGCAATGATTTGTAATCCCTACGCCCTTCAGCATCACCACTAGACAACCCACACTTCTATGTGTGGATTAAAAAACATTTCAGACTTCGGTGTCACATCGAATCGTTAAGGCTGGCTCACCAGGCGGCACGACACGACATGGGATGGCAAAGGATTGAGCCTAAGCCCTAAGTGGAAATGATTTTGAATGTTATTTTCATAGTCTCAGCACTCACATTTAGTTGATGTTGTCTCAATGGGACTTAAGCATACTGCGGGAAACTGCGGCATGGCGCGGAAGCCTTCGGCTGCTTCGGAGCATACAAATGTCACTGCTTTGCCGTGCCGCCTAGTGAGCGCTGGTTTTAGGTGCCAAATCGGAGGACGAAAAGATTAACAAAAAATCTCTAATTTGTAACAATCTTGCAACAATTTACAAGATCACATTTTCACTAGCATACATAAAAGTTATTTAAAACATATAATTTATTTTTCATCCTTTTTATTTTTTTATACAAATACAGATTTATGTGGGGACGTTTTAAATTACGCTTAGAATTCATATGTATTGCAAGGTGCAGTTTACAGTAGCGAGATATGGTACTGCCATACATTTAGGAACTGTTTCGTCGGTCATGCCGACAGAAATAACAAATTTTCCTGTTATGCATTAAGTATGGAAGACAATCCCATAAAACAAATATCATTTGTGAACGAATCCGAACAAAGTTATTAGGAACGTCGTTACAAGCTTTACGTAGCCATAGGCAATAAATAACACCGGACTCGTTCATAAGAATCATCTATAGGATGTATCAGAACAGTGTGGTACAGTACAGACCATGAAACTGAACTAATAAAAAATGTGAGCCGTTCCATACATTTGAGTCGAGTATACTGGATGTTTT